>JAMXSV010000012.1:0-450563 GCA_027559495.1 Aurifilum marmelostoma | reverse complement strand
AATATTAAAAAATATTTATTTTTTTAAAATAATATATAATTTTAAAATTAAAATAAAATAAGAATTTAGCTTATTAAGCTTAATTTTTATTTAATAGCTTAGTTATTATAAAATACTTTAAGTTTTTATAATTTATAATAATTCTTATTAATAATTATACTTTTTAAAATTTAAATTATTACTTTTTAAAATAATAAATAATTATTAAAAAAATTTTATTATAAATTTTATAATTATATTTTATAATTAAATACTTTTTAAAAAAATATATTATTAATTTTAAAATACTATTATTGCTATATTATAATAATATTTTTATAAATATAAAATTAAAAATATTAATTTTAATAATTATTTTTCTTTTTTAATTAAATAAAATAAGAATAAATATTTATATAAAAGCTTTTTTTTAGCTTTTTAAAAATATCTTAATAAATTTAATTAAATAAAAATAAAATATTTTTTTATATTAAGTAAATAAATAATATAATAATTTTAAAAAAATTCTAAATAAATTTTTTATAAAAGTTTCTATATTTAATAGATACTTATAAGCTAAGACTAGCATTGCTTTTCTATTACCTCTATTCCTTCTATAGTAGATGCTAAAATTAGTTCCTAGCTAAAATATATTTATTTTTAAGGAATTTTTTTATATAGATTTACTATACAAATTGCATACTTAAGTTAATACTAATAGATTAATTTATATGCTTTCTTAACTATTTTTATTAACTACTATTATAATAATCTTCTTAAATAGCTTTAAAGCTCTTTAAAGCCCTATTTAATTATATATAAAGGCAGCTACTAAATTTCTAGCTATCTAGGCCTAAAAAGATAAGGCTTATAAGGCCTTCCTAGCTAATTTTAATATATAGTAAGTTTAATAAGGGCGTTATTAATAAGGAAGATGCAACTAAGAAGATCTAAAGCCCCTTAAGCTCTTAAGAACCTCTTTGCATTCTTTTCCTAAATATATACTATATAGCAGAAATAGCATTATAAAGCATATTATTAAGATATATCAAAATAGTATACTTACTTTAATCTTAAAAGATATTAGTTGCTTATAATATCTTAAGCTATTAAAAAATAAGGCTTTTATTAAATATATAATATATGTTACAGGCTGAGGCCGTGAATGGGGCTTTGGCAGCAACCGAAGCCAGGAACGCTACATAACGCGCCACATAATACGCACGCTACGCTATACCCACAGAGCAGCTATTTAGCTGCTTACAGATAGAAAATTCCTTATCTTTCTTCTATTACTCCCTAAGCTAGAATATTTATAGTAATAAACTCTTATTTAGGTATATATCCTTAGCTAAGCCTTTTATATATATTCTAGCTTTACTTATTTATTATAATAGCGCTATTTAAGTGCAATAGTTAATAATAGAAGAAGAAGAAGAATAGCTATTATTTATAGTAAATAAAGGCCTTAAATTAAATTTATATGCTCTCTTTAAATAATTATATAAGCTATAAGAGAGCTAGTTTACTTATACTATTTAGCTTTTTAAGAAGAAACTAGTAGCTAGCTATATTGCTTAAGAAATTCTAAGCTATTAATATAAAAAGGCATTATAAATACTACTATAATATATTATAATTATTAAAGCTAGATTATATAGAATTAGAATAAATAAAATATTATATATAAGTATATAAAAAGCAGCTAATAAGTAAAGCTTATATTCTTATAATTAAGAGAAAAGCTTTAACTATAATAATAATAATTTTAATAATTAATTTTATATATAATAGAAGCTCTTACTTTAGCTTAAGAAATTTAATAGAAATTATTTAAAATTCTTTTTATTAAAAATCTAAATATATTATAAACTTAGCTAAAATATCTACTTTATTAGGAATTTATATAATAAGTTTTATATTATATTTAAATACTTTAAAAAAGCTATTTAAAAGCTAGCTAATTTTTACTTTAATTTAAAAAGGCTTAACTAAACTAGCAATCTTTAAGCTTTTATAGAATATTTAGCTAGCTATTATTATAATATTAATTAAGCTAAATAAGCAGTATAAGCACTTTTTTAAGATTTACTAATATAAGAATTAATAATTTTCTCCTTTTTTTACTATTTAAAAGCAAATACTTTCTAAAGCTAAAAGCATTTTATAGTTTAATTAAATAAAGCTTATTATTCTAAAAGAAGCTATTAATATTAAGCTTTAAAATAAATTTATCTTTATAAATATATTAATTAACTATTATATATAAATTAAAAAGGCTTTATTAATCTCTTCTAAAATAAAGAGACTTATTAAATAATAAAATAGTTTAATAGTAAATATTATTTTAGAAAATATTTCTTAAGAGAGAACTTAATAGGAAAGAAATTTGCAAAAAGATATTTTAATAACTAAAGTTAATATTATAAGTATAAGCAATATTACTCTTAAGCAATGCGCTAAATAAATATTAAATAAAGAAATTAAAAAGCAAAAAAATAATAATTTATACTTTTAATATAGTAAAAAAGACTACTATATAAACTAGTATAGCCTCTTACTAGCTATATTACTTATATAAAGCAATATCTAAGCTGCTATTACTATTGCAAATAATAATAATAATTTTATTAATCTTAATAAAGAAAAAAAATAGCTTTTGCGCAAAGTTATATATAAAAGCTTATTAAGCTAAAATTTAATAGAGAAAAAACTAAATAAAAGCTAAATAAATTTTTCTTTATAATAGACTTATTATATAGAAAACTAGATTTATAAATATATTAGTAAATTAAAACTATAATTATTATAATAGTATAAATAAAAAGCTTATTAGAAAATTTGCCTTTCTATATATTCTAATAATATTAAAAATACTTTATAAAGCTATAATAAATTAAGCTGCTTAAAAGCTAAGGGCAATTTCTAAAATAATATACTTTAAAGCTAACTTAAATAGCTATATATACTAAGTTTAGATATATATTATTTCCTAACTTAACTAAAATATAATCTTAGAAAAGCCTTTAATAGAATAAGAAAAAGTTATTTATATAATATATAAATATTTTCTAAATATTAAGTAAGTAGCAGGCTTAAAGATTTAGAAAAGAGATTATACTTTAGCAATATATTAGAAAATTAATAATATAAATGCTCTTATGCTAAAGCTAATATTAATATAATAAAACTTTAAGAAAGATACTATATTTAAAGCTAATTGCTTAAGCTATTTACTAAATAGCTATTTATTATAAAAGAACATTAGAAAAGCATTATAGCTAATAATATATTATTTTAAATAATTATTATTTATAAAATATAATTATAAAATCTATAATAAGAAATTATTAGCAATTATAAGCTACTTATAAGCTTAAAATATAAAGCTTTATAATATAAAGAAATTATTTATAATTTACTTAAATTATAAAAATTTAAAGTACTTTATAATTACTTAAAATCTTAATAAATAATAAATATACTAATTAAAAAAGCTATTATAGTTTTACTTTAAGCTTATTTACTGCAAAGAAGCTACTATAAAGTGCCCTAATATACTCTTTTATAAAAAATAGAATATATTATATAAAATAATAAATAAGCGCTTTATTAAGAGAAAATTCTAATTATTAAAAAATAATTAAATTAGATAAGAGTAAAATTATTAGGGAATTATATAAATTGCTTAAGTTAGTGCCTAAAATAGATTGCTTTTTAAAAAAAATTTAATTTTTATATAAAAAGATTTCTAAATAGCTTAAAATACTACTTTGCAAAATAATAAGAAATTCTTATAGATTATCTAACTAATTAGAGAAAAAGCTAAAGCATTTTTAATAAATCTTAATATTAGCAATAGAAATTCCTTAAATGCATTTATTATTAAATATAGAATTAATTTAGAAAGCATTTTTAAATTTTAAGATAGAATATAAATACTAAAATAGAAACTACTATAAACTATATTAATATAAAATATATATAATTTATATTTAAGTAAATATTTAAGGCAAAATACTACTATTTTGCTACTAAGCTACTTATACTTTTAGCCTAGCTTATATAAAATAGTATAAAAGTTTATCTAGAATTATAATATTTACAAATAGAAAATTATATAGCAATATTATAAAAAAGAGCTTTTTAAGCTCTTACCTATTTTTAAGTAGCTATAAAGTAAGCTCTTAATTAACTTTATAATAAACTTACTTATAAAAAATAAGAATAGCCTTTAATATTTAATAATTATTATAAACTAGCTAAGCAAAGCTATTATATTAAGAGTTATATATATAATAAATACTAAAGCTTATACTAAGCAGTTTATAAGCTGCTATTAGAAGTTTTATAGATTTTCTAAAGCTTTAATAAGCAATTAGAAAATAAATTAAGTAAGATTCTTTTAGCAATGCTTATATAAGTTAATTAGAATTAAGTAGTATTTAAGCACTATCTATTATCTAAAAATAGATAGAATAATTAAAAAAGCTAATTAAAAAGTCTTTAATTACTTAAAGGCATTTATAATATATATGCAAAAGAATTAGCTATAATTATTAGTAAGTATATAACTAGCTATTAATAATAAAAATATTATTATAATTAAATTAAGCTTTTTCTTTCTTTAATATAAGTACTATATTAATATTATTTAAAAGATAAAATACTTTATAGTACTAGCTTACTTGCTATATATAAGAGCAGAAGGTTTTATAAAATAACTAAAAAAATTAATAGAATTTGTATAAGCAGCTATAGCAATAATCTAGCAATAAATAGAAAAAAGTGCAAATTAAAGAAGAGCATTAGCAGAATAATTTGCTATTAGAGATAATATATAATTATCCCTTAAGAATATAGCAATAAACTACCCTTTCTAGAAACTAGCCTAGCTATATAGAAAATATAAGATAATAAATATAGTTAGCTTATATATAATAGAGCTAAATATATTATATAGTATATATTTATAGTTCTATATAAATATACTATTATAAGCTGCTAGTAATCTGCTATCTTTATAGCAAATATAAGATACTTACTTAAATGCAATTATTCTTAAGAATAGTAGATAGGAATTTAAATTCTATATAAAATTAATCTTAAGAGCTAGAAATAAATTAAAAATAGATTGCTCTTAAGTAAGAAAGCTCTTTAAATATAAAATATAAATTAAATAAATAGAATAAAAAGAATTAATATAAGAGCTATTTAAGAGTATAAAATAGATAAGAGTATTAAATAAATTCGAAAAATAATATAAATTAGCAAAAAAAATAATAGCTTATAGTAATAGCTCTAAAAATATAAAGGCCTAAATTTATAAAATTAATAAAGTACTAATTAGCAGCTAAAGAGCTAATATTCTTAAAATAAAAAAGGCTACTTAATAAAATAATCTAAACTTTATTATAAAACTTATTTTGCTTTTAAATAGCAAAATTATTATATTTAATATATTTAGCGCTTAAAGCGCATTTACTTTTAAGCTTATAAGCCTATTATATAAGCTTGCGCTTTATATATTTTTAAGTATACTTGCTCTAAAGCTAGATTAAAGCTTAATAATAAGAAATAATTATTATAGCTAATTTATAAATTTAGCAATAAAGATTTACTAAGTTAGCATTAAAAGCTTTAACTTTTATATTAATATAAAGCTACTTTTGCTCCTACTTGATATTATTAAGCTGCTTTTAGTAATAAAGAATATAATTTAAAGTATAGTAAATGCAAAAAATTTAGCAATTAATAAAAGCTAATAAGAAGAAAGTAGCTTATTAGCAGCAAAGAAAGTAAAGAAAAATAAAGAAAAATATATACTAAAGTTATTAAAATTAAAGAGATAAGCTATAGTAAAGAGAAGATTAAAATAAATATAGAGAGTATTATTCTTATAAAGCTAAAAAGTAGCAAATTAGTATAATAAAAGCTAGAAAAAGAGGCAAATAAAGAATATTAATAAAATAGCAAAATATTAAGCATTTTAGGCAAAAGCAATAATTAAAAGAATTAACTAATAGAATTAGTAGCTAATAAACTATTCTAAAGCTAATAGAAAATAAGAATATATTAGAATTATTAATATAGTAATAGCTAGAATTTTAAAATATAATAAAAGCATAATAGCTATAAAAGATAGCCTAGCAATTAAAGAAATTCTAAGCTAGGTAAAAGCAAATAAATAATTAAGTAGTAAATAAGTAAGCAATAAATTTAATATTGCAGTTAAAGCTTTAGCAAAAGTACTAAGTAAGCTTTTTATTTTTATAAAGAAAATTACTTATATTAAGAGTTAAAAAGCTGCTTTATATTAGCTAAAGAGCTAGTTTTAAGCTAAGAAAGAAAAGAGAGAATTAGAAATTACTTATTATAAAGTTAAAAAGAAATAAGATATTAGAGAAGAAAGGAAATTTAATTAAATAGAAGATAAGTTAAAAGCAGAATATATAACTTCTTTCTTCTCTCTCTCCTAATAAAGAAAAAAAGAGAGAAAGAGATATAATAAAATAAAAGTAAAAAATAATAAACTAAAATTTTAAAAAGAGGCCTAATAATAACTACTAATTATTAGATACTTAATAGCTATAAAGCAATATAGTAATCTGCTACTATTAAAGATAAGCAAGATAAATTAATCTAGAATTTACTTAATCTAGTTCTTATTATTATCTTTATTCTTATTATTATTCTTCTTATTTAGAGTAGTAAAGAAGCTATAATAGCGCTTTTAAGTACTAAAAGAGCAATTTAGCTAAATAAGCTCTTAGTAAATAGACTATATAGTACTAAAAAGATTCTAAAGAATATTATAAATCTCTTATATTAGCTTAATTTTGCAAGATTATAAATAATTAAAAAGGAAGAATAGAGCTAAAAAGAAGTTGCTACTTATATAATATAAATATAGCTTATTTAAGCCTAATATACTGCTTTTAAAAAAAGCAGCAAAAGGGCTAGCACTAAAACTAATAGTAGCCTTCTTTAGCTATATCTCTTTATATTAGAATAAGGCAGCTTAATTAGTATTATATTAAGCTGCAATAGAGTTTAAGAAGTAAATTAGTAGCGCTTAAGCAGCTAATAAGAAAGAATATTTACTAAAATTGCTTAAATTAAAATCTTAAATAGCTAAAGCTAATATAATAGTAATATTAATTATATTAGAATTATAAGCAAGCTAAGAAAAAGAGAAAATTAGCTAAGAAATAATAGAAAGAATAAAGCTTATAAAGAATATATTATAATGCAAATATAATTAACATTTTTACTATTAATAGTATAAAAATAGTAAGAGTATTGCTTACTTAAGCTTATTCAAATTAGCAAATAAGAGAGAAGTAGATAAAAAATAGCTATTTACTAATAGTATTAATATAAAATATATTGGAATTAATAGCTAAGCAAGTAATATATTTTAAATAAGATATCTTATAAATATTTATAATTATATTAGTAATTAAAGAGCAGATAGAGAGCTAGAAACTCTTATTTTTAAAGTAATTAAATACTAAGCTATAAGAGAATTTAGCAGCAATATTCTAAATAGCCTTTTAGTAGCAAGCAGTAGTAGTAGTCTAACTATAGTTAAAAGGGCTAAAAGGGGCTTTAAAGCAGCTATTATTATGCAAAATACTGCCTAGAGCAGAGCTACTACTAATTTTAGCCTTCTTATAACTAGTTATTATAGATAGCTACTTAGGAGTATAGTATAAGCATAAGAATAGCAGATAGAAAGTATAAAATAGAATAGATAGAAAAAGGTTTTACTTAAGAGGGAAAGTAGAAGATAATTATAGGAAAAAGGAGATAGAGAGTAAATAATAAAGAGGGCGCAAACTATTTAGGAGAAGAAAAAGAGGAAGGTAATATTATAAGCTAAGGCTATAAATAGGGCTTTAGCAGCAACTAAAGCTAGAAATGCTATATAATGCGCTATATAATATGCATGCTATGCTATATCTATAAAGCAGCTATTTAGCTGCTTGCAGATAGAAAATTCCTTATCTTTCTTCTATTACTCTCTAAGCTAGAATATTTATAGTAGTAGACCCCTATTTGGGTATATACCCTTAGCTAAGCCTTTTACAATATAGCTTAATAATAGCAATTTTATAATAAGCACTGCTGTAACCAGGGTATATAATAAGTACATAAAGGTTTATATTGGCAAGAAGGATGTCAAAGTATAATCTAAAGAATACGGAAATAATTTCCAAAAGTCTTCTGCAGTATATTACTAGCAGTAAAGCTATTACTTATATTAGAAGTAATACTTAGATTAACAACTAAAGAGCTATATACTAAATCTATCTAATAATAGCGAATATATCCTTTATATAACCCATTTTTCAGTCCTTTATTAGTAGTATTAATTCCTTCCTAGCAAAAGTAGGCTAGAGTTAATATTAGATTCTTTAACTAATTAACCGAATTAATATTAATTCCTTTAATTAGTTAATAGAATTAATATTAACTTCTTTAATTAAGCAATCTTTATAATCTTAACCCTAGCTTATATAATCTTATTATACTAGTTCTATCCTAGAGTATTAAACTCTTAGCTTTCTATAATCTATTCTATATAGCCTTAGTGCTATGCTGCAATTTTTATTATAATTTATATATTAGATAAATTATAATATTATCTCTCTCTTATAGATTATTATCTCTAATAATTTCCTTATAAGTTTCCCTACTATTATCTTGCTATATTATTATGCCTTCCTAATTAGAATATTAAATAGAGTTGCAAAACTAAAATCTTTTAATCCTTATTTTAATAGGTTAAAGCAAAAGAAATTCCTCTATTTAATTATTCTTTCTAAAGCTATTATTATAATTCTTTATTCTTTCTATAATACTTAAGGCTTAAAATCTTATTAGATATCCCTTAAGAATTCTTCCTAGTGCACTAAGTATATGCATTGCTAATATTTTAAATGCAATATTCTTAAACTAACCAACTCTTCTAAGCTTCTTAATATTTCCTCTTAGCATTAAAAGTTAGAAAATAAAATTAAAAATCTTAAGTTAAAGTTAATGCATCTTTATTAATAAAAGAAGATATAGAAAGAAAAGATAGCTTAGGCTATTTATTAGGGCTTAATAAATCTAGGAAAGTTAGAGCGTCTAGAGGCAAAGGAGGCAGAGGCTAAGGCTAAGCGTTTAATTGCTAGAGAGGCTAACTAAGACGCTAAGGCCTTAGCTCCTAAGAGTTCTCTCTCTAATAGCTAGCCTATAGAAGGGGCTAGTTAGTCTCTACTAGACTTAAGTATTCTAAATAAATATAGGTTAGAAGGCGTAGCTAGATTTTTAGTTAGCTATTAACCCTTAATCTAGTTTAGTGCGTTTTTTTCTTTTAGTACTATCTCTAACTAGTATTTTCTTAATTAGTAGCTTATTTTATTAATTAATAGGATATTTTAATTAATAAGCTATATTTCTGATATTTCTATAAGCTAATTAATTATTGCTATAACTATTCTTTCTTAAATTAGTATTGCATAAGCTATTTTAGTGCATTAATAATATTTTTTAGAGATTTCTATATATTTTTGCTTAAAGGATAGCCTTTTTATTTAATTAGATATTCTAATATATTATTCTATTTTTTATGCTTAAAGATTTTTCTAACTTTATATTCTAGTTTATTATTTTTAACTTTAATGCTATTATTAATCTTTATATTCTATACTACTAGCTTAAGTAGTAAAATATAGAAAACTAGGTATATTCTTATGCTATAGGGAAGTGCAAGTTTATAGTTAACTAGTAAGATTTTCTGCAAAATCTTAAATAGATTAAGCTTCTTATAATTAAGCTTATTACTAAATCTCTTTATTTTAATATTTTATCGAAAAAGGTAGATCTTATCTCCCTTTTTAAGGATTAGTCCCTTAATTCTTTTAGTATTTGCGTATTTTGTTATTTATTCTCTAATAAATGCAAGTTCTTACTATAATTCTTTATAGATTTTCTAAATCCTTTAAGCTTTCTTATCTACTGCTTCTATATTTGCCTTTAGCAATATTTTATAATATACTATAAGGTTATATCTATATACTGTATAGAATAGTAATATCTTTATTATATTTATATTTGCGCTATTATATGCAAACTGCGCTAATAGTAATAATTTAATCTAATTATTTTATTTATAATTAATATAATAGTATAGATATTATTCTAAAATTTAATTTATATATTCTATTTATTTATCTATTTATAAATAGAATATAGTTAATATCTTATAAGCTGCTCTAAGCTACTTTGTAAGTAAGGTTTAGAAGTTCGATGCAAACTTCTTATCTCTATCTAAGATAATTTCCTATAGCATGCTATAGTTAGCTATAATTATTCTAAGAAATATATATGCAAGGTCTTCTATTATACTGCTCTCCTTATATAATAGAAAGTAAGCATACTTGCTTAGTTTGCAAATTATTACTAAAATGTTATTAAATTGCACTTTAGTTAAGGATTCTTATAAAAGAGGTAGCTTAATAATAAAGTTTAGGCTAGCTAATTGCTAAACTAAACTTAGTATTAATAGAGAGTAAAGCAATCTATAAGGCTTATATTTCTCTGCCTTATTCTTTTTATAACTATTGCAATTCTGCAAGAGGTTCTCAACTTTCTTTTTAAGGCCTAGCAGGTTCTAGTATCTTAAAATCTATATTAAAGTTGCCCTAACTCCCTAATATTTATATACTAGAGCACTATATATATCCTAAATATACTAATCTTATTCCTCTAGAGTTATATTTTCTAGATTCTTGCTTATTTAACTAATTTTAAGAGTAGCATTTAGTTCCCTATATATATTAATAAGATTTCCTTTCTTATCTATTATAAAGATATTCTAGATTTCTTTTATAATCTTATTTTAATAATTAGACCTTCTACTAAAAGTATCTACTTTAATATTTTCCTTTTCTTAAATATAGATAATCTTAAAATTAAACTATAATAGATACTCTGCTTATTTTACTTATTATTTATTAAATATTTTTATTATAGTAAATATAATAAGATTTTTATAATTAAAGAATACTTTAATTTAGTATTTTGCACTAATAAGATATTATTCTTATTCCTTAAATGCTTTTATAATAGCTATAAATTCCTTATCTAGTATTCTATACTATAATTCTAGTTTATTAAGCTTTTTTTAAGAAGTTAGCAATTAGTCTTAATTATCTTCTTTTATTGCGCTAGTTAAGTTCTGCTCTAATAGCAAAGTCTAATGCATTTATATATAACTTAAGTTCCTTGCTAAGATTTAGTTCTTTGCAAATTAGATCCTTTAATATAAGATCCTTAATTTTATTAAATGCTTGCTATTATCCTTCTGCCTAATAAAATAGTATTTCTTTTTTAGTAAGTTCTATAAAGGGCTTAACTTTCTTGCTATAATTCTTAATAAACTATTTATAGAAATTAATATATTTAAAGAATGCTTGAATATCTATAAGGTTTCTAGATATAGGCTAATCCTTAATTGCCTTAATTTTATCTTTTTGCATACAAATTGCGCCTAGTTTAAGAGTATATCTAAGATAATCTACTTTCTAAGTATAGAAATAATATTTAGTAAGTTCTACTAGCATTTTAGCATCTTGCAGTATTTATAGTATAGTTTGCATATATTATTTATATATCTTAAGGTTTTTTAAGTAAATAAGGATATTATCTAGATAGGCAATAATAAAGATATTAAGGAATTTGCAGAGGATATAGTTAATTATGCATTAGAATATAGCTAGTATATTAGTTAGTCTAAATAGCATAATATAATATTTGTAATATTTATAGCAAATTCTAAAAGCTATCTTTTATTTATATTCCTTTGCAATCTATATATAATAGTATCCTTCTTTAAGATTAAGCGCAGTAAACTATTATATGCCTTGCATTCTATCTTATAGCTTATTGCTTCTTAGCAGAGAGTAATAATCCTTAATTATTATATTATTAAGTTATTTAAAGTCTATATATAGCTTAAGTTTGCTATTCTTTTTGAGTATAAAGAGAATTAGATATCCTGCTAAAGAGTATAATTCTCTAATATATCCTTTTTTAAGATTTTTATCTAGATACTCTCTAAGTGCCTTAAGCCTTACTTTATTTAGTTTATAAATAGGGAAAAATTTTAATTCTATTCTTTCTTTAAGGGGTATTTTGTAGTTAAATTAGATTCTAGCAGAAAGCAATTCCTTATACTTTTCTAAGAATAATTTAGTAAATTTATAATACTCTTATAGTATGCTATTAAATATTAGTAGGGATCCTTCTTCTATTATTACTACTTATAGAAATAAAAGATACTATTAAGCATTCTTAGGCAATATTGCAGTAGTATTATATCTTAATTAGCTTTGCTTAATTCTTTATAATTCTTAATTTATTTGCTTCTCTAGCTTATTCTAGCTGCTCTAAGCTAGACCGAGTTTTTAAGATTATAGCTTCTATTTCTATTATTACTGCTTATTATTATTGCTCTATGCTAAATTAAGTCTTTCTAACTAATTTTTGCTTACTTATAAATCCAATTTATACCTAATCTTCTTTTATAGATTTAAGGCGTTTATAATCCTTCTTTATAAGCTATTAGTTCTTATTAATTTAGAGGTATATATTAAATTCTTATTTAAGCGCCTCTCTTAGCTATCTTTAGTAATTAAGTCTTATTCTGCACTTTTGATTGCAACTATCCTATTAGATACAGCTTATTCCCAAAAGATCTAGCTAGTAGTCTAATTGATTTAAGGATTATGCTCCTTAAGCTATAGAAATTCTAATATTATATTATAATATGCTATATTTATAATATTAAAAGAAATCTTAGTTATATATCCTTATATCTATATAGATAGATAATTAGTCTCCTTATTAACTATATCTAGATTATATGCAACTAGCTTTCTTTCTATAGTATTAAGTATATAGGGCTTCTCCTTCTGCTGCTATAGTATTTTTGCTATATTAATGATATTTAGGGATATATAATTTCCTTATATGCTATTATTTAATAGGGCATTATATTTTTCTTTATAGATATATATATTAATAATAATATAAGTGTAGTTTATTTTAGAGGCTTTATATAGGGACTATTCTAATCTAATTATTTATAGTCTTATTATAGGCAATCCTATCCTTTTGGGGTTTTTCTGGCTGCTTGCTAGGCTAATGCTCTAGCTTATTATTATATATGCTTATAATGCTTCCTGCTATGCTATTATATATACTAGGCGTATACTTTATTTTATATATAAATAGTGCATTTTTCTACTAAGTATTGCTACTATTTGCGTTTCCTTTCTATGCAAAGCTTTAGGCAATCTTCTAATAGTCTAATAAAAGTATTATTATGCTTCTTATCTAGTACTTTCCTAAACCAAAGTTCGGGTTCTTTATATGCTTAGATAACTTATTCTTCTTCTTTAGTTAGAAATTATCTATATTTAACTTTTTCTTTAAAGTGAATTTAATAGCTATAGTAGGTATATAAGATCTATGCTAATTAGTAATATCTAAGGTAGAATGCATTGATCTTAAGATCCTTTATTCTTTCTGCTTTATAGTTCTGAATTAGAATATTTTGGAAAAGTTCTTTTAGAGGAATTTTATATATAAGATACTTAGTTTATTTCTTAGTATTTGGATTATAAAAGCTAATACTGCTATATAAACTAGTTAATACTAATTCTCCTAACTTATTTATATATTATTATATAATAGGTTTAGATAAGTTATTTAGCTATTTATTTTAGAGTATTTCTTCTTTAAGGATAAGTATCTCTATTATATTTTTTTCTATTAGTGCTAGAGTAAAGTCTGCATTTTCTAAGTTGTTATTGCGCCTATTATAGGCTAGGGATAATATAGTAGCCTAGCTCTATTCTTCTTTAGATCCCCAATCTATAGGGTTAGTAGAATAATCTAATTATTTATTATTAGCAGAAGCCCTGCTTTCTATAGCAAGCTGCTATTATTCTATAGTTTTTTAGGGAAACTATTCTAAACCTTCTTTCTCTAAGAGATATAATATATAATTATTATTATAATATATAATCTAATTAAGAGAATTATAATTAATAGAATTTATTACTTACTTTATTAGAATATTTTTATTTAGCTAATTAGGTTTCTATTAGGTAGCAATATTAAGCTATTATCCTTTTTAGATAAGTTGCTATTACTTCTTTTATAGTTATTAATAATCTTATGCAAAGTATTCTAGTTTTTTATAATTATAGCATTCCTAATTATTATTTTATATTAAATATTTGCTATATTAATTTATAATATTAAGCTTTATAGGGCTAGCATATATATTGCTACTATAAGCTATGCTCTAGTGCTTGGGTTAATTTCCTTAATTCTGCACTTTTTTGCTTATATTAGCTTAGAACTTTTATAATAGATTTCCTTTCTTCCTTTCTATATATTATTTATAGAGATAGTTATTAATACAGATTGCTATATTAAAAAATATAATAAAGTTCTCTAGCTAATTCTATTTAGAAATTTTATTTTTAACTTTATCCTTAAGTTCTTAGTAGTAGTACTTTATAAGATTTCTATTTTCCTATAGAAGTTATACTGCAAATTGCTTAAACTAAATTATATATATAGAGGCTAATTTAACTTATTATAGGGCTATAAGTTATTAGGCTATAATTCTTTCCTTATTAGGGTTTCTAAAAGTTTCCTTAAGAACTTTTTTCGAATCTGCTAAAGAATTAAAATATTTCTTTAGTAGTATCTTTTCTAAGGCTAGGGCAAGTAATATTCTCTAAGTAGTCTCTAAGAGAGGGCTTATACTAAATAAGAGCATTATTCTTAAAGCGAGTTTCTGTAAAGATAGTCTTTTCTAACTCTATAGTAAACTAAAAGGTATAGTATAAGAAGTATACCTTATACTAAGTAAAGAATCTTTAAAGCATCTTTTAGTTTCTATTAAATATAATAGATTTATCTATTTTATAGTTTTTAATAGCTGCTATAGTATTAGAATTGCTAATCTGCTCTTAAGTAAAGAGTTAAGCTTGCTAGAACTAGATTATAGCTTTCTGCTATTGCTAATAGATATATAGTTTATTAATGCGCTATATAAGAAGCTATATCTAGTTTATTAGTTTATTAGTAGTAGCAGCTTTACTGCTAGAAGAGAATAGAGTTCCTAGAGCTATTATATTTCTATATTGCTTAAGGCAAAGTATACTAAACTATTCTTAAATAAGAGTTATTAAAATATAATAAGCATTGCTATAACTAGGGTATATAATAAGTATATAAGGATTTATATTAGTAAGAAGGATATTAAAGTATAATCTAAAGAATATAGAAATAATTTCTAAAAGTCTTTTGCAGTATATTATTAGCGATAAAGCTATTACTTATATTAGAAGTAATACTTAGATTAATAACTAAAAAGCTATATACTAAATCTATCTAATAGTAGCAAATATATCCCTTATATAATCTGTTCTTTAGTTCTTTATTAGTAATATTAATTCCTTCCTAGCAGGGGTAGGCTAGAGTTAATATTAGATCCTTTAACTAGTTAACCGAGTTAATACCGATTCCTTCGACTAGTCGATAGAATTAATATCGACTTCTTTAATTAAGCAACCTTTATAACTCTAACCCTAGCTTATATAATCTTATTATGCTAGTTCTATCCTAGAGTATTAGACTCTCAGCTTCCTATAATCTATTTTATATAGCCTTAGTGCTGTGCCGCAATCTTTGTTGTGACCTGCATATTGGATGGGTTATAACATTTTTCCCTTTTCTAAAGCTAATAATTATTACTACTATTAATAATATATATATAATATAATAAAGAGGCTTAATTAGTTCTTACTTTTTATAGCAATAAATAAAGAGATATTTTAAGCTTAATATTAATTATCTTAAGTTTATTAAAGCTAATTATTAAAATTTTAAAATTGCAATTTATAATTTAAATAGCTTTTTTAATAAGTATAAGTTTGCTATTAATTTATATAAATTAATATATTTAAGCATTTAGAATACTAATAAGTATAGCAATTATATTAATATTTTATTTAATTATATTTAATATATTATTATAGCTATAAATTAGAAAGTAAGAAGAAAAATATATAACTTTAATAATAAAGAATTAATAATTCTTATTAGCTATAGCAGCGCTAATAGTAAGGCTATTTTTATATATTATATCTATAAGTAATAGCTATATTTAAATTAGGCTTTATATAGCTTTAATAATAATATTTGCTTTATTAAATCTAATATAAGCTTCTTAAATGCTTATATAATAATAAACTAAATTTAATATTTTAATAAGCACTTATTTACTTATTATGCAAACTTTAAAAAATTAAAATATTTGCTTAAAAAATAATTTAGTATTAATAGTAATTTAAAATTTAATTAGCACTAAAAAGTAAATTCTAAAGTAATAGCTTCTAATTAATATACTTAATAATATTAATAAATATATTACTATTTAATTATTAATAATTTCTTAGGGCATTATAGCATTAAAATTCTAAATTATTATATCTGCTTTAATATCTTTATAGTCTTTTTATCTTCTTACTTTATATATCTTCTTTAGCTAATAAATATAAATATATTTTAATAGCTTAAAATAAAGAATTATTAGATCCTTTTTAATATTATTTATTATAGCAATTTAAGTTTTATAAGAAATAATTTTATATTAAAAGTCTTATAAGTATATCTTTTATCTTATTTCCCGCTCTACTGCTAATATTGCCTAGCTAATAATTAACTATATATTTATAAAAATATATATTATAAATAGCTTTAAGAGAATAAATCTTTAGCTAATAAATTGCAATTTTATTCTCTATAACTTAACTAATAAATAAAAGAAGATTAAATATTCTAAATATTCTTATTACTTTCCTTCTTTATTACTTAGCATAATATATAAAGTTTATATATAGCTGCTAAATTACTTAATTACTATACTAAGCTATTATCTTTAAATATATATAAGGGCTTAAAGATATTAAGTATTATAGCTGCAAAAATAATTCTTTTAAAAAGTAGATTAGCTAAAGAAAAAAGAGAGTACTAAAAAAGATTAAAAGAATATTAAAGCAAACTTATAAAGATATAAATTAGACTAAATAGCAAGATAAAAAATAGCTTTATAATTTATAATATATAATAATAAAATCTCTTAATTAAAGAAAAAGTATATTAAGCTAAGATATAAAGAATAAATTATATTAAAAAGCATAAAGAAGCTACTATTAGGAAAAATAAAATATAGAAAAAAATAATAATATGAAAAGAATAATAAGCTATATAGAAAATAGCTAGTTAAAGATATTCAAAGCAGCTAATTTTATTTAAAGATTAGCTTATAATTTATTGCCTTAAAGCCTAATTAGTAATATAAAAGTAGGAAAAATATTAAATACTATTATATTAAATAATCTCTAAAAATATATAATAGCTTAATAAGATTAATAAGAATAAAAAGAAAAAAGATAATTTTATTTCTATACTAAGTAATATTAAAGTATTTAGCTTAGAATTAAAGCTTAAGCGATTATTATAAGATATTAATATAGCTTTATAGTATATAATAAGAGATTTTTATATATTATTTTAATAAGCTAAAATTAATAAATATAATAATAAATATAATATTTTAATTTAATATAATAATAAAAATATATTTTTATTATTATTTATATTTTAAGAATAATAAAATTAGATATAAAGATCTTCTATATGGTAATAAAAGGGCTAAATAAGCTAAATAAGGCCTTTAAATCTAAAGTTTTTTATTAAATTTCGCACTTTTCTAACCTTTAAATATATATTATATATAAAAATAAATATACTAATATATAAGATTTTTAGCTAAATAAAAAGAATTTATAAAGCAGAAAAAGTCTTAAATTAAAGTTTTCTATAAATTAAGGAGAAAATTCTTAGCATTAACTTAAGCATATAATTTATATAATAAATCTATATAAAAAGAATTCCTTAAAAATAAATACCTTTTTAGCTAGCAACTAATTTTAGCATCTACTATAAGAGGAATAAAGATAGTAGGAACGCAATGCTAGTCCTAGCCTATAGGTATTTAGATATTTATTAAATAAATAAGTATTTTCTACATTATAATAGTTTTAAATTTTTTAAAATTTATCTAAATTTTATAGCTATTTATAATGAAGCTAAGGAAAATAATTTTTTTTATAAAGAATCTATATTTTTCTAGCTTAATATATAAGCTAGCCTCTTTTAAAGTTATTAAAATAAAGCAAAGATGCTATTTATATTTTAAATAAATATAGCTATAAACTAGAATATTATTTAAATAAGTAATATAGAATATATTTAGATAATTTCTTAATATATTATTAATAAATTACTAGAATATTGCTAAAGCTTTTATAAAGCTAAATAGTATAATTAGGATCTTAAATAATTTAAATTATATATAAAAAGCAATTAAATATTTCTTTTTTTATAAATATAAATATTATTAAAAGCAGAAATAATATTAGTTTTAAAGAAGTGCTTTATTTCTTTTAAATTATTTAATAATTTTTAATTAAAAGCAAAAAATATTAATTCTTTATAGTAATATTATTTAGTATTTAATAATTTATATAAAATTGTAAGCTATTATTTAGTTTAGTAATAAATAGAATAAAGAAAGCAATAGATAATAAGCTAAAGTATATAAATCTCTTCTATAAATGCTCTTTGAGCTATTTATAAAGTGCAATTAGCTTATTTTATAATATAATATATAGCAAGCTAAATAATATAATCTTTCTTTCTTAAAGCTAAATATAATAATTATAAAAATAATATAAGAAAAGCCTTTTAGCTTTTTTTAGAAAAAAAGATTTTTGCAAAGTCTTAAAGCTTAGCAAATAAGTAATTAGCAAGCTTAGAAATAGGCTTAGTAATTAGAGTATAGTTAATATTTTTTAAGATAATAATAAATAGGCAGCAATTTTCTTTATAAATATAAGCTATATTTGCTTATAATAAGATAATAAAAATATTATATTAGCTTAAGATTTAAAGTATAAAGAGCTTTAAAAGATATAAGCAGCTTAGAAGATATTCTAAAGAGCTCTAATCTTTATTAAGCAATTAAAAATATTATAATTCTTTTAGTAGTATTTGCTATTAAAGATAATTATATATAAAGCAAATTAAATAATAGAATTCTATTATTTAAGCTATAGTATTTCTAGCATTATTAAATAGTAAGCAAGCTAGATTATAAATAGCTTTAGCTCTTTCTAGTAATAATTATTAATTCTATAAGCAATAAAGATATTTAATTCTATAAGCAGTAAAGATATAATAAAATATCTTTTTATTCTTAGTAGGATATTTATTAAAAATTTTAATCTTAAATAGTCTTTTTAAAAAGAATAGAAGTAAATAATACTTTTAAGCTTAGCTTTGATTAATAAAAGCTTTTTCTTTAATATTAAAATTAATTAATATATAGATTATTAAAATCTTTTTTAAAATAGTTAAATAAATTAAAAGAATTAATATTTTTAAATATTAATTCTTTTTCTTTTTAATTAATAATTTAATAATAGTAATAATAGATATATAAAACTTATGCAAAATAGGCTTATTTTATTATCTTAATCCCTTTAAATTAATAAATTTAGTAAAGCTATTAATTTAAGCTTAAAAGCAATTTATTTTAAATTTATATTATTTAATAAATTATTATTTAAAAAGAATTTATATATATATTAAATAAAATATAATTACTAAAAAACAAATTAAATAAATAATTATATAATTAAGCTAATAAAATAAAAATATTAAGCTTATAAATAAAATTAGCTAATATATATATTAAGCTTAGAATAGTTAGCTATATAATAATTAAATAAAGTAAAGCAATAATACTTATAATGTTCTTTTTATTTATCTTTTTACTTTTAAAAGCTAAAATTTACTAAATTATTTTGGAAAATAAATAGCAAAATTACTTTAAAAAAGCGCTTTTATATAAATAAATGTAAAATAATCAAAGAGTATAAAGTTATAGCTAAAATAATATTTTAAATATAGAAGATTTATTATTAATATTAATAATATTAATTATTTAAAGTTTATAAATAATAAGTATATTTATAATATTTATTAAAAAATAAAAAATTATATAAAAGTATATTTTATAATTTGCAGAAAATACTTTAAAATAGCATAAGTATTAAAGTAATATTTAGTATTTTCTTTTCAAAGCTGAATATTAAAACTTTAATTATATTATCTTAGCTAATATAATTTATTTTAAGCATTTTATATTCTATTTAAATTTTTAAAAATATTTTTTATATATTTTAGCATAATTAAATAATTTATAAATTAAAGAATTTTATAAATATTTTTTAATAAAATTAGCTTATATACTTTTTTAATTAATATCTAATAATATAAATCAAATAAATAAAAATAAAAAGAAATTAACTTAAATTTAAAATTATTTTTATATAAATTTATTATATATCTTAAAAGCTATTAAGTTTATTAAGATTAAAAAGTTATTTAGAAAGAATAAATAAAATTAGAAAATTAAGTATTAATAAAAGAAAATAGCACTATAATATTATTTATTTAATATTTAGCAAAAGTTATATAATTAAAAATTTAAGCAAAAGTAATTATAATTAGCTAAGCTAATTTCAAAACTTTTTTCTTATTGACTTTAATAATTAGAAAATCTTTTTAAGCATTTTTAGCTATTGCTAATAATATTAGATAATAGTATTATATTTTATTATTTTAATATAAAAGTTTTAAGCTTTTTTATTTAAAATAGTTCTTTTTTATAAGCTATTATATTATAATTAAGGTTTTATAAATAAAGAGGCTAACTTAAAGCATTCTTAGCTATATAATTAGCTAGCTTCTTTAGTAAATTTTTTATAAAAGGCAGTATTAAATAGGTAGTTATTATTGCTATTTAAAATAGAAAAGCTATATAATATTATAATAGGAGTAGGAGAGATAAGTAGATAATAAGTAAGCAGTTTAGATTCTATTAGCTATAGACTAATAGGCACTATTCTTAAGCAGATATAGGCTAGATAGTTAAAATATAGCTTAAAGAGCTATAATATAGAATAGGCAGATAGGGCTAGCAGGGTAGAGAGGGAATTTAGAGCAGCAGCAGGCTATATTTGTAATAAATATATATATATATAATATATAATAAATTTAAAGATTTAGTGAATAATTATTATAATAAAATTAAATAAATAATTTAATTAGTAATTTTTTATTATATTTATATATATTATATTATTAATAATTAGTATTAATAATTATTTCTGGTAATAATACTTTTTGCCTTTTATTAATATAAATAATAATCCCTTTTATAATTTAAAAAAATATTTTCCTTAAAAGTTAAATATAGAAAATATAAAGAATATTAAATCTTATATTTTTAGCTTTATATTTAATATATAATTTAATACTATATATTTTAAAACTAATAAGTTTTTATTCTTTTATTTATCTATTTAAAATAATATAATTAATATATTTAAACCTAAATATATATAGTAAGTATATATTATTTCTTTTATAGTTATATACTAATTTAATTTCTTATACCTTTAAAATATAATATATAAAATACTAGCTTTTCTTCTATTTAAAAAGAAAAATTAGAATTAAGTTTTAATTCTAATTTACATATATATAATAATAAAAAAGAAGAAATATATATTACTTATTCAAAAGAAAGAATAGTTAATTTAACATAAATTATTTATTATCTTTATTATTTAATATATAATTAATTAATACTATTAATTAATTTCTTATAATATTCGAGAAATAGTACTTATTAATATCTTATTTTAAGTATTTTAGGTAAATAATACTTAGTTATTCTAGCTACTTTAATAGCTATTAAATAAACTTTTCTTATTAGTAATAATGCTAAATCTAGAACTAGATTAAGTTCTGATACTATTTAAAAGCTTATTTTATTAAAAGGCTAGAAAATAAAGAGTTTTGGTAAATTAAAAGCTTTTTTAAATAAAAGAGAAATAAATAATTTAAATAAATAAAGTATTTAATATATTTAATCTATTTACTATTAAATTTTTTTATTTAATTTTTTAAGTATAATAATTATTAGTAACTATAAATTTATTATACTTATTTCATAATTAATTTTAATTAATAACTCTATTAATTATAATTAGTTAGACTAATTATAGTTAATATATAATAAGTTTTATTTAAGCTATTAACTAAACTAATTAATTATTTTTTCAACTCTTATAAAGACTTTCTTTTTGCTTTCTTTAATAAATTATATTAAATAATAAAGGCTTAAAGAATCTTTTTTGCTTTTTTATAAGAAATAATCTTATTTACTTTCTAAATTTTAATTTAAGAATTAGAATTAAATATATAATTTTGCTTTAAATAAAATCTTTATTTAACTAGCTTTGCTTATATACTTTATATTATAGCTCTTTAAGCTATATTTTAATTATTTAGCTTATATTTGCCTAAAAATAATACTTATTAGTTTATAGCTAAATATAATCCTAAATTGCCTACTTACTATTTATTTAATTCTTTTACTACTATTATAATAAATATTATTAAATTAATTTAAATAATACTTTTAATATTTGAAATAGCTAAATTAATTAATTAATTTTTATTTTATTTTATTTAATTACTTATATATTTATAATAAGTATTGCTATAATAATATTAATAGATTTTTTGAATTAATAATAAAAATAAATATTAATTTAATATTAGTTTTTAATAGATTTTATAAATATAATAAGCTAAATTATTTAGAAAAAAATATTTTTAATAAAGTAAAAAGCAAATTTAATTAGCTAGCTTATTTTAATTTTTTTAAAAAAGTATTTAAGAAAATAAAATTCTATATAAACTATATATAATATTTTTTTTAATAAATTTATTTTATTTTTAAAATAAAAGCAATATAATAGCAGTTTTTATATAGCTAATTTTTATAATATTTTTATAAAAAGTATTTTATTTAAAAATTTATTATATATATATATATATATATATATAAAGAATATAAATAAAATATATTAAAATAGCTACTAATTACAAAGGGCTAGCTATAGGCTAGCTAAGGGATAGAGTTGCTAGCGGGCTAGGGCAGCATTCTGCATAATATAAATAGGCCTATTGCGCTAGCACCTTTTTAGCAGTTAGTTAGAACTGCATATTTAATCTTAATACTACTTAAGCACTTTACTTAAGCATATAGTAAAAGCAGCCCTTTATATAAATTAAATATCTCTTGCTTTTAAGCTTATAAAGCATTATATAAGAATAATTTTATAATAATAACTCTCTTATATTACTAAACTTGCATTTAAAGACTAGCTTAAAGCTTAAATAGTAAAAAATATATAAAGTTTACAGTTAATAGAAAAGCAATTAGAAATAAAATAGCTTAATTTTTCTATATTTATAGTTTGCTTAGCTTCTTTAAGAATTAATTCTTACTATTTATTTTATTAGTAATAATAATAAGCTAAGAGAATTTAAAGGCTAAAGCTTTTTTAGAAAGAATATATTAAGCTTTTAGCAATTCTTATAAGAAAAGAAAAGCTAGCTTTAGCTTAGTTATAATTTAGTAAAAAGAAAAAGAGTTAATAATGCTATATTTAGCCTATTAGAAGAAGCTATTATATATAGTAAAAGTATAGAACTAGCTAGATATATATAAAACAGTTCTTTTTGCTATATTTCTTTTTAGCTTATTTAAAGTATATCTTAATTATAAAAAGTAGCTAAATAGATTTATAAACTTTATTATATTATTATACTAATTTAATAATATATTTATAATAAATTTTGCTAAAATTATTATAATAAGCTTTTCTCTTAAAGATTTAATAAAAATTAATATTAATTTAATAAATATATTTATTAAGTATTATAAATATAGTAAATTTAAATATTATAAAAGAGATTATTTTTAATATAAAAAGAAATAAATTTAAATTATAAGCTTATTAATAAAAGCTAGAAAGAAAGAAAGTTTTTAAATAAAATAAAATTAAAAATAGAAAAGTATAAAGTTTTTTTAATATAAATTCTTCTTATTTACTAAATTACTTTTAAGCTAAAAATAAGCTATATTTAAAGCAAAAGTAAAGCTATATTAATTAATTTTAATATTTATTACTTATTAGAAAGTATTTTTATTAAAAAATCAATTAAATAAATATTTAAGAAAAGTAGAATAAATTAAAAAAAAAGCTAAAATATTTATTAATAATAAAATTAGCTATTATTATTTATTAATATAAAATCTTTTTATTATATTATTTATATTAAAAATAGCTAGAATTAAATTAAAATTATTTTTTAATATTATAAGTAAAATAATATTTAGAAACTAAAGAATTTCTTACTAACTTTAGTTTTTTATTATTATATATATAATATAAAATAAAAACTAAAGCTTATAGAAAGTATTAAATAAAGTATTATATTAATAAGCTAATATTGCAATATTTTCTTATAATTTTCTTTGCAGGATAAATAAGGAAAAAGATATATAAAGGGCTAGCTATAGGCTAGCTAAAGAATAGGATTGCTCGCAAAATAAGGCGGCATTCTGCATAATATAAGTAGGCCTATTGCGCTAGTATCTTTTTAGCAGTTAGTTAGAACTATATATTTAATCTTAATACTACTTAGGCACCTTACTTAAGTATATAGCAAAGGTAGCCTTTTATACTAATAATTAGTTAATTATAATTATTAATATTATAAAATTTTATAAAAAATGCTAATATATTATATTAATTAGTCTTTTTAAATCTTTAAGCTTAAACTTTTATTTTAGCAGTATTAATCTTTGCTATTCTTATATTATAATATATATAATAAATAAGATATAATATTATACTTAAGTACTTCTTTCTAATTATAAATAACTTTATAAATCTTTTTAAAAATATAAATAAAATTAAAAATAAAATCTATAAAAACTATTTAATAGTATTATAATAAGCACTGCTATAACTAAGATATATAATAAGTATATAAAGATTTATATTAGGCAAATAAGATATTAAGACATACTCTAAAGAATATAGAAATAATTCTAAAGTTCTCTATAGTATATTACTAGCAGTAAAGCTATTACTTATATTAGAGATAACATTTAGATTAATAACTAAAAAGCTATATATAGATATTCTATTTAGATAGTAGTAACTATATTCTTATATATTCTATTATTTAGTTAGATTAATAGAGTTAATAGTTAGCTCCTTTAACTAATTAATAAAGTTAATAGTTAACTTCTTTAATTATGTATTCTTTATAATCCTAACTCTAGGTTATATAATTCTATTATACTAGTTCTGCATTAGAATATTAAATTCTTGGCTTTTATAAATCCTTTTTAAGTAGCTATAGGGTCTATTCTAGGTAGTTATTATGCTATGCCTTTTCTTATAATCTGTATATTAGATAGATTATAATATTATCTTCTTTCTATAGATTATTATCTCTAATAATTTTTCTATAAGTTTTCTTAATTTCTTTTATATTATTATGCCTTTCTAATTAAGATATTAAATAGAGTCTCGAAACTAAAATCTTTTAATCCTTGCTCTAATAAGCTAAAGCAAAAGAAGTCTCTCTATTCTATTATTCTTTCTTATGCAGTTAGTATATTTCCTTGCTCTGCTTATAATAAGCAAGGTCTTTAGTCTTGCTAGGTTTCTATTAAGGATTTTTCTTATTATGCTAAGTATATACGCTATTAATATTCTAAATATAATATCCTTAAATCTACTAATTCTTCTAATCTGCTATATATCTTTGCTTAGCATTAGAAGCTAAAAGATAAGATAAAGAACCTAAAAGAAGAGCGCTAAATTCTTAATGCGAAAATAAGCTATATAAGAGTTTGAAAGAAAATATAAAAAGAAAAGATAGCAAAGGCTATTTATTATAGCTTAACGAATTTATAAGAGCTAGAGCAAATTAAATAGGAGAAAGCTAAGGCAGAGCATATAATTGCAGAGGAGGCTAACTAAAGTATTAAAGCCTTAATTTCTAAAGGTCTACTTCCTAAGGGGTTCCTTAATTTGATTTTTTCTAAATTTAAGAGAGCTAGTTAGTCCTTACTAAACCTAAGTATATTAGAGAAGCGTAGATTGGAAAATATAGCTAGACCTTTAACTAGTCGCTAACTTAGTCTAACTAGTATATTATTCTTCTAGTACTATCCCTAACTAGTACTTTCTTCTAACTAGTAATTTATTTCGTTAGCTAGTAGAATATTTAACTAGTAGAAGGTGCTTCTAGTTATGTTTTCGTTAGACTAGTTTAGTTCTAGTTGTACTAGTAGCTTCTAGTAACAAGTTCTTCGAGTCTAGGTCTTAATTATCTATCCTTATAACTAGTTTATCTAATAATTCTAAAGTGCTTGCTATGCATTAGCGAGATTTTCCTTAAGTTCCTATATATTTTCGCTTGCAAGGTAACTTTTCTATTTAATATAGTATTCGAGATTATACTATAAGCCTTTATATTTTAGGATTTTTCCTACTTCGAATTCTAGTTTATCTATTATAACTTTAATAATATTATTTATAAGTATTTCTTATATTGCTAGTTTAAAGAATAAAATAAAATATAAAATACTAGATATATTTTTATTTTTGCTAGTAGTGCGAGTTTATAGTTAACTAAGAAGATTTTCCTTAAAATTTTAAAGAGTCTAATTCTTTTATAATTAAGTTTATTATTTAATTAAATAATCTTAATATTTTTTTATTTTAAGTAAACTTTATCTCCCTTTTATAAGATTAGTCCCTTAATTCTCTTAAGATTAGCATATTTAGTTATTTATTTTTATACAAACTATAGTTCTTATTAGATTTCTTCCTAAACTTCTTTAAGCTATTATACTTATTTCTCTATAGCTTCTGCATTTACTCCTAGCAATACTTTATAGTAAGCTATTAGATTATATCTATAGAGTATATAGAATAATAAAGTCTTTATTATACTAATATCTGCGCTATTATATGCGAATTGCGCTAAAAGTAATAATTTAATCTAGTTATTTTATTCCTAATTAATATAATACTTTAAGTATTATTCTATAATCTAATTTATTCTTTCTATTTATTTATCTATTTGCAAATAATAGGCTATTAATATCTTATAATATACTTTAAGCTGCTTTATAAGTAATATCTAAAAATATAATATAAATTTCTTATCTCTATTTAAAATAGTTTCTTTTAATATATTATAATTAGCAATAATTATTTTAAAGAATATATATGCAAATTCTTCTGCTATACTACTTTCCTTATAGAGAAAAAAGTAAATATACTTACTTAATCTGCAAACTACTACTAAAATGCTATTATATTATACTCTAATTAAGGATTTTTATAAAATAAGTTGCTTAGTTATAAAGTCTAGATTAATAAATTGCTAAATAGTTATAAGTACTAATAAAGATTATAATAGTCTATAAGGCTTATATCTTTCTGCTTTATTTTATTTATAATTATTATATTGCTAAATAATTTTCTTAATTTATATTCTAAAATCTAATAAGTTCTAGTATTATTTAATTTATTTATAAGTTGCCCTAACTTCTTAGTATCTATATGCTAATGCACTATATATATTTCTAATATATTCTTCTTGCTTAGCTAGGATTATTCCTTCTAAATTCTTGCCTTAATAGCTAATTTATAGAATTATATTAATTTCCCTTTTCTATATAAAGTTTCTATTCTTATTTTAGTCGAAAAGTATCTACTGCTCTATTCTTAGTATATAATCCGATTATCTGCTAAAAGCATCTGCTCTAGTATTCTCTTTTCTCTAGATATAGCTAATTTTAATATTAAATTATAAGAGAAATTCTGCTTATTATACTTATTATTTATTTAAAACTTTAATTATTATAAATAATATAAGATTCTTATAATCTATAAGTATCTTAATTGGGTATTTAGCTTTAATAAGGTAATATTGCTATTCTTAGAATGCATATACTATTGCTATAAGTTCCTTATCTAGGATTCTATATTATAGTTCGAGTTTACTAAGTTTTTTAAAGAAGTTAGCAATAAGATATAGTTTTCCTTAGTTATCTTGCTAGATAAATTCTTCTTCTAATATATAGTCTAATATATTAGTTGCAATTTCGAATTCTTATATAAGGTTAGCTTCTTATAGAATAAGCTCTTATATAACTTATTTCTTAATTATATTAAAAGCTTGCTATTTCTTTTCTATTTAATAGAAAGATATATTCTTTTTAATAAGTTCTATTATAAGCTAGATAATTTTAGAGTATTATTATATAAATTATTAGTAGAAGTTAATATAGCTAAAGAATAATTTAATATCTATAATATTCTTAAGTATAGGCTATTTCTGCATTGCTTAAATTTTTTCCTTCTATATGCAAATTTATCCTAATTTAATTATATATCTAAGATAATCTACTTTCTATATATAAAAATAACTTTTAGCTAATTTAATAAGAAGTTTAGCATCTTATAAGGTCTAGAGTACTTGCTATATATATTGCTTATATATAGCTAAGTCTAGCAAGTAGATAAGGATATTGTTAAGATAGGCGATAATATAGATATTAAGATGCTCTCTAAGTGTCTAATTAATTATTTTCTAAAAAGATATAGATATATTAGTTAATCCGAAAAGCATAATTATATATTTATAGTGCCTATATCTAGTGCAAAATGCTATCTTTTATTCTTTGCCTTCTTTTATCTTAATTAGATTATAAGCTCCTTTAAGATCTAATGCTATAAACTATTATGCGCTTTATAGTCTATTTTATAATTTCTTAATAAGTAGTAATAAATAATAATTCTTAATAGTAATATTATTAAGCTATTTATAATTTATATAAAATTATAATTTGCTATTTTTCTTAAGTATAAATAAGATTAGGTATTTTGCTAGTAATTATAATAATTATATATAATCTTTCTTTAGATTTTTATTAAGATACTCTTTAAGTGCTTTAAGTTATACTTTATCTAATCTATAAATAGGGAAGAACTTTAGCTAAATTTCTTTCTTAAGTAGAATCTTATAGTTATATAGATTATATTCTAATAGTTTTATATCTAATTCTAATTAGAATAGCTTTATAAATTTATAATACTCTCTTAGTATGCTAGCGAATATTAGAATTAGTTCTTCTTCTATTTCTGCTATTTAGAGAAATAAGAGATACTATTAAGCATTTTTTAGCAATATTATAGAAGTATTATATTCTAATTGGCTTTATCTAATTCTTTATAGATCTTAGTATATTTATTTTTATAGCCTATTCTAGCTGCTCTAGGCTAAACTAAGTTCTTTAAGCTATAATTTTTATTTTTGTATAAGTATCTATTATTATTGCCTATTATTATTGCTCTATACTAAACTAAATCTTTCTAACTAATCTCTATTTACTTATAAATCCAATTTATTCCTAATCTATATTTATAAGTTTAAGGCGTTTATAATCTTTCCTTATAAGCTATTAGTCTTTACTAATTTAGAGGTATATATTAAGTTCTTATTTAAGCGCCTATCCTAGCTATTCTTAGTAACTAAGTCTTGTTCTGCGCCTTTAATTGCAATTATTCTATTAGATATAGCTTATTCCTATAAGATTTAGCTAGTAATCTAATTAATTTAAGAATTATGCTCCTTAAGCTAAAAAAGTTCTAAAATTAACTTATAATATACTATATTTATAATATTAAAAGTAATATAAGTTATATAGCCTTAATTTAAAATAGGTAGATAATTAGCCTTCTTATTAATTACCCCTTAGTTATATGCAATTAGTTATTCTTCTATAATATTAAGTATATAAGATTATTCCTTTTAATGCTATAGTATTTATACTATATTAATAATATATAAGGATATATAGTTTCCTTGCGCGCTACTATCTAATAGTACGCGATACTATTGCCTATTAATATTTATATTAAATATTATATATGCATAGCTTTTTCCTGCTATTATGCATAAAGATCTTCTAAGTCCTAATTAGCTATTATTCCCTATAAGCAATTCTTCCCTTTTAGGATCTTTTTTAGCTGCTTATTAAGCTAGTGCCTTAGCCTATTATTAAGCATATTTATAATGCTTCCTATTATATTACTGTATATGCTAAGCATATGCTTTATTTTATATATAAATAATGCATTATTCTATAAGATATTGCTACTATTTCTATTTCTTATTTACGCAAGGTTTTGGGCAATCCTCTAGTAATCTAATAAATGCATTATAGTGCCTTTTATCTAGTACTTCTTTAAATTGTAGTTCTAATTCTTTATAGGCCTAAATAATTTATTTCTCTTCCTTAATTAAAAACTATCTATATTTTACCTTTTCTTTAAAGTAAGTTTAATAGCTATAGTAAATGCATAAAATTTATACTAATTAATAGTATTTAAAATGGAATGTATTAATCCTAAGGTTTTCTATTCGCTCTGCTTTATTATAATAAGCACTGTAGTATTAATAACAATAATCTGAACGCATAAGGGGTTTATGCTAGCAAGAGCAATGCTAAGTTTCTCCTTAAGTATAGAATATAAAGAGTAATTATAACTGCAACTGCACTGCAATGCTTATTATCTTTAGAGCTACTAGATTAGTATAATCTAATACTTAAATTAATAACTAAAGAACTATAAAATATTTATATATATCTAAAGAATAATTATATTTAAATTATATAGTTTATTTAGTTATATCTAACTAAATTAGCTATATTAGATATATTAATAATCTAGTATATTTAGATATATTAGATATATTTCTAATTTAATATATTTATCTTAATTAGCTAGCTAAATTAGATAATCCCTATTAAGTTCTATAGGCAAGTATTAAACTTTTAGCCTTAAGAGTTTATCTTAAATAGCTGCTATGCTTTCCTTTTATTATAACTATTATAGATTATAATATTATTTTTCTTTTATTAATTATTATTCTAAATAATCTTTTATAAATTTCTTGCATATTATTCTATTATTAGATTATGCTTTCCTAATTTATTATATTAAATAAAGTTAAGAATTCTTATATCTAAAAAACTTCTTTTATTTTTTTTTCTAAAACTATAAATTGCAATTTTTTATTATAATTTATTTTAAAGTTCTATATTAATATACTATTATATTTAAACTATAAAGCTTATAGCCTTTTAATATATTAAGTTTTTTCTTAATTCTTTAATTAATATTTTAAGTATATATACTTAAATTAGTTTTATTATAATATTCTAGATTTTTTTCCTTTTAATTTATAATTTATTTTATATTATTATTAAAAATTAGAAAATAAAATAAAAAAGCTAAAGAAAGCTTATTATATGCTAAATGCTAAAATTAATTATATATATTATTAGAAAAAATTATAATAAAAGAGGATAGCAAAAGCTATTTACTAAAATCTTAATTCTATAAAGGAGCTTAATTATATAAAAGCTAAAGAAAAGTATTATTATGCTTTTAAGATAGTATAAGAAATAGTTTCTAAGAAAATAGCTATTTTTGCTAAAGTCTTTAACTTTAAGGAATTTAATTAGGATTTTATAAATATAGAAAATACTATAGTAGACTAATTTAGTTTTTTAGCTAAGAGATTATTTGCTATAATTTTTAGTTTTAGCTTTAAAGTAGAAAGATTTGCTAAAGAGGCTTTCTAAATTATAATTCTGCTTTATTTTAATCTTTTTCTTATTTTAAAATTTATTTAATTTATAATATATTAATTTAATATAAGAAGTTTATTTAGTTAATTATATAAAATCTACTTATAGAGTTCTATTCTATAGTAATCTATATAATTTTATATATAGCTAAATCTTAAAATTATATTATTTTATTTTAATGCTTTCTTTCTTATCTAATATTTAAGCAATCTTTTTAATATATTAATAAGATTTTCTAATTCTTTTTATAAGTTTTTACTTAAAGAATAATCTTTCTATTTAATTAAATATTTTAATATATTATTATATTTTTTATATTTAAGAATTCTTTCTATTTTATATTCTAATTTATTATTTTTAATTTTTATATTATTATTAATCTTTATATTCTTTAATACTAATTTAAGTAATAAAATATAAAAAATTAAATATATTTTTATACTATAAAATAATATAAATTTATAATTAATTAGTAAAATTTTTTATAAAATTTTAAATAAATTAAGCTTTTTATAATTAAGCTTATTATTAAAATTTTTTATCTTAATATTTTATTAAAAAAAGTAAACTTTATCTCTTTTTTTAAAAATTAATCTTTTAATTCTCTTAATATTAGTATATTTTATTATTTATTTCCTAATAAATGCAAATTCTTATTATAAATCTTTATAGATTTTCTAAATCTGCTAAGCTTTCTTATTTACTGCTTTTATATTTGCCTTTAATAATGCTTTATAATATATTATAAGATTATATTTATATATTATATAGAATAGTAATATCTTTATTATACTTATATCTATATTATTATATATAAATTATGCTAATAATAATAATTTAATTTAATTATTTTATTTATAATTAATATAATAATATAAATATTATTCTGAAATCTAATTTATATATTTTATTTATTTATTTATTTATAAATAAAATGCTATTAATATTTTATAAGCTACTTTAAGCTATTTTATAAGCAAAGTTTAAAAGTTTAATATAAATTTTCTATTTCTATTTAAGATAATTTTTTATAATATACTATAATTAGCTATAATTATTCTAAAAAATATATATATAAGATCTTTTATTATATTGCTTTCTTTATATAATAAAAAGTAAATATATTTACTTAATTTATAAATTATTACTAAAATATTATTAAATTGCACTTTAATTAAAAATTTTTATAAAAAAGATAGCTTAATAATAAAATCTAAATTAGCTAGTTATTAAGCTAAATTTAATATTAATAGAAAGTAAAGCAATTTATAAAGCTTATATCTTTTTGCTTTATTCTTTTTATAGCTATTATAATTTTATAAAAAGTTTTTAACTCTCTTCTTAAAGCTTAATAAATTCTAATATTTTAAAATTTATACTAAAATTACTTTAATTTTCTAATATTTATATATTAAAGCAATATATATATTCTAAATATACTAATTTTATTCTTTTAAAATTATATTTTTTAAATTCTTACTTATTTAATTAATTTTAAGAATAGTATTTAGCTTTTTATATATATTAATAAAGTTTTCTTTTTTATTTATTATAAAAATATTTTAGATTTTTTTTATAATTTTATTTTAATAGTTAAATTATTTATTAAAAGTATTTGCTTTAATATTCTCTTTTTCTTAAATATAAATAATTTTAAAATTAAATTATAATAAATATTTTATTTATTTTATTTATTATTTATTAAATATTTTTATTATAATAAATATAATAAAGTTTTTATAATTAGAGAATATTTTAATTTAATATTTTATATTAATAAGATATTATTCTTATTTTTTAAATGCTTTTATAATAGCTATAAATTTCTTATTTAATATTTTATATTATAATTTTAATTTATTAAATTTCTTTAAAAAATTAATAATTAGTTTTAATTATTCTTTTTTATTATATTAATTAAGTTCTGCTTTAATAGCAAAATTTAATATATTTATATATAATTTAAATTCTTTTACTAAAATCTAATTCTTTATAAATTAAGTTTTTTAATATAAGATTTTTAATTTTATTAAATGCTTATTACTATTCTTTTACTTAAAGAAATAATATTTTCTTTTTAATAAGTTTTATAAGAGGCTTAATTACTTTATTATAATCTTTAATAAATTATTTATAAAAATTAATATATCTAAAAAATGCTTTAATATTTATAAAATTCCTAAATATTAGCTAATTCTTAATTACTTAAATCTTATTTTTTTATATATAAATTATTCTTAGCTTAAGAGTATATCTAAAATAATCTACTTTCTAAATATAGAAATAATATTTTATAAGCTTTATTAATATTTTAGTATTTTATAATATTTATAATATAATTTATATATATTGCTTATATATTTTAAAATTTTTTAAATAAATAAGAATATTATTTAAGTAAGTAATAATAAAAATATTAAAGAATTTATAAAGAATATAATTAATTATATATTAGAATATAGCTAATATATTAATTAATTTAAAAAGTATAATATAATATTTATAATATTTATAGCAAATTTTAAAAGCTATTTTCTATTTATTACTTTCTTTAATTCTATTATAATAGATATTTTTTTTTAAAATTAAGCACTATAAATTATTATATACTTTATATTTTATTTTATAATTTATTACTTCTTAATAGAAATAATAATCTTTAATTATTATATTATTAAATTATTTAAAGTTTATATATAGCTTAAATTTGCTATTTTTTTAAATATAAAAAGAATTAAATATTTTGCTAGAAAGTATAACTTTCTAATATATTCTTTTTTAAGATTTTTATTAAAGTACTTTCTAAATACTTTAAATTTTACTTTATTTAATTTATAAATAAAAAAGAATTTTAATTTTATCTTTTTTTTAAAAAATACCTTATAATTAAATTAAATTTTATTAAAAAGTAATTTTTTTTATTTTTTTAAAAATAATTTAATAAATTTATAATATTTTTATAATATATTTTTAAATTTCTTTTTAAATTCTATATTAGCTTTTGCAATTTATAAAAAAAATAAATATTATTAAATAGACTTTTTTTTGCTAATTAATAATCTTTTATATAGCTAAACTAAAAATCTAAGCAAAATACTTTAAATTAAATTAAATTATTAATTTTATTATTTTAATAAAATTTCTTTATAATTAATAAAATTATAATTAATTTTTTATTTTTATTACTTTAAAATAAATTTCTTATTATAAAATTCTATTACTATTATTATCTTAATTTACTAATAATCTAGTACTTTATTAATTGCATTATTACTAAATCTTTTTTTATAAATTATTAAAATAATTATATTTTTATTTTTCTATTTTTCTAATTTAAAAATATATATAAATAAATTATTTAAGCTCTCTTAACTTAAAATATATTTAATAATTAATCTTTGCTTTATACTTTTAATTATAATCTTTTTATTAAATATAATTTATTTCTATAAAATTTAGCTAATAATCTAATTAATTTAAAAACTATATTTCTTAAGCTAAAAAATTTTAATATTAGCTTATAGTATATTATATTTATAATATTAAAGAATATATATATTATAAAATTATAAATTATAATAAAAAGATAATTAGTTTATTAGTTTATTATATCTTAATTATATACTATAAGCTATTTTTTTATAATGCTAAAAATATAGAATTATTTCTTTCTATTTCTATAATAATTATGCCTAATTAATAATTCTAAAGAATATAAAATTTCTTTATATACTACTATTTAATAATATGCTATATTATTATTTATAAATCTATATCTAAAGTATAATATGCAAGTAATTATTTCTAGTAATTATATAAAAAGATTTTTTTTTATAGAAATTAATTATTATTTTCTTATAAGCAGTTTTAATTATTTAAGATTTTCTAAGCCTTATATATTGCTACTTAAGCTAATTATTAAGCTTATTATTGCTTATATTTATATTTTTTCTAATTATTCTTTTATTAATACTAATTTTGCAATTTCTTACTAATATAAATAGTATAATAAATCTTTTATATTACTACTACTTTACTTTCTTATTAATATATTTTTTAAAGCAATTATTTAGTAGCTTAATATATATATTATAATGCTTTATCTAAAGTATTTTTTAAAATCTTAATTATTTTTTATTATAAAATTAGATAATTTATTTAAATTTATATACTAAAAACTATTTATATTTAATCTTCTTTTAAAAATATTCTTTATAATTATATATAATATAAAAGATTTATATATACTTATAATGCTTATAATAATTAAATTAAATTCTTATATTTTCCTTTTTAAGAAAATTCTAAAGCTAAAAATATATAAATATAAATACTTTTTTAAAGCTTAATTTATATATAAAATATTTAATATTTATAAGCTTTAAATTCTATTTAATACTTATAAGAAAATTCTATATTTTCTTAAGCTTAAATATATTATTATTATTTTTATTTTTTATCTAAGTAATAAATTTTAGCAAATTATTTAATTACTTATTTTATAATTCCTTTTTCTTAGTATTATATTAAAAGAGTATTTATATCTTAGAATTACTATTATTATTTTTTTTATTACTAAATTAAAAAAAAGAATATTTAAAATAATAAATATTCTTATTATTTAATACTTATTATATTAGCTAATAATTATAGAGAAAGTATTTTAAATTCTTTTTTTATTTATAATATATAAAGAATTTAAAATATTAAATAAATAATTAAAGTTATTCTAATTAAGAATTTAGTTATATAAAAGTTCTTTTCTTTTTATTATAATTTATTTTTTTTCTTAAGAGCTTTAGGAAATTATCTAAAGCTTTTCTTTTCTAAGAGATATATTAAGTAGTAATTATTATAGTAAGCTATCTAATTAAAAAAAGCATATTAAAATATACTATTTAATACTTACTTTATAAAATAGCTTTAATTTTAATATATTAATTATTCTTTTTCTATAATATTTACTTATTATCCTTTTATATAGCTAATCTATTATTCTTTAAAAATAAATTGCTATCTTCTCTTTCTTAATTAGCAATAATTTCTTGCAAAATATCCAAATTTGCTATAATTATAGCATTTAATTCTATTATTATTTCTATTTATAGCATTTAATTTTATAAATTTTAAATAAATTATTGCTTTATAAGCTATATTAAATTAATTCTAATTTTACTATTTCTTAGGATATTAATACTTCTTTCTAGAATTAATTATTATTTAAGAAATTTATATAATCTAGCCCTTATTTTATTTCTTAAATTATTATTTATACTATTTATTATTAATTTTAATAGCTAATATAATAAAGTCTATAAGCTTTATAAATTATTTTGCTTTAATAAGATTATTTTTAATTTTATTTTTAAATCTATTATAATATTAAGCAATAAAAGCTATATTATCTTACTAAAGATAAAAAAGAAGCTTTGCAAAACTTTATAATATATTTAGCTACTAATTTAGTTTATTTAAGCTTAAAAAGCTTTTATTTAGCTTTATATTATTTATTTATATTGCTAAAAATATTTTTAAATACTTATTTTAAATTATTAAAGCTTTTAAAGATATATTTAATATTAATTTCTTATTTAAGCTTATTAAATTTAAAGTAACTTTTAAAAATAGATTTAAACTAAATAAAAGCATTTTATATAAAATAATATTCTATAAAAATAATTTTATTTTATTTATTATTAAATTTCTTTTTTTTATAATAAAAGTAAGCTTTATATTAAATAAGAAATACTTAAAAGATATAATATTTATTTTTATAAAATTCTAATATCTCTATTTTATAATAAAGCTTTTTTATAATTATCTTCTACTTCTTAAATTCCTTAATATAATTAATAAATATTATAATTTGCTTAATAAAATTAATAATGCTATTATTAATAATAAATCTAATTAAAATTTAAAGCGCTATTATATTCTATAATACTTAAAAGGAAAATATTAAATTATTCTTAAATATAAATTATTAAAATATAATAAATATTATAATATTAATAATAATAATTTAGATATATAAGAGATTTATACTAGCAAGAGCAATGCTAAGTTTCTCTTTAAGTATAGAATATAAAGAGTAATTATAACTGCAATTATATTATAATGCTTACTGCTTTTAAAGCTATTATATTAATATAATCTAATACTTAAATTAATAACTAAAAAATTATAAAATATTTATATATATCTAAAGAGTAATTATATAAAATATTTATATATATCTAAAGAGTAATTATATCTAGATTATATAGTCTATTTAGTTATACCTAACTATATTAGCTATATTAGATATATTAGTAATCTAGTATATTTGGATATATTAAATATATTTCTAATCCAATATCTTAATTAGCTAGCTAGATTAGGTAATCCCTGTTAGGTTCTGTAGGCAAGTATTGAACTTCCGGCCCTAAAGGTCTGTCTTAGGCGGCTGCTATGCCCCCCCTTTTGTTACAACCGTTGCGGGTTATAACATTTATAATTTTGGATTAGGATGCTTCTAAAGAGTATCTTTAAGGGAATTCTATATATAAGGTATTTAGTTTGTATATTAGTTTCTAAGTTATAAAAACTAATACTGCTGTATTAGCTAGTTAGTGCTAATTCTTCTAAGTTATCTATATATTATTGCGTAATAAACTTAGGTAGATTATTAGATTATCTATCTTAGAATATTTCTTCTTTAAGGGTAAGTGTTTCTATAATATCCTCCTCTATAGGTGTTAGGGTAAAATCCGCGTTTTCTAAGTTATCGTCGCGCCTGTTATAGGCTAGGGATGCTATAGTATCTGATATATGCTTATTGTGGGTTGTAAGCTATATAAGGTAGTGCTATAAGGAGAACTTCCCTAGGTCTTATTCATCCTTAGATCCCTAATCTAGAGGGTTAGTAAAATAGTCTGACTATTTATTATTCTTAGTAGAAGTCTTACTTTTTATAGCAAGTTGTCGCTTTCCTCTAGGTTTCCTAGGAAACTATTCTTAGCCTTCTTTTTCTAAGAGGTATAGTAAGCAATTATTGTTGTAGTAGAAGGACTAGTTAAGGCTTCTATAATTAATAGGGTCTGCTGCTTTCTCTATTAGGATATTTTTGCTAAGTTAATTAGGTTTCTATTGCATTGCAATATTAAGTTATTATTCTTTCTAAATAAGCTACTATTGCTTTCTATATAGCTATTAATATTCTTATATAAAGTATTTAGGCTTTTTATAATTAAAGTATACCCTATTACCTTTGCTTTAAGTTTAGAAGTTATTATATTAGTAAATAGCATCTAATTCTATTAAGCTAGCATATATACTGCTACTTTGCGCTATACTTATATAATTCTATTATTTTCCTTAGTAGTTCTGCTAAGATTAATAATATTTTCTACTATTAGCTAGGATTCTAAATTTCTATAATTAGCTATAGTATTATGACCCATCCAACATGCAGGTCACGAGAATGGTTATAGGCAGCAAGGACCAGGTATTAAGGACCTAATATCCTAACTAAGAAAAGATAGAACTAGGATTATATAACCCTAAGATTAGGGTTGCAAGCTAACTATATTGACTATATATATAGTCAAACATATTCAGAACAACTATATTAAATTACTATATAGTTAAGCATAATCATTACAACTAGAAGGACTATATAGCCCAGATACAATTACTCTTTAAATATATATAAATATTCTATAGTTCTTTAATTATTAATTTAAGTATTACTTTAAATATAGATAATAGCTTTACTGCTAGTAATATACTGCAGAAAACTTTAGAGATTATTTCTATATTCTTTAAATTATATTTTAATATTATTTTTGCTTAATATAAACCCTTTATATACTTATTATATATCTTAATTATAGTAGTGCTTATTATATTTTAATAACTCTTATTTAAGAATAATTTAGTATACTCTGCCTTAAGCAATATAAAAATATAATAGCTCTAGGAATTCTATTCTCTTCTAGCAGTAGGGCTGCTACTACTAACGAACTAATAAACTAGGTATAGCTTCTTATATAGCGCATTAATAAACTATATATTTATTAGCAATAGCAAGAAGCTATAATCTAATTCTAGTAAGCTTAGCTTTTTATTTAAAAGCAGATTAGCAATTTTAATATTATAATAGCTATTAAGAATTATAAAATAGATAAACCTATTATATTTAATAAAAATTAAAAGATGCTTTAAGAATTCCTTACCTAGTGCAAGGCATACTTTTTGCACTATATCTTATAATTTACTATAAAATTAAAGAAAACTATCTTTGCAGGAATTTGCTTTAAGAATAATACTTTTATTTAGTATAAATCTTCTTTTAAAGATTACTTAGAGAATATTATCTGCTCTAGCCTTAGGAAAGATACTATTAAGGAAATATTTTAATCCTTTAGCAAATTCGAAAAGGTTTTTAAGAAGACTTTTAAGAACTTTAATAAGAAAAGGATTATAGCTTAATAACTTATAGCCTTACAATAAGTTAAGTTAGCCTTTATATATATAGTTTAGTTTAAATAATTTATAGTATAACTTCTATAGAAAGATAAAAACCTTATAAAATACTATTACTAAAGACTTAAGAATAAAGTTAAAAATAAAATTTCTAAATAAAATTAGCTAGAAAACTTTACTATATTCTCTAATATAGCAATCTATATTAATAATTGCCTTTATAAATAATATATAAAAAAAAAGAAAGAAAATCTATTATAGAAATTCTAAACTAATATAAGCAAAAAGATGCAAAATTAAGGAAATTAATTCTAGCACTAAAGCATAGCTTATAGTAGCAGCATATATGCTAGCCTTATAAAGCTTAATATTATAAATTAATATAGCAAATATCTAATATAAAATAATAATTAGGAATATTATAATTATAGAAAATTAGAATACTTTGCATAAAACTATTAATAACTATAAAAAAAGCAATAGCAATTTATTTAGAAAGAATAATAGCTTAGTATTACTGCCTAATAAGAACCTAATTAGCTAAATAAAAATATTCTAATAAAGCAAGTAATAGATTCTATTAATTATAATTCTCTTAGTTAGACTGCATATTATAATAATAGTTATATATTATATCTCTTAGAGAAAGAAGGTTTAGAATAATTCCTCTAGAAATATAAGGAATAATAGCAACTTGCTATAAAAAGCAGGGCTTCTACTAAAGACAAATAATCGAATTATTCTACTAATTCTATAGATTAGGAATTTAAGGAAAGATAGAACTAAGGAAAGTTTTCTCTATAGCACTATCTAATATAGCTTGCAAATAATAACAAATATATATTAGATACTATATTATCTCTAGCCTATAATAGGCGCAATAATAACTCAGAAAATGTAGACTTTACTCTAGCGCTTATAGAAGAAAATATAATAGAAATACTTATTCTTAAAGAAGAAATACTCTAGGATAAATAGCCTAATAACCTATCTAAATCTATTATGCAATAATATATAAATAAGTTAAAAGAGTTAGCATTAACTAGCTAATATAGCAGCATTAGCTTCTATAATCTAAATACTAAAGCCTAAACTAAGCATCTTATATATAGAATTCTCCTAAAAGAACTCTTTTAGAGCATCCTAATCTAGAACTATAAAGCAGAAAGAATAAAGGACCCTAGAATTAATGCATTCTATCTTAAATATTATTAATTAGCATAAATCTTATATATATACTATAGCTATTAGATTTACTTCGAAGAAAAAATTAAATATAAATAATTTCTAATTAGAGAAGAAGAATAAGTTATCTAAGCGTATAAAAAACCCAAATTTCAGTTCAGAAAAGTACTAGATAAAAGGCATAATAATGCTTTTATTAGACTACTAGAAGATTGCCTAAAGCCTTATATAGAAAGGAAATATAAATAATAGCAATGCTTAGTAAAAAAATGCACTATTTATATATAAAATAAAGCATATGCCTAGCATATATAATAGCGCAATAGGAAGTATTATAAATACGCATAATAACAAGCTAAAGCATTAGCTTAGCAAGCAGCTAAAAAAATCCCAAAAGAATAGAATCGCTTATAATAGAACTATAAATAATTAGACTAAAATAATTCCTATATAAAGCCTCTAGAATAAACTATACTTATATTATTATTAATATATATATCTACAAAAAGAAATATAATGCCCTATTAAATAGCAGTATATAAAGAAATTATATATCTCTAAATATTATTAATATAGCAAAAATACTATAGCAGCAGAAGGAGAAGCTCTATATACTTAATACTATAGAAGGAAAGCTAATTGCATATAATCTAGATATAGTTAATAAAGAGACTAATTATCTATCTATATAAATATAAGAATATATAACTAAAGTTTCTTTTAATATTATAGATATAATATATTATAATATAATATTAGAACTTTTATAGCTTAAAGAGCATAATTCTTAAATTAATTAAACTATTAGCTAAATCTCTTAGGAATAAGCTATACCCGAAAGAATAGTTATAATTAAAGGCGCAGAATAAGACTTAGTTATTAAGGATAGCTAAGAAAGGCGCTTAAATAAGAACTTAATATATATTTCTAAATTAGCAAAAACTAATAGCTTATAAAGAAGGATTATAAATGCCTTAAATCTATAAAAGAAGATTAAGTATAAATTAGATTTATAAATAAGCAGAAACTAATTAGAAAGACTTAGTTTAGCATAAAGCAATAATAATAAGCAGTAATAATAGAAATAGAAGCTATAGCTTTAGAAATTTAGTCTAGCTTAGAATAGCTAAAATAGGCTAAAGAAATAGATAAATTAAGAATTGCAAAGAATTAAATAAAGCTAATTAGAATATAATACTTCTATAATATTACCTAAAAATACTTAATAGTATCTCTTATTCTTATAAGTAGTAGCAATAAAAGAAGAACTTCTACTAATATTTAATAGCATATTATAAGAGTATTATAAATTTACTAGATTATTCTTAGAAAAGTATAAAGAATTACTTCCTACTAGAATCTAATTTAACTATAAAATATCCCTTAAGGAAGGGATAAAACTAAAGTTTTTCCCTATTTATAGATTAAATAAAGCAAAACTTAAGGTACTTAGGAAATACCTAAATAAAAATCTTAAAAAAGGATATATTAAAGAATTATACTTACTAGCAGGATACCTAATTCTCTTTATACCTAAAAAGAATAGCAAACTTAAACTATATATAAACTTTAAATAATTTAATAATATAATAATTAAGAATTATTACTCTTTGCTAAGAAATAATAAACTATAAAATAGAATATAAGGCGTATAATAGTTTATTATACTTAATTTTAAAGAAAGATACTATTATATATAGATTGCAAAGGAATATAAATAAAAGATAGCTTTTAGGACTTACTATAAATATTATAAGTATTATATTATGCTATTTAAACTAACTAATGCATTAGCTATATTCTAATGCATAATTAACTATATCCTCTGCAAATTCCTTAATATCTTTATTATTGCTTATCTAAATAATATCCTTATTTATTTAAAGAATTTTAAAATATATAAGCAATATATATAGACTATACTATAAATACTATAAAATGCTAAGATATTAATAAAATCTATAAAGTATTATTTTTATATTTAAAAAGTAGATTATCTTAAATATACTTTTAAACTAGGCGCAATTTGCATATAGAAGAATAAAATTAAGGCAATTAAAGACTAGCTTGCATTTAGAAACCTTATAGATATTCAAGTATTCCTTAAATATATTAACTTCTATAAATAATTTATTAAGAATTATAGTAAGAAAGTTAAGCTCTTTATAGAACTTACTAAGAAAGAGATACTATTTCTTTAGGCAGAAAAATAATAGCAAGCATTTAATAAAATTAAAGATCTTATATTAAAAGACCTAATTTATAAAGAACTAAATCTTAGTAAAGAACTTAAGTTATATATAAATATATTAGACTTTGCTATTAAAGCAGAACTTAACTAGCGCAATAAAAAAGAATAATTAAGACTAATTGCTAACTTCTTAAAGAAGCTTAATAAACTAGAACTATAGTATAGAATACTAAATAAAGAACTTATAGCTATTATAGAAGCATTTAAGAAATAGGAATAATATTTTATTAGCATAAAATATTAAATTAAAGTATTCTTATTATAACCCATCCAACATGCAGATCACAACAAAGATTGCAGCACAGCACTAAGGCTACACAGAACGGATTATAGAGAGCCGAGAGTCTAATACTCTAGAATAGAACTAGCATAACAAGATTATATAAGCCAGGATTAGAATTATAAAGATTGCTTAGTCGAAGAAATCGATATTAACTTTATCAACTAGTTAAAGAAATTAGTATTAACTTAATTAACTAGTTAAAGAATCCAATATCAACTCTAGCTTATCCCTGCTAAGAAGGAACTAATACTACTAATAAAGGACTAAAGAATAGGTTATATAAGGAATATATTTGCTACTATTAGATAGATTTAGTATATAGCTCTTTAGTTATTAATCTAAGTATTACTTCTAATATAAGTAATAGCTTTACTGCTAGTAATATATTATAGAAGACTTTTAGAAATTATTTCTATATTTTTTAAATTATACTTTAATATCCTTTTTGCTAATATAAACCCTTATATACTTATTATATATCCTAATTATAGCAATATTTATTATATTTTAATAACTTTTATTTAAGAATAATTTAGTATACTTTATTTTAAGCAATATAGAAATATAATAGCTCTAGAAACTCTATCCTCTTCTAGCAATAAGGCTGCTACTACTAATAAACTAATAAACTAAATATAGCTCCTTATATAGTGCATTAACAAACTATATATCTATTAGCAATAGCAGGAAGCTATAATCTAGTTCTAGTAAGCTTAACTCCTTACTTAAGAGCAGATTAGCAACTCTAATGCTATAGCAGCTATTAAAAACTATAAAATAGATAAATCTATTATATTTAATAAAAACTAAAAGATACTTTAGGGATTTCTTACTTAATGCAAAGTATACTTCTTATACTATGCTTCTTAGTTTACTATAGAGTTAGAAAAGACTATTTTTATAAGAACTTGCTTTAAGAATAATGCTCTTATTTAGTATAAGCCCTCTCTTAGGGACTACTTAGAGAATATTACTTGCTTTAGCCTTAGAAAAGATACTATTAAAGAAATATTTTAATCCTTTAGTAAATTCAAAAAGGTTCTTAGAGAAACCTTTAGAGATCCTAATAAGGAAAAGACTATAGCCTAATAACTTATAGCCCTATAATAAATCAAATTAGCCTCTATATATATAATTTAATTTAAGCAACTTATAGCATAATTTTTATAAGAAGATAGAAACCTTATAGAGCATTACTACTAAGGACTTAAGGATAAAGTTAAAAATAAAATTTCTAAATAGAATTAGCTAGAGAACTTTACTATATTCTCTAATATAGCAATTTATATTAATAATTGCCTTTATAAATAATATATAGAAAGGAAGAAAGGAAATCTATTATAGAAGTTTTAAGCTAATATAAGCAAAAAGATGCAGAATTAAGGAAATTAATCTAAGCATTAGAGTATAGCTTATAGTAGCAGTATATATACTAGCCCTATAAAGCTTAATATTATAAATTAATATAGCAAATATCTAGTATAAAATAATAATTAGAGATGCTATAATTATAGAAAACTAGAATACTTTATATAAAATTATTAATAATTATAAAAAAAGCAATAGCAATTTATTTAAGAAGAATAATAGCTTAATATTGCTATTTAATAGGAACCTAATTAGCTAAATAAAAATATTTTAATAGAGCAAGTAATAGACTCTATTAATTATAATTCTCTTAATTAAACTGCATATTATAATAATAATTGCATATTATATCTTTTAGAAAAAGAAGGTTTAGAATAGTTCCTTTAGAAAACTATAAGATAATAGCAGCTTGCTATAGAAAGCAGGGCTTTTACTAATAATAAATAATTAGATTATTCTACTAACCCTATAGATTGGGGATCTAAAGAAGGATAGAGCTAGGCTACTATATTATCCCTAGCCTATAATAGGCGCAATAATAACTTAGAAAATGCAGACTTTATTCTAGCACTAATAGAAGAAAATATAATAGAGATACTTACCCTTAAAGAAGAAATACTCTAGGATAAATAGCTAGATAACTTACTTAAACCTATTATATAATAATATATAGATAAGTTAGAAGAATTAGCATTAACTAGTCTATATAGCAGCATTAGCTTTTATAATCTAAATGCTAAGAAATAAACTAAGCATTTTATATATAGAATTCCTTTAAAAGAACTTTTCTAGAATATTCTAATTCAGAATTATAAAGTAGAAAGAATAAAGGATCTTAGGATTAATGCATTCTATCTTAGATACTATTAATTAGCATAAATCTTATATATCTACTATAGCTATTAAATTTACTTTAAAGAAAAAGTTAAATATAAATAATTTCTAATTAGAGAAGAAAGATAAGTTATTTAAGCATATAAGAAATCTAAACTTTAGTTTAGGGAAGTACTAGATAAAAAGCATAATAATGCTTTTATTAGACTACTAGAAGATTGCCTAAAGCCTTGCATAGAAAAGAAATATAAATAGTAGCAATGCTTAGTAGAAAAATGCACTATTTATATATAGAATAAAGCATATGCTTAGTATATATAATAGCATAGCAGGAAGCATTATAAGCATGCATAATAATAAGCTAGAGCATTAGCCTAGTAAGCAGCTAGAAAAACCCTAAAAGAATAGGATTGCCTATAATAGAACTATAAATAATTAGACTAGGATAATTTCTATATAAAGCCTTTAGAATAAACTATGCTTATATTATTATTAATATATATATTTATAAAGAAAGATATAATGCCCTATTAGATAGTAGCATATAAGGAAATTATATATTCCTAAATATTATTAATATAGCAAAGATACTATAGCAGTAGAAGAAGAAGCTCTATATACTTAATACTATAGAAAGAAAGCTAGTTGCGTATAATCTAGATATAATCGATAAGAAGACTAATTATTTACTTATATAAATATAAGAATATATAATTAAGGTTTCTTTTAATATTATAGATATAGTATATTATAATATAATATTAGGACTTTTATAGCTTAAAGAGCATAATTCTCGAATTAATTAAACTATTAGCTAGATCTCTTAGGAATAAGCTATATCTAATAGGATAGTTGCAATTAAAGGCGCAGAATAAGACTTAGTTACTAAGAATAGCTAAGAGAGGCGCTTAAATAAGAACTTAATATATACCTCTAAATTAGCAGGAATTAATAGCTTATAGAGAAGAATTATAAATGCCTTAAATCTATAGAAGGAGGTTAGATATAGATTAAATTTATAAGTAAGCAGAAACTAGTTAGAAAGACTTAGTCTAATATAGAGCAATAATAATAGGCAGCAATAATAGAAATAGAAGCTATAGCCTTAGAAATTTAGTCTAGCCTAGAGCAGCTAGAATAGGCTAGAGAAGCAGATAAACTAAGAATTATAAAGAATTAGGCGAAGCTAATTAGAATATAATACTACTGCAATATTGCCTAGGAATGCTTAATAATACCTTTTATTTCTATAAGCAGTAATAATAGAAGAAGAACCTTTATTAATATTCAATAGTATACTATAAAAGTACTATAAATTTATTAGATTATTTTTAGGAAAGTATAAGGGATTGCTTTTTGCTAGAACTTAATTTAACTATAAAATACCCCTTAAAGAAGGAATAGAACTAAAATTTTTTCCTATTTATAGACTAGATAAAGCAAAGCTTAAGGCACTTAGAGAGTATTTAGATAAAAATCTTAAAAGAGAATATATTAAAGAATTATACTCTTTAATAGAATATCTAATTCTCTTTATATCTAAAAAGAATAGCAAACTTAGGCTATATATAGACTTTAGATAACTTAATAATATAATAATTAAGGATTATTACCCTTTGCTAAGAAGCAATAAGCTATAAGATAGAATGCAAGGCATATAATAGTTTACTGCGCTTAATTTTAAAGAAGAATATTATTATATATAGATTGCAAAGGGATATAAATAGAAGATAGCTTTTAGAATTTGCTATAGATATTATAAATATTATATTATACTATTTAGACTAACTAATATATTAGCTATATTCTAATATATAATTAATTATATTCTTTGCAAATTTCTTAATATCTTTATTATTGCTTACTTAGATAATATTCTTATTTACTTAAAAGACTTTAAAATATATAAATAATATATGCAAATTATACTATAAATGCTGCAAGATGCTAAGATATTAGTAGAATTTATTAAATATTATTTCTATATTTAAAAAGTAAATTATCTTAGATATACTTTCGAATTAGGCGCAATTTATATATAAAAAGATAAAATTAAGGCAATTAAGGATTAGCCTATATCTAAAAATCTTATAGATATTTAAGCATTTCTCAAATATATTAATTTCTATAGATAGTTTATTAAGAATTATAATAAGAAAGTTAAGCCTTTTATAGAATTTACTAAAAAAGAAATGCTATTTTATTAGGCAGAAAGATAATAGCAAGCATTTAATAAGATTAAGGATCTTATATTAAAGGACTTAATTTGCAAAGAATTAGATCTTAGCAAAGAATTTAAATTATATATAAATGCATTAAACTTTGCTATTAGAGTAGAACTTAATTAGCGCAATAAAAGAGGATAATTAAGACTAATTACTAACTTCTTAAAAAAGCTTAATAGATTAGAATTGCAGTATAGAATACTAGATAAGAAACTTATAGCTATTATAGAAGCATTTAAGAAATAGAAATAATATCTTATTAATATAAAATACTAGATTAAAGTATTCTTTAATTATAAAAATCTTACTATATTTATTATAATAAAGATACTTAATAGATAATAAGTAAAATAAGCAGAGTATCTATTATAATTCGATTTTAAGATTATTTATATTTAAGGAAAGGAAAATATTAAAGTAAATGCTTTTAGCAGAAGATCTAATTATTAGAATAAGGTTATAAAAGAAATCTAGAATATCTTTATAATAGATAAAAAAGGAAATCTTATTAATATATATAGAGAACTAAATGCTATCTTTAGAATTAGTTAAATAAGCAAAAACTTAGAAAATATAACTCTAAAGGAATAAGATTAGTATATCTAAAATATATATAGTGCTCTAATATATAGATATTAGGGAGTTAGAGCAATCTTAGTATAGATTTTGAGATACTAAAATCTACTAGGCTTTAAGAAGAGAGTTAGAGATCTCTTGCAGAATTATAATAGTTATAAGAAAAATAAGATAGAGAGATATAAGCCTTATAGATTACTTTACTCTCTATTAGTATTAAGTTTAGTTTAGCAATTAGCTAGCTTAAACTTTATTATTAAGCTACTTCTTTTATAAGAACTCTTAACTAAAGTGCAATTTAATAGTATTCTAGTAATAGTTTGCAGATTAAGCAAGTATATTTACTTTCTACTATATAAAGAGAGTAGTATAGCAGAAGACCTTGTATATATATTTCTTAGAATAATTATAGCTAATTATAGTATATTATAGGAAATTATTTTAAATAAGGATAAGAAGTTTATATCGAACTTCTAGATCTTACTTATAAAGCAGCTTAAAATAGCTTATAAGATATTAATTGCATTCTATCTATAAATAGATAGATAAATAGAATATATAAATTAAATTCTAGAATAATATTTATATTATTATATTAATTATAAATAAGATAATTAGATTAAATTATTACTATTAGCATAATTTATATATAATAGCGTAGATATAAATATAATAAAGGTATTATTATTCTATATAGTATATAAATATAATTCTATAATATATTATAAAATATTGCTAAGGGCAAATGTAGAAGCAGTAGATAAGAAAGCTTAAAGGATTTAGAAAATCTATAAAGAACTATAGCAAGAACTTGCATTTATTAGGGAATAAATAATAAGATATGCAAATATTAAGAGAATTAAGAGACTAATCCTTAAAGAGGGAAATAAGATCTACCTTTTTCGATAAAATATTAAGATAAAGAAATCTAATAATAAGCTTAATTATAAAAAGCTTAGTTTATTTAAGATTTTGCAAAAAATCTTACTAGTTAACTATAAACTTGCACTCTCCTATAGCATAAGAATATACCTAATTTTCTATATTTTACTATTTAAGCTAGTAGTATAGAATATAAAGATTAATAATAATATTAAAGTTAAAAATAATAAACTAGAATATAAAATTAGAAAAATCTTTAAGTATAAAGAATAGAATAATATATTAGAATATCTAATTAAATAGAAAAGCTATTCCTTAAGCGAAAATATATAAGAATCTCTAGAAAATATTACTAATATACTAGAATAGCTTGCGCAATACTAGTCTAAGAAAGAATAGTTATAGTAATAATTAGTTAGCTTATAAAAATATTAGAAATGCAGCTTATTAGTTAAAATATTCTACTAATTAATAAAATAAGCTACTAATTAAAGAAATACTAATTAGGAATAATACTAGAAGAAAAAGATATATTAAGCTAGGCTAAGAGTTAGCAGCTAACTAAAGGTCTAGCTATGCCTTCTAATCTATATTTATTTAGAATACTTAGGTCTAGTAGAGACTAACTAGCCCCCCTTTATAGGCTAGCTATTAGAGAGAGGACCCTTAGAAGCTAAAGCCTTAGCGCTTTAGTTAGCCTTTCTAGCAATTAGATGCTTAGCCTTAGCCTTTGCCTTCTCTGCCTCTAGATGCTTTAACTTTCCTAGATTTATTAAGCCCTAATAAATAGCCTAAGCTATCTTCTCTCTCTATATCTTCTTCTATTAATAAAGATATATTAACTTTAACTTAAGATCTTTAATTTTATTTTTTAACTTTTAATATTAGAAGGAAATATTAAGAAGCTTAGAAGAGTTAGTTAGTTTAAGAATATTGCATTTAGAATATTAGCAATATATATACTTAGCGCATTAGAAAGAATTCTTAGGAGATATTTAATAAGATTTTAAGCTTTAAGTATTATAGAAAGAATAAGGAATTATAATAATAGCTTTAGAAAGAATAATTAAATAAAGGGACTTCTTTTGCTTTAATCTATTAAAATAAGGATTAAAAGATTTTAATTTTATAACTTTATTCGATATTCTAATTAGGAAGGCATAATAATATAGCAAGATAATAGCAAGGAAACTTATAAGGAAATTATTAGGGATAATAATCTATAGAAGGAAGATAATATTATAATCTATCTAATATGCAAATTATAATAAAGATTATAGTATAGTATTAAGGCTATATAGAATAGATTATAGAGAGCTAAGAGTTTAATACTCTAGGATAGAACTAGTATAATAAGATTATATAAGCTAGGATTAGGGTTATAAAGGTTGCTTAGTTAAAGAAGTTAATATTAACTTTATTAACTAGTTAAAGGAATTAGTATTAATTTGGTTAACTAGTTAAAGGATCCGATATTAACTCTAGCCTACCCTTGCTAGGAAAGAACTAATACTACTAACGAAGGATTAAAGAATAGGTTATATAAGAGATATATTTGCTACTATTAGATAGATTTAGTATATAGCTCTTTAGTTATTAATCTAAGTATTACTTCTAATATAAGTAATAGCTTTACTGCTAGTAATATACTGCAGAAGACTTTTGGAAATTATTTCTATATTCTTTAGATTATACTTTAATATCCTTCTTGCTAATATAAACCCTTATATACTTATTGTATACCCTGGTTACGGCAGTGCTTATTACAATTCTTTAATTATAAAAATCTTACTATATTTACTATAATAAAAATACTTAATAGATAATAAGTAAAATAGGCAAAGTATCTATTATAATTTAATCTTAAAATTATCTATATCTAAAAAAAGGAAAATATTAAAGTAAATACTTTTAGCAAAAGGTCTAATTATTAGAATAAGATTATAGAAGAAATTTAGAATATCTTTATAATAAATAAGAAAGAAAATCTTATTAATATATATAAAGAGCTAAATGCTATTCTTAAGATTAATCGAATAAGTAAGAATTTAAAAAATATAATCCTAAAGAAATAAGATTAATATATCTAGAATATATATAGTGCTCTAGTATATAAATATTAGAGAGTTAAAGCAATTTTAGTATAAATTTTAAAATATTAGAATTTACTAAGCTTTAAAAAAAGAGTTAAGAACCTTTTATAAAATTATAATAATTGCAAAAAGAATAAGGCAGAAAGATATAAGCTTTATAAATTGCTTTATCCTCTATTAGTATTAAATTTAGTTTAGCAATTAGCTAGCCTAAACTTTATTATTAAGCTACTTCTTTTATAAGAACCTTTAATTAAAATACAATTTAATAGCATTCTAATAATAGTTTATAAACTAAGTAAATATGCTTACTTTCTATTATATAAAAAGAGCAGTATAGCAGAAGATCTTATATATATATTTCTTAAAATAATTATAGCTAATTATAATATGCTATAGGAAATTATTTTAAATAGAGATAGGAAGTTTGCATTAAACTTCTAAATCTTACTTATAAAGCAGCTTAAAGCAGCTTATAAAATATTAATTATATTCTATTTGCAAATAAATAAATAAATAAAATATATAAATTAGATTTTAAAATAATATTTATGCTATTATATTAATTATAAATAAAATAATTAAATTAAATTATTGCTATTAGCGCAATTTGCATATAATAGCATAAATATAAGTATAATAAAGATATTATTATTTTATATAATATATAGGCATAATCCTATAGCATATTATAAAGCATTACTAAGAGTAAATATAGAAGTAGCAGATAAGAAAGCTTAAAGAATCTAAAAAATCTATAAGAAACTATAGCAAGAACTTGCATTTATTAGGAAATAAATAATAAGATATGCTAATACTAAAAGAATTAAGGAATTAATCCTTAAGAAAGGAGATAAAGTCTATCTTTTTCAACAAAATATTAAGATAAAGAGACTTAGTAATAAGCTTAACTATAAAAAGCTTAGTTTATTTAAAATTTTGCGAAAGATCTTACTAATTAACTATAAACTTATACTTTTTTATAGCATAAGAATATATTTAGTTTTCTATATCTCTTTACTTAAATTAGCAGTATAGAATATAAAGATTAATAATAATATTAAAGTTAAAGATAATAAATTAGAATATAAAATTAAAAAGATCCTTAAATATAAAGAATATAATAATATGCTAGAATATTTAATTAAGTAGAAAGGCTATCCTTTAAGCGAAAATATATAGGAATCCTTAGAAAATATTACTAATGCATTAAAATAGCTTGCGCAATACTAATCTAAGAAAGAATAATTGCAGTAATAATAAATTAATCTATAAAAATACTAGTTAATTTAGTACTAAGAAAAAGCAGACTAAATAAATCCTAAAAAGATAATAAATAGGAATCGCAACTCAGAAGGCCCCCTTAATAGACCTCTCTACCCTAGAATAGGACCTAGGAGCTATAGTAGGCAATCCCTTAGCTAGAAAACTAAACTAGTCTACTATAGCATTCCCTATATCTACAGAATTCTAATCAAATCTCTTAAAACTAGGGACTTCGGCGGAAATAGCTATTTCCTCGAAAATCACCTTTTGCACTGCCCTAGAAGCATAATAACGCTCTTCCTCGGCCTCTATATAGTCAAGCTCTTCTACGCAAGTAATGCCATAACGAAGGGCACATTTCATTTTCTCTAACTATATATGCTTCTATTATTAAAAGCGCATTAACTTAAGCATCTATTGCTCAATCTTATCCTCTAAGCGCTAATGCTATATTGCTATATTTCGAAGTTCTTCGAGCAAAGGACTTAGAATATCGCATTTCGATTAACTAAAACGCACGCATTCGATATAATATAAAGAATCCCGCAGAGAAGCTTTGCAGGTATTAAGGCCTTAATCCTCGCAATAAGAATAGGAAGGCATCTCGATAAAATTCTTAAGAAGACAAAAGACTAGAAGGTTGCAATCTTAAATACTTTTAGGAATAGAAGAAGTTTTGCAAATGCAAGAAGTTTTGACTCTATTTAATATAATAAATTAGGAAGATATAATAAAAATAATAAAAATATGCAGAAAAACTTATAGAAAATTATTCGGGATAATAATTAATAGAAGAGAAATAATATTATAATCTATCTAATATATAAGTTATAAGAATAGTTATAAGCAGCAAGAACTAGGTATTAAGGACCTAATGTCCTAACTAAGAAAAGATAAAACCAGGATTATATAATTCTAGAATTAGGGTTGCAAGCTAACTATATTAACTATATATATAGTCGAATATATTTAGGATAACTATATTAAATTACTATATAGTTAAGCATAGTCATTATAACTAGAAAGACTATATAGCTTAGATATAATTACCCTTTAGATATATATAGATATTCTATAGTTCTTTAGTTGTTAATCTAAATATTACTTTGAATATAGGTAATAGCTTTACTGCTAGTAATATACTGCAGAAGACTTTAGAGATCATTTCCGTATTCTTTAGATTACACTTTAATATTATTCTTGCCTAATATAAACCCTTTGTGTACTTATTATATACCCCGGTTGCGGCAGTGCTCATTATATATAGCCTTTATAATTCTTTTCTTATTTATATTTAAAGATATAATTATTAATATATATTGCTATAGCAATATATTTTGCTAAATTATTAAGTTAGTCTACCTTATAAAATTTATCTTTAATATTATTCTTTAGTTCTTTATAAAATTAAAATATTAATGCTTTATCTTCCTAACTAATCCTTTCTGCATATTAGCAAAACTTAGCTATATAATTTAATATAGCTCTAATTTGCTTAAGGTTTATAAGGCTTTATTCTACTATTTATTTCTTATTAGGATTGCTAAATATATTCTTAAGTGCTTTCTTAAAGCCTAAGAATAAGTTAAAGATAGCTTTAATTTCTTTATTATAGTTGCTAGATATAGATTAGTTATTAAGATAATTACGCAGTAAAGGCTTAAACTAGGCAAAGATATTGCTTTTTAGCTAAATTCTTGCAAAAACTGCCTTTTCTGCTTTATCTATAAACTAAGCTAGATAGTAAAAAAAAAACAAGCCTTATACTAAGTAATAAAAGCCTAAAGAGTACTCTTTAATTCTTTATAAGGAACTAGCTTATTTATTTTATAAATCTTAATCTAATTATTACTTAATTCTTTAAGTTTCTAAATATAAGCTTGCAAAGTAATAATAATCTACTATAGTTCTATATTAGCTTAAGCCCTGCTTATAGTAGAGAAAATTAGAGTTTAAGAAGATATTATATTTCTATATTGCTTAAAAAGAAGTATACTAAACTATACTTAAATAAGAGTTATTAAAATATAATAAGCACTGCTATAACTAGGATATATAATAAGTATATAAAGATTTATATTAAGCAAGTAAGATATTAAGATATACTTTAAAGAATATAAAAATAATTTTAAAGTTCTTTATAGTATATTATTAGTAGTAAAGCTATTACTTATATTAAAAGTAATATTTAGATTAATAATTAAAGAGCTATATATAAATATTCTATTTAGATAGTAATAATTATATTCTTATATATTCTATTCTTTAATTAGATTAATAGAGTTAATAGTTAGCTTTTTTAACTAGTTAATAGAGTTAATAGTTAAGTTTTTTAATTATATATTCTTTATAATCCTAACCCTAGATTATATAATTCTGTTATGCTAGTTCTGCATTAGAATATTAAATCCTTAGCTCCTATAGTATTATAACCCATCCAACATGCAGGTTATAACAAAGATTGCGGCACAGCACTAAGGCCACACAGAACGAACCACAGGGAGCCGAGAGTCTAATACTCTAGGACAGAACTAGCACAACGAGATTATATAAGCCAGGGTTAGGGTTATAAAGGTTGCTTAGTCGAAGGAGTCAATATCGACTCTATCGACTAGTTAAAGAATTCAATATTAACTCTAGCCCACCCCTGCTAGAAAAGAACTAATACTACTAATAAAGGACTAAAGAATAGGTTATATAAGGAATATATTCGCTACTATTAGATAGATTTAGTATATAGTTCTTTAATTATTAATCTAAGTATTACTTTTAATATAAGTAATAGCTTTACTGCTAGTAATATACTATAGAAAATTTTAGAAATTATTTCTATATTCTTTAAATTATACTTTAATATTTTTCTTACTTAATATAAATTCTTATATACTTATTATATACCTTAATTATAGTAGTGCTTATTATATTTTAATAATTCTTATTTAAAAATAGTTTAGTATACTTTGCTTTAAGCAATATAGAAATATAATAGCTTTAGAAACTCTATTCTTTTTTAGTAATAAGGCTGCTATTACTAATAAACTAATAAATCAAATATAGCTCCTTATATAGTATATTAATAAACTATATATCTATTAGCAATAGCAAAAAGCTATAATCTAGTTCTAGCAAGCTTAACTTCTTACTTAAAAGTAGATTAGCAACTCTAATACTATAGCAGCTATTAAAAACTATAAAATAGATAAATCTATTATATTTAATAGAAACTAAAAGATACTTTAAAGATTCCTTACTTAATATAAAGCATACTTCTTGCATTATACTTCTTAATTTACTATAAAATCGGAAAAGATTATCTTTATAGGAACTTGCCTTAAGAATAATACTCTTATTTAGTATAAGCTCTCTCTTAGGAACTACTTAGAGAATATTACTTGCCCTAGCCTTAGAAAAGATATTATTAAAGAAATATTTTAATCCTTTAGCAGATTTAAAAAGATTTTTAGGAAAATCTTTAGAAATCCTAATAAGAAAAGGATTATAGCCTAATAACTTATAGCTCTATAATAAATTAAATTAGCCTCTATATATATAATTTAATTTAAATAACTTGCAGTATAACTTCTATAAGAAGATAGAAATCTTATAGAGCATTACTATTAAGGACTTAAGAATAAGATTAAAAATAAAATTTCTAAATAAGATTAGCTAAAGGACTTTACTATATTCTTTAATATAGTAATTTATATTAATAATTGCCTTTATAAATAATATATAGAAAGAAAGAAAGAAAACTTATTATAGAAGTTCTAAGCTAATATAAGCAAAAAGATATAAAATTAAGGAAATTAACTTAAATACTAAAGCATAGCTTATAATAGCAGTATATATACTAGCCCTATAAAGCTTAATATTATAAATTAATATAGCAAATATCTAATATAAAATAATAATTAGAGATGCTATAATTATAGAAAACTAGAATACTTTATATAAAATTGCTAATAACTATAAAAAAAGCAATAGTAATCTATTTAGAAAGAATAATAGCTTAATATTGCTACTTAATAAAAATCTAATTAGCTAAATAAAAATATTCTAATAAAGCAAGTAATAAACTCTATTAATTATAATTCCCTTAGTTAGATTATATATTATAATAATAGTTGCATATTATATCTCTTAGAAAAAGAAGATTTAGAATAGTTCCTTTAGAAATCTATAAAATAATAGTAGCTTGCTATAGAAAGTAGAGCTTCTACTAAAGATAAATAATTAGATTATTCTATTAATCTTATAAATTAGGGATCTAAAGAAGAACAGAACTAAAATACTATATTACCCCTAGCCTACAATAGGCGCAATAATAACTTAGAAAATGCAGACTTTACTCTAGTACTAATAGAAGAAGATATAATAGAGATACTTACCCTTAGAGAAGAAATACTCTAGAATAAATAGCTAAATAATCTATTTAAATCTATTATGCAATAATATATAGATAAATTAGAAGAATTAGCATTAACTAGCTTATATAGCAGTATTAGCTTTTATAATCTAGATACTAAGAAATAAACTAAGTATTTTATATATAAAATTCCTCTAAAGGAACTCTTCTAGAGCATTTTAATCTAAAACTATAAAGTAAAAAGAATAGAGGATCCTAGGATTAATATATTTTACCTTAAATATTACTAATTAGTATAGATCTTATATATCTATTATAGCTATTAAATTTACTTTAAAGAAAAAGTTAAATATAAATAGTTTCTAACTAGAGAAAAAGAATAAATTATTTAAGTATATAAAAAACTTAAACTTTAGTTTAGGGAAGTACTAGATAAAAAGCATAATAATGCTTTTATTGGACTACTAGAAGATTATCTAAAGCCTTATATAGAAAGGAAATGCAAATAGTAGTAGTGCTTAATAGAAAAATGCACTATTTATATATAAAATAAAGCATATGCCTAGCATATATAATAGCATAGCAAGAAGCATTATAAGCATATATAATAATAAGCTAGAGCATTAGCCTAGCAAGCAGCTAGAAGAATTCTAAAAGGATAGAATTGCCTATAATAGGACTATAAATAATTAGATTAGAATAATCTCTATATAAAGCCTTTAAAATAAATTATACTTATATTATTATTAATATATATATCTATTAAGAAAGATATAATGCCCTACTAGATAGTAGCGCATAAGGAAATTATATATCTCTAAATATTATTAATATAGCAAAGATATTATAGTAGTAGAAGAAGAAGCTTTATATACTTAATACTATAAAAGGAAAGCTAATTGTATATAATCTAGGTATAGTTAATAAGAAGATTAATTATTTACCTATATAGATATAAGAATATATAACTAAAATTTCTTTTAATATTATAGATATAATATATTATAATATAATATTAGAACTTTTATAGCTTAAAGAGCATAATTCTCGAATTAATTAGACTATTAGCTAAATCTCTTAGGAATAAGCTATATCTAATAGGATAATTGCAATTAAAAGCGCAGAATAAGATTTAATTACTAAGAATAGCTAAGAGAGGCGCTTAAATAAGAACTTAATATATACCTCTAAATTAGTAGGGACTAATAGCTTATAAAAAAGAATTATAAGTGCTTTAAATTTATAAAAGAAGATTAAGCATAAATTAGATTTATAAGTAAATAGAAACTAGTTAGAAAAACTTAGTCTAGTATAGAGCAATAATAATAGGCAGCAACTATAGAAATAAAGAGCTATAGCCTTAGAACTTAATCTAGCATAAAGCAGCTAGAATAAGCTAAAGAAATAGATAAATTAAGAATTATAAAGAATTAGATAAAGCTAATTAGAATATAATACTTCTGCAATATCGCCTAAAAATACTTAATAATATCTTCTATTCCTATAAGTAATAACAATAGAAAAAGAATTTCTACTAATATTTAATAATATACTATAAAAGTATTATAAATTTATTAGATTATTTTTAGAAAAGTATAAGGAATTGCTTTCTGCTAGAATCTAATTTAATTATAAAATACCCCTTAAGAAAGAAATAAAACTAAAGTTTTTCCCTATTTATAGACTAAATAAAGCAAGGCTTAAAGCACTTAGGAAGTACTTAGATAAAAATCTTAAAAAAGAATATATTAGAGAATTATACTTTCTAGCAAAATATCTAATCCTTTTTATACTAAAAAAAAATAGCAAACTTAAACTATATATAAACTTTAGATAACTTAATAATATAATAATTAAGAATTATTACTTACTGCTAAGAAGCAATAAATTATAAAATAGAATATAAAGCGCATAATAATTTATTGCATTTAATCTTAAAGAAAGATACTATTATATATAAATTGCAAAGAAATATAAATAAAAAATAGCCTTTAAAATTTGCTATAAATATTATAAATATTATATTATACTATTTAAATTAATTAATGCATTAGCTATATTTTAATATATAATTAACTATATCCTTTGCAAATTCCTTAATATCTTTATTATTACCTACCTAAATAATATCTTTATTTACTTAAAAAACCTTAAAATATATAAATAATATATACAAATTATACTATAAATACTGCAAAATGCTAAGATACTAATAGAACCTACTAAATGCTATTTTTATACTTAGAAAATAGATTACTTTAGATATACTCTTAAATTAGATGCAATTTGTATATAAAAAGATAAAATTAAGGCAATTAAGAATTAGCTTATATCTAAAAACTTTATAAATATTTAAGCATTTCTTAAATATATTAATTTCTATAGATAATTTATTAAGAATTATAGTAAAGAAATTAAGCCCTTTATAGAACTTATTAAAAAAGAAATACTATTTTATTAGGTAGAAAGATAATAGCAAGCATTTAATAAAATTAAGGATCTTATATTAAAAGACTTAATTTGCAAAAAACTAGATCTTAGTAAGGAACTTAAATTATATATAAATGCATTAGACTTTGCTATTAAAGCAGAATTTAATTAGCGCAATAAAAAAGGATAATTAAGACTAATTGCTAACTTTTTAAAAAAGCTTAATAAATTAGAATTGCAGTATAGAATACTAAATAAAAAACTTATAGCTATTATAGAAGCATTTAAGAAATAGGAATAATATCTTATTAGTATAAAATACTAGATTAAAGTATTCTCTAATTATAAAAATCTTATTATATTTACTATAATAAAGATACTTAATAGATAATAAGTAAGATAAATAAAATATTTATTATAATTTAATCTTAAGATTATCTATATCTAAAAAAAAAAAAATATTAAAATAAATACTCTTAGCAAAAGATCTAATTATTAAAATAAAATTATAGAAAAAATCTAAAATATCTTTATAATAAATAAGAAAGAAAACTTTATTAATATATATAAAAAGTTAAATACTATCCTTAGAATTAATTAAATAAATAAAGATCTAAAAGATATAACTCTAAAGAAATAAGATTAGTATATTTAGAATATATATAATGCTTTAATATATAGATATTAGGAAATTAAAGCAACTTTAGTATAGATTTTAAGATACTAGAACTTGCTAAGCTTTAAGAAGAGAGTTAAGAATTTCTTATAAAATTGCAATAATTATAAAAAGAATAAAGCAGAAAGATATAAGCCTTATAGACTACTTTACCCTCTATTAGTACTAAATTTAATTTAGTAATTAGCTAGCCTAGACTTTATTATTAAGCTACTTCTTTTATAAAAACTCTTAACTAAAGTGCAATTTAATAGCATTTTAATAGTAATTTATAAATTAAGTAAGTATACTTACTTTCTATTATATAAAAAGAGCAATATAGCAAAAGACCTTATATATATATTTCTTAGAATAATTATAGCTAATTATAGCATACTATAGAAAATTATTTTAAATAGAGATAGGAAGTTTATATTAAACTTCTAAACCTTATTTATAAAGCAGCTTAAAGCAGCTTATAAGATATTAACTATATTTTATTTATAAATAAATAAATAAATAAAATATATAAATTAAATTTTAGAATAATATTTATACTATTATATTAATTATAAATAAAATAATTAAATTAAATTATTATTATTAATATAGTTTATATATAATAGCGCAGATATAAGTATAATAAAGATATTATTATTCTATGCAATATATAGATATAACTTTATAGCATATTATAAAGCATTGCTAGAAGCAAATGCAGAAGTAGCAAATAAGAAAGCTTAAAGGATTTAGAAAATCTATAAAGAACTGCAGTAAGAACTTGCATTTATTAGGAAATAAATAATAAGATATGCAAATACTAAAAGGATTAAGAGACTAATCCTTAAGAAGGGAAATAAGATTTACCTTTTTTAACGAAATATTAAGATAAAAAGATTTAGTAATAAGCTTAATTATAAAAAGCTTAATTTATTTAAGATTTTGCAGAAAATCTTACTAATTAATTATAAACTTATATTCCCTTATAGCATAAAAATATACCTAATTTTCTATATTTTACTACTTAAGCTAGTAGTATAGAATATAAAGATTAATAATAGTATTAAAATTAAAAATAATAAACTAGAATATAAAATTAGAAAAATCCTTAAGTATAAAAAATAGAATAATATACTAAAATATTTAGTTAAATAGAAAGGCTATCTTTTAAGCAAAAATATATAAGAATCCTTAAAAAATATTATTAATATACTAAAATAGCTTATGCAATATTAATCTAAGAAAGAATAATTATAGCAATAACTAGTTAGCTTATAGAAATATTAGAAATGCAGCTTATTAATTAAAATACCTTACTAGTTAATAAAATAAGCTATTAATTAAGGAAATATTAGTTAAGGATAGTACTAAAAGAAAAAGATATATTAAGCTAGGCTAAGGATTAGCAGCTAACTAAAGATCTAGCTATATCTTCTAGCCTATATTTATCTAGAATACTTAGATCTAGTAGAGTCTAACTAGCCTCTCTTATAGGCTAGCTATTAGAGAGAGGGCCTTTAGGAGCTAAAGCTTTAGCGCTTTAGTTAGCCTCTTTAGCAGCTAAATGCTTAGCCTTAGCCTCTGCCTCCTTTGCCTCTAAATGCTCTAACTCTTCTAGATTTATTAAGCCCTAATAAATAGCTTAAGCTATCTTCTCTCTTTATATCTTCTTCTATTAGCAAAGATATATTAACTTTAGCTTAAGATCTTTAATTTTATTCTCTAACTTTTAATGCTAGAAGGAGATATTAAAAAGCTTAGAAGAGTTAGTTAGTTTAAGAATATTGCATTTAGAATATTAGCAATATATGCACTTAGCATACTAGAAAAAATCCTTAGAGAATACTTAATAAGATTTTAAGCTTTAAGCATTATAGAAAGAATAAAGAATTATAATAATAGCTTTAGAAAGAATAATTAAATAAAGGAACTTCTTCTGCTTTAATCTATTAGAATAAAGATTAAAAGATTTTAGTTTTGCAACTTTATTTAATATTCTAATTAAGAAGGCATAATAATATAGCAGAATAATAGCAGAAAAACTTATAAGAAAATTATTAGGAATAATAATTTATAAAAGAAAGATAATATTATAATCTATCTAATATATAAATTATAATAAAGATTATAGTATAGCACTAAGGCTATATAGAATAGACTATAGAGAGCTAAGAATCTAATACTTTAGGATAGAACTAGCATAATAAGATTATATAAGCTAGAGTTAGAGTTATAAAGATTGCTTAGTTAAAGGAATCGATATTAATTCTATTAACTAATTAAAGAATTCGATATTAACTCTAGCCTACCTCTGCTAGGAAGGAACTAATACTACTAATAAAGGACTAAAGAATAGGTTATATAAGAGATATATTTGCTACTATTAGATAGATTTAGTATATAGTTCTTTAGTTATTAATCTAAGTATTACTTCTAATATAAGTAATAGCTTTACTGCTAGTAATATACTGCAGAAGACTTTGGAAATTGTTTCTGTATTCTTTGGATTATACTTTGATATTCTTCTTGCCTAATATAAACCCTTATGTACTTGTCGTATACCCTGGTTACAGCAGTGCTCATTATATATAGGTCCTTTTCGAGTAGCTGCGGGGTCTGTTCCAGGTAGTCGTTATGCTATGCCTTTTCCTATAACCTGCATGTTGGATAGGTTATAACAAGTATATATTAATTCTCTTTAAGGCTATAAAGTAATAAAATATAGATATAGTTATTGTTATTAGCTAAACTGCATGTTTAGGCCCGTTCCTATGTGGCGCAATTTAAGCGGACAGCACTAACAGCCACTGCGGCCTTTTAGGCACAGTACTCTCAGCACGCTAAGCATGGCACCCGAACTGCCATTGATCAGTGACGACACTGCCTTGGCTGTACTCCGTACTGCTCTTCGTCTTTGTTCGAGTTCCTTCACTTTCAACCCCGACGACGCAAGACCTGCAATGCCAGCCACTCGCCTCCCTACACCTCCACCCTCCACGCTGACCTTCCACACAAGAAGCCTACGTGCATATATATGCTTCGGATCGAAGAATTAGATCTAGGCCGTTGTGTCTCTCCCGCAGTCCACCCTCATTAGTTCAGCTGTCTACTCCCTCATTCTAAGTCGGCCGAAAGACTCTGGTAGACACCGCTTCAACTGTGCTCTACGCCCTATTGTCTCGTATACTACTATCTCTACCCTTTACTTACCTACTTACCCTCTGAGGAGTCTTGATCGCCATGCCCAACCTGGGCGCCCGCGATGTGTCGCCTTTCCTGATCCTGCTCGTCTTCGTAGCCGCTTTTGGCCCTTTCCAGTTCGGCTATCACTTGGTATGATACTGTGTGCCTGTCTTTCCCCCCCTCCCTTTTGTGACTCCGGCTGATTGATACCTTGCACCCTCTGCTGTCTCCTTAGTCCGAGTTGAACGCTCCACAACACGCCATTACCTGCGAGAATGACGATGCGTCCGCCGTCGGCAGCGCTCTAGCCCGCATCACCGCCAAACTCTCCCCTACCACGACCTCTGCCGATGGTTGCTATGGCATACCTATGAAGGAGGCTGCTTTCGCTGCTGTCTCCTCTGTCTTCACTATTGGCGGTCTCATCGGAGCTCTGGCTGCTGGGCCCGTCACCTCCAAGCAGGGCAGATGGCTGTCTATACAGATAACGGCTATAATCTTTGTCCTTGGGGCTGCGGTCGAGGCCCTGGCGCCCGCTGCTTGGGTCCTTGGGCTTGGTCGCTTTGTGTCTGGACTGGGGTCCGGTGCCAGCACCGTCATCGTGCCGCTCTACATCTCCGAGGTCGCGCCTCCCGCTGAGAGGGGCTTCTTTGGCGCCTTCACACAGATCAGCTGCAACACTGGCATCCTGGCCGCACAGGCTCTGGGCTACTTCCTGAGCCACGGCGCCGCCTGGCGCTGGATCCTGGGAATCAGCGGCATTATTGCTGCTGCCCAGGTTGTGCTGACCTTCTTGATCCCGGAGAGCCCTGCCTGGCTCGCCACCGTCAAGGGAGACGGCCCGGCCGGCCGCAGAGTTTTGCAGCGTATCCGAGGCCAGGGTTTCAATATTGATGACGAGGTTGCGCTTTGGGGCCCCGGCGCTACCAAGGCCGCCGTGGATGCTGGTGAGGAGCAGGGGCTGCTGGCTCCGCCTGCTGTAGCGGCGGGCACGGCTGTTGAGAGGGAAGAGGTCCGGCACATTGGGGTTCTGCAGGCACTGAGGGACCCCCTCTACCGACCGGCTATGATCGTGGTCATGGGGGTCATGTTTGCCCAGCAGCTGTGCGGCATCAACTCGATAGTGATGTACTCGGTGGCGCTCCTCAACGGCCTGCTGCCCCTGAGCTCCATCGTCCTGACGATCCTCGTCTCCGCCGTCAACCTCATCATGACGACGGCATGCTCACCTCTCCCAGACAAGTGGGGTCGCAAGACGTGCCTGCTGGTGTCCATCATCGGCCAGGGGTGCTCGTCCCTGGCGCTGGCCATCTCGATCGTGACGGGGTTCAAGATCATATCCGCGCTCGCCGTCGCCTTCTTTGTCGGGTTCTTCGCCGTCGGGCTGGGCCCTGTGCCGTTCATCCTCGCGTCGGAGCTGGTGGGTCAGGAGGCCGTCGGGGCGACGCAATCCTGGTGTCTGGCTACTAACTACACGGCTACCTTCCTTGTGGCGCAATTCTTTCCCATCGTTAACACGGCTCTGAACAACTGGCTGGGCGGACGTGGTGGCTGGGTTTATTTCATTTTTGCAGGCTTCGCTGCGATGTTCTCCCTCTTCATTTCGGCCAGGGTGCCCGAGACCAAAGGCAAGAGAGATGCGGATGAGGTTTGGGGCCGCACGAGACGGCTGGACTAAGCTGCTCTGGCCGGTCTGGCGTCGTTATGTGGCGGATGTGGACCTATAAGCCACACACACACCCATGTATATATATTTGCCAGCATCCTCATCGTAGTAAATATCGGCACCTAAATATCCGTGCACAGTTTCAAAAAAAAAAAGGGGAGAATTATAGAGAAGAGAAACAGCACAATAGATATTTCCACCCCTGCCGCCCGAGCCTTCAACAAAGACGAGAGTCTATTGATCAACAAGGGGCAGGAACATGCGTCGCATCTTGACCATGATCTGAAGAACCTCCACCCCAGCGCGGACACCATCAAGAACATAGACATTCTTTGCCTTATGCTCGCCGTATTCTGCCTTAATGGCACCCCGGATGATCTCCTCCAAGCCCGCCATGCCGGCACATCCCATTATGACACAGTCTACCTGGCCGTTCTGTAGGAGGCGCGTGGTAGCCTGTATGAGCTTGTGCCTTATTATATCCTGCGGCACCTGTCCATGGAAATCGCCGGCGTTCAGACCCGTGGTGTAAACGCCACGGAACCATCTGTTGACGTGCTCTTCCCGGCTGCCAAGAAAATCCCGGGCAGCCGAAGCGAGGTGGTCCTCCCAGAACTGGCCGGTCGTGACGATGCCCCAACCGCCTGCGCCGCCATCTCTGTGGCCTATCCTCCTCAGCAGCGGTAAGGTCGCGATAATGCTTGCCTCAAAGATGCCCATCACGGCGATGTCTGGATACTGACCTGCTAACCTGCCCACTAGTGGGTGGGAACTGTAGCAGGCAATTAGGACGCCGTGGTAGCCTCTCTCTAGCACACCTGTGTCGCGCATATGGGTCCACACTGCCTCGGAGCTCGCCTCGATGTCGTCCGCGTTGTTGATGCTGGCGGGGCTGCCGCTGTCCGGGGGTGCAGTGTACATGTGGATGTCCAGGGACTACCTCCTTGCAGAAATGCCATCAGCCACGTTTGCTTGCCTTACCGCATGAGAGTTGAGAGGGAGCTGTGCTTTAAAGCGTATCTTGATGGTATTTATCTATTCAGGTTGAGGTAATCCGTACATGTGGTAGATTCATGCTGGCAATGGTCTGTTCCATGCCATGGGTCATGTCCTCGGAAGTGTTTGGGTTGATGACCAATAATCGTAAGGCGCCATCTCTCTGTGCCGGGGAAGTCATGGTCACCTCGAGTTGACGAATCGGGCGAGAGCTGTAGAGTACGATATTGATATTCGAAAGCTTGATCAAAGCTCATAGGAAACTCGTCGGTAATTTGTGAGATAATAGAAGGCGCTGGTGGAATATGTGGGGCAGCGATCTACTGTGTAACGAATTACTGTGTGCCAGCAGCTGAGGCATGCTCAGGTACTCCTCAGGGCCCCTCAAGGCCCCCCCCCCCCAATCCCCACCCAATTGCCAAACCCCACCAACCTTAGCATTTAGCAGCGACGTAGCACAGTCTGCAACATAGTGGTTACTGCGCACTGTCCAGTGCCGCAGCTATCCAAGTACCATCACCTCCAGGACAACACTTGGTACCTCCACGCAGGCGCAGGAACCCTGTCCCCCTGTAGGACCTTACCGTCATCAGGGCTGCCAACAACACCATCACCGCCCACCACCCTCGAGTGCCCATCATCGCACTGCGAGAGCTCTCTCAACGCCACCAACCTTGACTCGACCAGCTGCAGCACCTTCCAACGCACCGGTTGCTTTCCCTGGCAGCTAGTTCCCTGCGAATACCTCTATCCAGCTGCTGGATCGACCTGCCGTGCGTCGTCAACATGGCGAACCCGCCTCCTATCGGTAATGCCACCGTCCCTCCCTCTCGCCCTGTGTCCTCGTATCTCCTCCCTCTGCCTCCCCTCTGCCTCTCTCTCTAAGAGAACATCACTACCACCCCACACTAGTTCTCCTGTCATCTCCTGCTTGTTTGCTGCTGACAAGACTGACTCTTTCTCTGCCCCTCGCTCTCTCTCTAGTCCTCGATGGCGGTACCGGCTTCCTCAAGGTCGGGTATGCGGCCCAAAACTTTCCCGAGTTCCAGTACCCATCCATTGTCGGCCGGCCCATTCTACGTACCGAGGAGAAGGGTGCTGGCGACAGCGATCTGGTCATCAAGGACATCATGTGTGGTGATGAGGCCGCTGCAGCCCGCACCATGCTGCAGATCAGCTATCCCATGGAAAACGGCATCGTCAAAAAATGGGATGACATGCAGCACCTCTGGGACTATACCTTCTTCGAGAAGATGAAGGTCGACCCCACCGGCCGCAAGATCCTCCTGACCGAGCCCCCCATGAACCCGCTCAAGAATCGCGAGCAGATGTGCGAGGTCATGTTCGACCGCTACGGGTTTGGCGGTGTCTACGTTGCCATTCAAGCCGTCCTGGCCCTCTACGCACAAGGTATGCTTGCCTCCTTGCTCTTCTTACCCCTGGCAACCCCAAAGTCCCTCCTCCCCCTTCTCCTCCCCGAGGTGATACTGATGGTTACAATGGCGGCGGCTATGAATGCTCTTGACTGACCTTTGCCCCCCCCCTCCCCTTGATAAGGTCTCAGTTCTGGTGTCGTTGTCGACTCGGGTGATGGCGTCACCCACATCGTCCCCGTCTACGAGTCCGTGGTCCTTAACCACCTCACCCGCCGCCTCGACGTCGCTGGCCGCGACGTCACCCGCAACCTGATCGCCCTGCTGCTGCGCAGAGGTTACGCTCTCAACCGTACCGCCGACTTCGAGACGGTGCGCCAGATCAAGGAGAAGCTGTGCTACGTGAGCTACGACCTGGAGCTGGACAAGCGTCTGAGCGAGGACACGACCGTGCTGGTGGAGAGCTACACGCTGCCGGACGGGCGGGTCATTCGCGTCGGGAGCGAGAGGTTCGAGGCACCTGAATGTCTCTTCCAGCCACACCTGGTGGACTGCGAGCAACCGGGCATCGCCGAGTTCCTATTCAACACGATTCAGGCCGCCGACGTGGACGTACGCTCGTCGCTGTTTAAGGCCATCGTCCTGTCGGGCGGAAGCAGCATGTACCCGGGCCTGCCATCACGGCTGGAGAAGGAGCTGAAGCAGCTGTGGCTGACGCGGGTACTGGAGGGCAACCCGGAGCGCCTGAGCAAATTCAAGGTCAGGATAGAAGACCCGCCCAGACGGCGCCACATGGTCTTCCTGGGTGGAGCGGTGCTGGCCAACATCATGGCGGACAAGGAGAGCATGTGGATCACGAAGCAGGAGTGGGAAGAGCAAGGCCCCAGGGTGCTTGAGAAGCTGGGACCTAGGTAGTAGCAGTGATAGGAGGGCTGCTAGGACTAGGACCTTGGGAGATAGACGAGTATGACTGGGCTGGGGAGGCTGCTGAGATGGGGTTTGTTTGCGATCACCTTGTGAACTTACCTCGCGGCCTCTATGAAGGATGGGGGAGAAGAAGAGAGGGGGGGGAGACAGGGAAGGAAAAGGAGCAAATCAATATTTCCTTTCGATAGATAGGTCCTTGGCCTCTTTCTTGCGTGCATTGTGAAGGTGCTACCACGGATCTCGATCTGCTTCTGAGATGGAGGCGACGGACCAGCCAGGGGGGTTCCAGTCACAAAACAGTAACAGACTTCCCGGGCGTGTCGCAGTTGAAATGTTAGCGCTTCAGCCGCAGTGCTCCCTCGGCCCTAGTGTTCCGAAACGGCACTGGCAACAACAGCAGACGACGAAGCAAACAAGCCTTAACGACAACGACCATCTACCAGCAAATGGTACATGATCATAATCTTATCGTTTCTACATCAGGACTTCGACAACCATCGTTGTAACAAAGGAAGCCATATTACCAACCACCTGTGCATCGAACTTCAATCGACGCCGCGACCACCAAACCCCGATCTTCCTATCGACTGACGATCTGCCTGCCAACCGATTGTCGTCACCCTTGAGGTCTTGAAACCCGATTCTCGAGCCGATCTGCGCAGCAACAGATAGTATCCTCTGACGGGCAATTTGATTCCATCTCCTGTGTCGCTCAAGAGGCTGGACAAGCAACGCACCAGCCGCACAGGAAAAACAAGATCCTAGGGTCTAGATTCTGATCCGCACCCTTGAACCCTCTCTTCTATCCGAGACAGAAGAGACATCCTGTGTGCCCCTCGGGCCAAAAAGCACAGAAAGCAATAAACTACCTGCATCGTTGGCCGCTCTTGGCCCCGAACCCGAAAAGCAACCAGGACAGGGCGTCTACTGAGGTCCTCAATATCCGACACATACAATTTATCGTGCATACCCGAGGTGCTTTTGGGGGTGTCGTTGGCCCTGTCGGCATCAAGGGGCGGCACAGGATCAAGATCAACCCACACCTGATCGACAAGCCGGCCCGTCTTGAGCGAGTTCACTGGAGGCGTCGTGACTCGTTCCACTTCGAAGGACGAAGCGCGGCTGGCCTACGGTCTCAGAACCCCTCCACCACCACAGACGTCTCGTTCCCAGCGCAAGGAGGGAGGCCAAGTCCACTCCTCCTAAGGCGTGGACTCGGAAAGCATGACCACTAACCCATCGTCTGTTGCATCTCAAGGGTCGGGCAGGACGTTCACACATCAACATTCGGGCTCTACTTCGATCAAGAGGAGCGTCCAGGCTGCTTTTGAAGGTAAGAAAAAAGAAAGAAACGAAAAAGACAAAACGAGGCCCAGAGCACTACAGACAGATCGCCTTGTTGCATACGATTTTCACCTGTTCTCCTTCCACACCTTCCTCTTTGTCTTCTCCCTGTCTCTTTCTCTCACTCGAGTGTCGATGCGTTTGTGTGAGATTGTGTATGAGTGCGTGTCTGTGTGCGGCCTGCAGAAAATAAATGACTCTACGAGGTAAAACTGCTCGTGTGGCCAACTTTACCTCAGCAGACAGACTTCTGTTGATCGTTGCTCACCGGTTACCACGACGGGACTGGATGACCTCTTCCCCCCTGCATTCGTTTATACATACTTGCATGCACATACATACGCCCACCCTCTACCTGATGTGCAGATATTGATTGTTCTTACTAATTGTCATTTATTGTCCCCTTGATATCTTTTTGCAACCCTTGTCAACCAGCTGTCCTTAACCCTTCTAAATCTACCCTCTACTACTTCGACCCGTCTAGCTCATTCTTTGTCTTTTCAACCCCCATTCTCTGCCTTTTCCATCACCCCCTTCATTTCCAGACCCTCGCTAGTTCACACACAAATCCCTCAAACCGCTGCTCTTTGTTTTTACCCCGACATTCTCTCATCGCACACGGGCCTCAATCATCTCGCTTTTCGGGGAGACCGGCAACGGAGCCGATCTGGTTTGTGACTGACAGCCTCAGCGTTTTGGCGGAGTCTTCCGGACCCGTCGGATGTCAGCTGGCCGCCAGAAGAAATAATTCACCGTCCCGAGGCACCCAGCCCACGTCTGTATGCATGAAGCAGTCTTGTCTGCCTATGCGTGCGCATGTGTCTGATTCGGAGCATTCCTTTTTCGATTTTTATCTGATTTCTAATGTGAACACCTCGGGGCAGGATACGCTGGCGGATGGTCGAGACCACAAGCGCCCGGCATCGTTCCTTCCCCTCCTCACCCCCAACCTTCTTCCTTTCTCTCCGACTCGGTGCTCACTCTTCTCCTTCCCGTCCTCATTACGTTCGCCTTCATTCTCTCCACCACCACCACCACCACCATCATCACAGCCATCATCACCACCAGCGACTGCGGAGGCGGTGGCATAATGAACTCGGCAGCGGGGTCGAGACAGTATGGTCTGTCCCGACAGTCATCGGCCACCCATGCGGGTCAAGTAAGACCTGGTCTGTCGAGGCAAGGGTCGTCCTATTCATCATCATCATTATCATCGTGTATGACTTACCCCTCTCATGCTCTTTTTTCTTCTTCTTCTCATCGCCCATCATCATGTTCCATTACCACTCAAGCCTCTCATCCTGATGCACGCCCGCGGTCCTACTGCCTCGAGTGCTCGCGAGAGAAAGACAAACGCGCATACAGAGACACACAGAGACTCACAGAGTGAACGATAAAGGAAGACAAGGAGGGATGTTCAGAGAGGGGAAAAAGAAAAGGAGTCAAAAAAATATTTTATCCTTCGCACTCTTGACTGACATGAAAGCTACACACAGATCCCGCCGATCGCGGCGCGTTTGGCCCCATCGGCTACCAGTCCAAGGTCCGGGTGATCGACCGGTACAAGGTCATCGGTTTCATCAGCTCCGGGACGTATGGGCGCGTATACAAAGCGGTGGGCCGGCAGGGCCAGGCTGGCGAGTTCGCCATCAAGAAGTTCAAGCCGGACAAGGAAGGCGAGGTGGTGACGTACACGGGTATCTCGCAGTCGGCAGTACGCGAGATGGCCTTGTGTAGCGAGCTGTCGCACGCCAGCGTCATCAAGCTGCACGAGATCATCCTCGAGGACAAATGCATCTACATGGTTTTTGAGTATGCCGAGCACGACCTGCTGCAGATCATCCACCACCACACCCAGCAGCCGCGCCACCCTGTTCCGCCCGCCACCATCAAGAGTATCATGTTCCAGCTCTTCAACGGCTGCCAGTACCTCCACTCCAACTGGGTTCTGCACCGTGACCTCAAGCCCGCCAACATTATGGTCACCTCTGCCGGCGAGGTCAAAATCGGCGACCTCGGCCTGGCCCGCATGTTCCAGAAGCCCCTCCACAGTCTGTACAGTGGCGACAAGGTCGTCGTCACCATCTGGTACCGCGCCCCTGAGCTGCTACTGGGCTCCCGCCACTACACCCCGGCCATCGACATGTGGGCCCTTGGCTGTATCTTTGCCGAGCTGCTGAGCCTGCGGCCCATCTTCAAGGGCGAGGAGGCCAAGATGGACAGCAAGAAGACCGTGCCCTTCCAGCGTAACCAGATGCAGAAGATTGTCGACATCATGGGTTTGCCTACCAAGGAGAGGTGGCCGCTCCTGGTGCACATGCCCGAGTACCAGGCCCTGCAGCAGCTGACCCCGCCAGTGCCACACCATGGCGGTCACCACGGGCGTGGGCAGCACCATCACCACAGCAGCACCAGCAGCCATCACCATCACCACCACTCATCCTCTCCCTCACAGCAGCAGCAGCAGCAGCAGCAGACGCCCTCGAGCCACCTGGAAAAGTGGTACTACAGTACTATCAACACGAGCACCGGCACGTCGCAGCCGGCCCCCAACGGTGGGCCCAGCTCGCTGGCCAGTTTGGGTCAGGAAGGCTATAAGCTGCTCGCTGGCCTGCTCGAGTACGACCCTGAGAAGAGGCTAACCGCAGCCCAGGCGCTGCAGCATCCCTTTTTCACCACAGGGCCCGACCGCCCCAGCACCAACTGCTTCGAGGGCCTCAAAATGGAGTATCCACACCGACGTGTCAGCCAGGACGATAACGATATACGCACGAGCAGCCTTCCAGGTACAAAGAGGAGCGGCCTGCCCGATGACTCGTTGCGCCCGGGAAAGAGAATGAAGGAAGGCTAGAAATCTTCGAGATGTATTGTTCAATTGCGTGGAGCCGTCCTCCAGCGCAAGGCCATAGACTTTTCTTTCTCTCTTTTTCTTTGCCTTTCTTCGTCGATAGAGTGGTATAGGCCACGAGGGTACATGCATTAAGATAAAAAGCGTGGCGTTCATGGACAATGCAAAGAATAGAGATGATGGCTCTTCTGGAGATGGATGTTAAGTACTACAGGGATTTTTATTTGTACCTATATACAACATGCTTTGCTCGCCTCTACCTTTCACATGAGGTTTCACAATTTTGAGGCTGTTCAAACCGGCCTCCCCGACCGTCTGTTTAAGGAGGTCAACACAGCCCCCGGCGAAGATCCCACCTTCGGCTGTTCAGCCAAGTGAAAGAGTCCGCCCAGCGCGGCACTGGACTTACATTGCTTCTTTTGCGTATCAGTCTACTGGAGGCCCTGGGTGCGGACAATGAGCAGCAGCGCCTCTCTCAACCCCTAATGACTGAAAACATCACGCCGGGGATAAGACTTCAGCAGCGTTGGAGCAACGGGATCTTGTATGTTTAATAATAGGTCCTGAATTCTCGCTTTGGGTATCCCGCCAGAATAACAACAATAAAGAGAAACAAAGAGAAGCTGAAAATGCGAAGATGGTGAGAATTACATGAATGTACAGAAGAAAATTAACGATTTGGGGGGGGGGTTTAGTTGGATCGTCAAACGTAGGGCCATGATACAGAAAACAAAGGAAAATCGGTGAGGGCGAGAATGGGAGAACCTTGAACACAGGCCGTGTTGCGTGTGAAGTGGAAAACGCCCGTTGTCGCCAGCTGTCAGACCCGCATGCTCTCGCTTCATATGGCGGCGGAAATCCAGCATCGACTTGCTCGCATCGAGGTCCAAAAACAATCGCTCCCCGGTGTCCATCAGAGCAAGCTGCGCATGCGATCTCTCCTGGTCCTCATCACGGCTGGGTACTCAACCTCGACCCAACACGATATGCAGATGACGGGCAAGTGATACCAACTGACACAAGGACCGCCAGCATGTCCTCACAGACTGTGAACCAATCACCTCACAGGCTCCTAGAGCTCCTACTTCTTGGCCGGGGCAGTAGGGGTCTTGACGTTGTTGGACAGCCAGGCAAGACCCTCGAGCAGGCCTTCGCCAGTTGTCGCGCAACTGGGCACGACGAACCATATCTTGTCCTTGAGCTGGTTGAGCTTAAGGGCCTCTGTCACCTCCTGTGGCTTCATGGCTGTGGGGGGAAACAAAGGACAAATCAGCATGTGAGCTTCGTGTGTCTCCGCAAGAACCGTTTGTGGTTGTTTGGGGGGCGAGGTGGAGAGATGAAGAGGCTCACCATTATCTAGATCCTGCTTGTTGGCAAAGACCAACAGCAAACTGTCCTTCATCTCCCTATCGTTGATGATGCGGTGCAGTTCCTGCCTGGCCTCCTCCATGCGTGCGCGGTCGGACGAGTCAATAACAAAGATGAGACCTTGGGTGCCTGTTGGATGCGAGCGACGAGTCATCAAGTCAGCCACCAGTTTCACGCGCACAGAGACCCCGGGATCAAGCCAATGGCCCCGGGGTGAGGTGCACTGTCCTTACCGCTGAAGTAATGCCTCCACAGGGGCCTGATCTTGTCTTGACCGCCAACATCCCAAACGTTGAACTTGACATTCTTGTAGGTGACGGTCTCAACGTTGAAGCCGACAGTGGGGATGGTGGTGACGTCCTGGCCCAGCTTAAGCTTGTAGAGGATGGTAGTCTTGCCGGCAGCGTCAAGGCCGAGCATGAGCAGGCGCATCTCCTTCGATCCGAAGATCCTGCCCATCATCTTGGAAAGTTGCCCACCCATTATGACGGTGGTCTGTTTGCAGGTTCTATAAAGTGTCGTGCGTACGCAGAGACGGGGTGGGAGGTGAGGATAAGCGATCCTAGTGCGTATCGAAGTCGAGCGACCGTTGCAGAGGTGGTGGTGATGGTGGGACCGGGAGGTGAAAGGGCAGGAAAGAGCACCAGTCTTGTTGGGTCGAGGGACGAGGCGAGTCAGGCCAGGTTAGGTTGTGTCAGTGCGCGTCGGACGCAGCAGCCACGGCAGGGCAGCGTGTCGAGGCAGTCTAGGATTGGCCGGGTGGAGGAGCGTGCTGGATACAACGCGCAGCAGCAGCGAGTGGTTGATTGATGGTCGAGGTTCGAAGTAGGGCAAGACCACACAGTATGGTACCGTATAGATCGAGGGCGGGGATGGTCGTTGGCGTCGAAAAATCGGCGTGCGTCGCTGACAATTGGACAGACGTAATTAGCACCAGTGTACGATTGTGTGTATGTGTGTATGTGTGTGCGTGTGTCTCTCTCTCTCCGTGTGTGTATGTGTACTTGAAGCAAGCAACGTGGACGTTAAGATGGGTTTGTGATGCAGAGAAACGCGGTAGGGACCAGACCAGGTCAGAAGGTAAGTCCCCTTTGAGAGGCCACCAGGTCAGGCACCTACCAGGGTATATTGCATATGTTTCCTGCAGGGGTCTTCGACTTAGAAAAGATGGAGGTAGTTGCAAGGGGTGCGTATGTGGACTGAAGGGGACTGGGTTGGGTTGACATGGCCGGCCAAGGTTTGAGGGGGGCAGGGCGTGAAACTAGCGATGAGAAACTTTACACGAGCTGCCTGGGATTCTTTACATACCTAGTGGATTGTTGATTGGGCACCAGAATCTTGACAGGAGGGGAAGGGGGGGAGGGGCGCAGCGAGAAAGCAGAACGACAACGACAATTGAAAGGAATTGCGACAGGGAGAGGGAGAGAGAAGAGAGGAAAGGACAGTGGGTGAGTTGGAGGGGAAAAAAAGAGAGTGAGTGTGGTGTATGTTCCAGGGAGGGCAGAGCCAGACACAGACCGAGAAAGAGGCAGACGCGGAGATTAGGGTCGGCAGCACGGATCAAGTGCCCTGGTGGGAGGGGAAGAAAGAGAGGAGGATCAGATTTCTGGATTTCGGTTCGAGGTTGTTGAGATTGAATTCAGTTTGTCGTCAACCTTACCACGGCCGCTATAGGCCCGGTACGGTACGCAATTACAGTGGATGGGGTGTGCTGTGGTTTATCACCGTAGCGTGTAATGATGAATCAAGTATGCTCTATGAACAGCCTTACTGCTTCAGGCCCTGAGTTGCCAGTGGACCGTCTAAACCACCCTCCCCCTGGATCGGCGGCCATGGATGGCTCGAAATCAATTCCAACCCCCCCCCCCCTTTTTTCTTCTCTCTCTCTCCCTCTCTTGAGGTCCTCGACTTTAGGGGCCCTTGGTCGAGGGAGGGCCCTTCCCAGCACCGCCCCGGCTCGGCTCTTGCCCGCACGCCAGGGCTGCCGCGGGCCTTGCATGAGGGATTGAAACATTGCATTGACAACAACAACAACAGACCAAGCCTCCCTAATGTGTCAACCTGGCTCGGTCCCTACCACACATCTCATCGTCTGTGCCGCTACAGATTGTTAATGCATGAATAACTCTCCCCTCCCCACAAATCAGCTTCCCAGCTTCTTCAAAGAAATGGCATTGCTGCCATAGCATCTGATCCTCCCATCTGGGCTGGAGGATAGCGAGCATAACGAGCAGCCTCGTCAGGGAAATGAGACATATTTTACCCATACATGTGTTTTTTAAGATTCCAACATGTATGCGCCTGCGTGTAGGATAATGTGTGTGCATAATAGATTCTGCATGCCTGTATATAACCTTACATCCAACTACACTTCTAAATATACTCGGATTGGGCAGCAGACTTCGTGTCGAGGTGACAGCAATCTGCCTCCTTCTCCCAGCCCATCATCATCCACACCCACCCTTCATCAGGATAGTACTACCCTATCCATACCACTCACCGAGGTAATCAGTCTCGGTAGTCGACCACGAACCTGCGCTCCACGACCTGCTGCGTCCCTGACTGCTCTTCGCCCTCAAAGCGGAGGCTGACATTTCCTGTCGTGCTGTCCATCCCCGTGACCTCGGCCTTATAGAAGGTGGTGCTGTCGGGATAGAGCGCTAGTACCATCTTGCCCTTGTCGAGCCTCGGTAGCTCGGTGCTGGGCGAGGGGATGGGGATCATTGCCGATGCGCTCATCTTGTACTCCTTCCTGGCGGGCGAGGGCACGTCCGGATCCTCGTCCTTGACCAGATATCTCCGTGTCTTGCCGTCCCCCATCACTTTCTTTACCTTACCTAGGTACCAGTCCTGCGTGTCGCTGGGCTGCGCCGGCTTGGGTTTGAACGCCACATCCTGGTTCTCCGAGAAGACCACCCTGGCACGCATGGCCGATGAGCCCACCACCCCGTGGGCCTGCGGCTCGACGCTGTCGGCTTTGGACGGTGTATCCCGGTCGCGGTCGCCGCCGTGAGGGGGCACGCTGTCCCTGTTGCCCGACCTGTCGCTCGCAGGGCCAGTGTTCCTCCCGGCCAGCTTCCGCGCGTGACCACCGATGGGACTGGGGTGGGGACTGTCTGTTGCACCGTCGAAGTCATATAGATCTTGCTTGCTGTCCTTGTTGTCGCCTTCTCTGTCCGCGTCACGCTCGCGGTCGCGGTCGCGGTCACGATCGCGCTCCCGCTCGCGCTCCCTTTCTCTCTCCCGATCTCGATCCCGTTCCCTCTCCTGCTCCGCCTCGCCCTCTCTCTCCCTCTCTCTGTCCTTCTCCCTCTCCCTCTCGCGCTCGCGCTCGCGCTCCTTTTCTCTCTCCCCGCTCCCTCTCCCGCTCCCTCTCCCGCTCCCTCTCCCGCTCCCGCTGGTCCCGAGAGAGCTGGCTCTCCCTCTGGGCGCGCTCGCGGCCCTTCTCGAGCTTGCCGGCACGGCTGGAACTCCGGCCTGTGCCGGCGTGAAAGCTTGAAGAGCGGGCAGCTGTTCCGATAGAGGGTTTGGCGTCTTCCTCCTTTGCGGCCTGGATGCCCTTCACAATGCCTAGGGATTCGTAGATATCGGCCATCCTCTTGACGGTGGCATCGTTGATCTTGACGCCGGCCCTGTACAGGGTGTCGAGCTGCTGCATCAGCTCTGAGGTGCGCACGCTGTCGGCTGGGTTCTTGGAGTCCTTGATCCTGGCAATCTGACTCTCGAGGGCGGCGATCTGGCGGATGTTGTCATTGCTGGCGTTGATGTCGGCGATGACGGACTTGATGTCGTTCTGGGTGTTTTTCCAGAGCTCGACCTCCTCGCCGTCATTGCGACCTTTTCTGCGGCCAGACATGGCGCTGTCCCTCCAGCTCTCCGTGTTCTTGAGATTCTGTAGCTCCCTGTTCGAACGCGATAGCTTAGCCAATATCCACAATTCAAATATGCATGTATATATATACATATATGTATATATATATATGTGTGTGTGTGTGAGAGAGAGAGAGAGAGAGAGAGAGAGAGAGAGAGAGAGAGTCATCAAGGGTTTTCTTGAAAGAAGGAGTGATAATGTTATCGAGGTCACGAGAGGGAGGGCGTCCGAGGGGGGGAGAAGGGTGAGGAAGGGGGGGAAAGCGTTGGGAGCCGATTCGAAAGGAGACCATCAGCAAGGCGCAAGCGCATGGCAAGGCCTCACTCTCAATTCTCATCGCTCTTGACCATGCTCACCCGCCCTATTCCTCTCTTTTCCCCTGATCTCTCCCTTTCGCACTCCTTTCTTCCTGCCGACCACACCGGTATGACCAGGGTGGCTGAGCAGTGACAAGGTGAGGCGTACCTTCAGTCAAGAATCCAGCTGCCAGACCTTGCGTGTGTTCTGTTTTGTTTTCCGTGTATTTTCCCCCCTTCCCATATGGGGCGCAGCTTTGCAGTGCAGTATAGCTATAGTGAGAGCAACAACACTATGAACCAGTGTTGTCTAGAAAGGTAGGGGCGGATGGTGGTTGGTGGTGGTGGTTGGTGGTGGAGGAGATGTGTGTTGAATATAAGAGAGCGCCTTGACTATTGGCTTATGAAGTTGCAGCGACGGCGTTGGCCTAGCGTGTTGGGGAGAGTTGGTGATGGTGCTAAGGTTTTTCCTTTTCTCTGAATTTTCTTCTTTCTTTGTTCTCCCCCTCTTTCAAAAGGGCTTGATGTCACAAGCAGATGCACATCACGGTATGGTACGGCACGGCACGGACAGCACGCACGGCCCCAACACAGCGCGGCACGAGACAGACAGAAAGACGGAGCAGATCCGGGTTTGTGTTTTGTGGACGAAGGCTGGTGTTGAGAGCGAGGCTGAGGAGCGGGTTGGAAGGATCAAGGCCGGCCAGCCAGGATCGAGATGCGAGACCGAGACCAAGACCAGCAGAGGGCCAAGATCAAGATCAAGATCGCAGAGGGCTAGAGGACCAGGACCAAGGATGGGTACTGTACTGTAAACGGATGGCGTAACCAACCTGGACTGCGAATTTGAGCGCGAGTGATTCAAGTGCGGCCGCGAGGCATGAGGCGGCGGCGATGCCTCGGTTGACTTGGGCGTGGAACTGGGACTTTGGTTGTGGCCGGGGCGTCCTTCATTGCGCCTAGGAGGTTGCCATGTCATCCTCAAAAGACTTTTCTGGTCTGGCCGCGTCGTCGCAAGTCGTGCAGCACAGTCAGAGAGTATGGCTGTACTAAGTAAGGGAGAGAGGAGGGGGGGGCGCCGTTTAAGGGAGGAAGGGGGGGGGGGGTGGGAGGGGTCGATCGAGGCTAAGTCTGGAGGGAGTTGCCTGTTAGAGGGGGGTGAGAAGAGAGGCTCAGTGGCCGTAACAGGCTCTCATTGGGTGCTGAAAATCAGGTAGTTGATCCTTGAGAAATTGGCTGGTGGTAACGCGTAGGGGGGGGGGGGGGCCAGGCGCGGGCGCGGGAGATGAGCAACACGGGTTGGAATACCTAAAAGGCGGTTGTAGACAGGGTGCTTGGGAATGTACCTCAAGGGAATCGAAACCGCAGTAACAAATGATGTCGCAGATGTGTGGCAGAGCCAGCAAAACCAGGATTAGACAGGATTGAAACCTTATTATGTATGCACCTTTTCTGTATGGAGAATAGAAGTAGGAGAGATGTTTTCTCTTAGATCTTGAAGGGGAGGGGGGGAGGAGGGGGAGAGCTGTTAGGGCTGCCAGGTGGTAGTGGGTACAGTGGGGGGAGGCCCTCTCACCTTCTCTCTCTGAAGCTGATGACTCTGTGCTGGGTTAGGGGACTTGGGCTTGGAAGGAGAAAACAGCAGATTTTAGTGGTGCTGGTTGGCCCACGGCCCCCTGGCAACCCGCTAGTCCCCCTGCCAAGTCAGTGAGCTCCTCTACTGCTACTAAGTATGTGCAGTCATTGAACAGGTGATGTCAGCTCACACATACAGTATAGCAACAGTAGCTACATGCATACAACTGCATAACTTTCTCCCCCACCTAGTGTTGCTACTGCTGCCGTCTCGACAACAACAACACCAACAACAACAACGATACGACACCGCAACCACCACAACAGACACAATCACAAAGTAAAGACACATCATCTGCATGCACCAATCTCCAAGCACACCCTGTCCTCAGAATAATACACCCAGATAACATGCAGGTGCCCTTGATCAGACTCCAGTGTGGAGTCAATTCTTATGACTGGGGCAAGAAGGGCTCCGAATCAGCAGCTGCCAGGTTCGCAGCAGCAACGCCTGCTCAGGACTTCACTATCAACAATGCCCAGCCCTATGCTGAGGTGAGTGCGTCCCTCAAACCCTTCCCCCTGTGTCTCTATGGCTGTCTCTGACTAGGAGTGACATCCTACCAGCTCTGGATGGGCACCCATCCCTCCAACCCCTCCAGAGACCTCCAAACCGGCCGCACCCTCCTCGATCTAGTCAGCGACAATCAGGCCCTCCTCTCCCCATCCACCATTGCCCGCTATGGCAAGAAGCTGCCCTTCCTCTTCAAGATCCTCTCCATCGCCAGGGCCCTGTCAATTCAGGCCCACCCCAACAAGGGCCTCGCTGAGCAACTCCATGCAAGGGATCCCAAGAACTACCCAGATGACAACCACAAGCCTGAGATGGCCATCGCTCTCACCCACTTCGAGGGCCTGTGCGGTTTCAGACCTCCTGAGGAGATAGCACACTTCCTCCAGTCCGTCAAGGCTCTACGTGACTTTGTCGGCCCCGACACGGCCGATGCCTTCGTCAAGACCGTCAACTCGCACAAGGGCGACGACTCCGAGGCTGCCAAGGACGACAACAAAGCCGCGCTGAAGAGCCTTTTCGGTGCCCTCATGTCCAGACCGCAGTCAGCGCTTGACACGGCAGCTGCAGCCCTCCTCGACGAGGCGTCCAGAGACACGGAACATTTTGCTGGGGGCGGTGCTGGCCCCAACAGCGGCGAGGTCCTTGCCAGTCTCATAACCCGCCTCCACGGCCAGTTCGGCGCCGACTACGGCCTCTTTGTGATGTTCCTTTGCAACCTCGTCACCATGGCCCCCGGCGAGGCCCTGTTTCTCAGAGCCGATGATATCCACGCGTACATCTCGGGCGATATTGTCGAGTGCATGGCCGCCAGTGACAATGTCGTCCGCGCCGGTTTCACCCCCAAGTTCAAGGACGTCGATACCCTCGTGTCTATGCTGACCTACAACTATGCACCCATCGATGAGCAGAAGATGAACCCCACGGGCTACCCCTACGCGACCCTCAACCGCGCCGCCTACAGCTCTGGCAGTGAGGCTCTGCTCTACGACCCTCCCATCGATGAGTTTAGCGTGGTGCGGACCGTCCTGAAGTCAGACGGTGCCAAGGCCACTTTTGATCCGCTCGACGGCCCAAGCATCGTCATCTGCACCGGCGGTACGGGCAAGATCTCGGTCGGCCCGACAGTTCAGGAGATCGGGGAAGGATACGTGTTCTTTGTGGGCTCTACCGCCGAGCTGGCCCTGGAGGCTACAGGCCCAGAGGGTGATGACTTTGTGACGTTCAAGGCATTTTGTGAGGTCGACGACCACAGCAACGGCGCCTAGATGAAACATGCACCGTGCGTGTGCCAAGCTGTCCGGACAGGACAATTTTCTCTCGAGATACCCTACGAACTTAATGAATACAAAAACTCAGGTGTGCTTTCGGTCACTATTGGTCCACCTGTCCATGGCCTCACTGTTCCACCATGACTGGGCCTCGGCCTTCTGTCGAAGGCTGCGAAGGCGTAGAAGGGTCTCCCAGATCTGGACCCATGTCAAGGTAATACCTGCACAATCTAAAGGTAACTCCAGCTCCTTGAGCGGTTGCTAGAGAATAACCTGTGATCAGCCTGGCGGGCAGGACAGTAGCATCGAAACAAATAACCAAGAAAGCAAATGAGCGACGACATTTCGAATCCCACGCCAAAATGGTCATGTGTTTGCGCGCCATTTCCAGGCTCGCAACATACTGTCTGCCATCAGGGTCGTTGACCACAGGTTTGGCTGTTGGGGAATCACCTAGACCTATCTCGCACAAGCCCAGCTTCGTTTCGAGGGAGCAGCTTGATAGAGTCAAGCAGGAGGCAAAGAAAGGAAGGAGGTTGTAGAACAATCAACGAAACTAATTTGATACATGTTTAAGACCACTGCACCCCATCATATCCTTTCCAACACATATTCCCATATCGAGACTGTAATATTGTAACCAGAATACGCACCCCATTGCCTTCCCTCGTCTGGACACCACGTTCCATCTTGATCTGCTCTAGCTCCTTTCTTTTCCCCTTTCCTTCTCTTTTCCGTGCTCCGCCCCCCCCCCCCCCTCCCCTCTTTCTATTGCCTCTTCACCTTTTCTACATTGCACACCACTAGAATGGCAGCTTAGCAAAGACAGCCATTTACTCCCTCCAATTAAGACTGACTCTCGGAGCATCTCTGTCCTATCCAGAATCTCACTTAGATTCTTCGTCCGTCCCGGCCGACCTCCTTACATGATCAACAATCACGTTGTCCTTGATAGCAAGCCTGGGTGAAGAAAGGATCTATTTCCGACCATTGTTGAAATGAAGCAGTGACGGATGGGCTCTCGCTTTTATGAGGTCCCAGCGAACGGTGTCGAGCGGTCTGAGCATGCCGAAGGTTGCATCTTGTTCGTATAGTCCTTCTTGGCTGGTTTGGCTTTGGCTTCCTCCTGTCACTTTGGGTCGTATTGCAGGGATCAAGCAGCCAGTCTGTTCATGTGCATGGACATGCTAGACCTCACCTCGTGTAGTGTCATTTCTCCTCTCTGTTCTTGAGAGTGAGGGGCGGTAGCGGAGACGAAGACCGCTTCGACAGACCTATCGTCGAGGTCATGGATATTGCTCCGCATGCATAAAGCCGTATGTACCAATATCTTCGGCATTTCAGATGTAACGTGTGGGTTCAGTGCTGCCATGCTGTGCAAGACATGATAGTTTGGCTCCAGAAGCCCGTTTCCGTTTAATTGTGGCTGGCTGAACCGAGTCCTGATCGGGGTTACTGACGGCCAGTGCTTTCCATCCTCTCAGGCGCTTAGCCCCGAGATGCCTTTCCGCTTTAGAGTTGAGCTTGGTTGAGAATGCCTCGAATTTCGCGTTACCGGACCCTTCTGCGGCTGCTGCCGCTCTTGCTGTTGCGTTACGGGGCGCGAGGAGGACCTTGCGCATCCTTTGCCTGTACATGTACAGTTGACAGGACTGGGCGGGCTTTGTGCCAGCAGACCCATGGAGCTCAATCTAATTGAAAGAGCGTTTGCGCACTAGCCTCCCCTGTACCTTTGTTCGAAGAACGTGAGATTATTTGCTCTGGATCTCTGGCAAATTGTTCCCATGTGCTGTTCCGGACAGCATACCCGACTGCAAAATACACCTTGCAAGCTGAAGTGAGTGCCAATCGTCGCTGACTGTCTCTGAGCTTTCACAGCAAGGTGGAGTGGAGAATTGAGGAGAGGAAAAGAAGATAAATGAAAGAGAAAACAAGACTCGTTCTCCTGGAGCGGCCTCTCAGGAGAGGGATTACGGTGAGTGTGTGAGTGTGCGCATCAAGATGCGTGCTTGCGATCCGACTGAGTAACACAGCAGAGGGTCCGAGTAACTCTGCTGGCAACTTCTCCTTCCTTTATCCATCGTTACTTCTCACCACCGTCGCCCAAGCACCTCGATATCACCCGCTAATTAGCCTGCAAGCTTCGGACACACAACTGAATGATTTGCCGAGAGCTTTGATTTCGTCGATATTTCCAAGATTTGCGAAATGTAAAGAATGCTGTGACCTCGGTGGCTGGCTGGCTATGGTCGCTGGAGTCCCCCAACCCACCTTCAACGGCGGGAGGCAATGCTGATCCGATGACTGTCTGTAACCGGTGTTGTGCCATCGGGAAGACCACCAATAAGGCCGCTGATGCTACCACTGCTGCGACCAGACGGCACTTCTCCGTAAGCTGTGCCACTTGTGACGCCAGGTTGCTGCTGAGAGAGATGGTGGCTTGCATGGCGTGAAGACGCACGGTGTGACACTACATGATCCTGTTGTTGGTGATGATATTGCGAGTGCTGAGAAGCAGGGGCAGCACCAGCACCGGTATGACTGTTGGTGTTTCCCTGAGAAGAAGAGTGATCCTGCTGGTACGCTCCAGATGCGCGAGATGTCGAGTCACTGCCATCGCTTTCACTATAGCCAGCGCTGCTGGGGCTCTTGTCCGTCGCTGCCGCTGATCGAGATGTGAGGCCATGTACAGATCCAGACGATGCTCGCGGCATGCTTGGTGACTCCACTGCTGGGCTGGGTGCACCGTACGTGTATCCAGTAAGGTCCACGGCTGAGCCCTGCGCCGCTGCGCTGCGGTCCGACGGGCCAAAGATAGTTTCAGTCCCTGCCGACGAGGCCGTCGCATATGCTGTCGCTGGATTACTACCGTGCTCCTGCTGCTGCTGCGATGACCTCGTAGATGTTGCATATTCGTATGCAGAGCTAGCATAGCTAACCGTGGCTGCTGTCACGTCGGAGGGGATAGGCACAACGGGCGTGGTCTGGCAGATGGTCCCACCAGGCACAGTTGTAGGGCCATGACCAGCCCTTGGGGCGCCATATCCCGACAACAGACCGTCGCCACGGTAATTGGTGTTTCCGGAGCTTCCCAGAGCCTGCGAGACAGGCGTAGGGAGGAGTCTCTCGCTGCCGGCTGACGGAAGCGAAGCGGCGATATTAGAAAAGGAGTAAGCAGACGCATCCCCAGGGACAGACACAGCTGGGCGGTGCGCGAGTGTAGTAGTGCTCGGTGTCGTACCGTAGGCGTATCCAGGATCCGAGTCCAGACAAACTCCGTTACCACCAGGACCACCGCCTCTCTGGCGGGCAGCAGCAGCAGTAGGCCAGTGTCCATAGCTGGGAACCATGTGGACAGGATCATTGTTGAGCACTTGGTATGGTGGGCAGCCCAGTGCGTAGTCGACGCTCGCATCTGATCCGTAGGCATCCGCCCACTCAGGTCCGATGGGTGGTGGATAACCACTGCCCCGGTACGAAGCCGTTGCTGGCAGCGCCGCCGGCGCAGGGCCCAAGAGGTGCTGCATGTCCTGTGGGTACTGGGTCAGGGCAGTGCTCAAATGCGCCATGGACGCTGCCGCCGCCCCGCGCTGCGCAAAAGATCGAGAGATGTCCATGTTGTAATCATATCTGCACTCGTCGCGCATAGGCGCCTCTTGCGATTGGACCTATGTATCACGGACCATGTCAGCTCGACTGCAGCCTGCAAGCGCGGGAAGAAGAAGGGGTTCCTCTCGGTGGATGCGACCTCTGGCGTCCGAGAGCTCGTAAGTCCGTTGCAGCAAGGTTGATCGTACCCGTAGAAAGAGGCATTGCTCGGTTCCTGAGTTTTTGCAATTGTCACATGGCTGACCACCACCCGAATCTCCGCTGCAGCGAATTTTGCGCTTGCGACATCGTCCGCACTGCCATGACAAGAGTCAGTAAGTATGTTTGTTGTGTAAAGGTGGTGGAGATTGTTCGTGAGCCTTTGTGGTCTTCCTAGGGCTAAATGGCTGATGGTTGACCGCAATGTAGAAGTTCGGACGCCTTTTGCGAATAAGCAATTCACCGAGCATCGGAGGCTCGTAGGCTAAGTAGGAGGAGCCCGAGTGATATCCCGAACAACATGGCGATAGACAGGAAAAGGTGTTGCTCATATGTGAAAACGAAGGCTTTCTCTCTCTGTGTATATGTATATGCGTGTGCATCCAGATCACCTAGAGGGATAGGAGAAACGAGGAAGCAACACTTACAGCAACAGCAATACGCTTCCGTGGCGGCGTCGTCTCCTCAGCCTGTGTATCCGTCATGGTGATAACCTGGGCGTCGTGTGATGGAAGCTGGTACCGTCGTTCCGGGTAGGAGAGGTAGGGGGCACATGAGCGGCCAGAGGGGTACCTCACTCCATTCTTGACATTTGGATGAGGAGGAGGGTAATATGGGCGGGAGACCATGGTGATATAGAACTTGGCCCCTTCTCAATTGGAGGGAGAAGGTGCGTCCGCGTTTGTTGTTCAGCTTGGTTGACTTGGAAGGCGCGGAGAGGGTGATGGATAGTGAGGAAGGAAGGCAAGACTTGGAAAAGTGCCGGTCGAATAGTCGTCCTTTTGAGCCAGATGGGGGTCACGTCACTCGGGCCTGATCTGGGGACCAGGCTTGGCTGAATGGCGGTTGTTTGAGGTAGGTTGTCCTCGAGGAAACTTCTCTTCCCTCTTCACGTCTTCTTCTTCCAGGGGTCGTATGGCAGAAAGAGGCAATCGAAAGCGAGGCCGGGCGCGCGACGGGATGCAAGATGCAAGGCCACACTTTGGAATAACGAGACAAGGGGGCTTATCAGCAGGGGGACGAGGGCTTTCGGGCGAAGACAGACAGGGCCGGCACCTGCGAGCCCATCAGCAGGGTTTCTCGAGGCGAGACAAGAGAAGAAGCCCAGGTAGGGAGTGTGGCCAAGCAGTGTGTGCGAGGCCCGAAGTGACGGCCGATCACAATTCAGACCCGGTGGCTAGGTTCAGTGACGGAAACACAGAGAGGGAGAGACTCTCCAGCCGGCTGATGAATCGGACCCAGGTGTCCTGTGTGTGTTTGTTTGGATGCTTGTCTGATCGGCCCTGGCTTGACCGGGCTGATTTGATGGCACAGTCTGTGTTTCCTGCGGCTCTGTCTAGTGATGAAAGCGATGGGGAAGATTACTGGCATGCAAAACACGGCGACGGACGTACGAAGGCCCACCGCACGCACACATGCAAGAGGCTATGGCCTGTTGTGGGGTAGGTGTTGCAAGAGCTGACGAAGGTGTCCGTGTGTATTCCGTGCTTGGAGAGGAGTGTTGGTGTGCAATGTATGAACCAGAGCCGGTCTCGTTTGATCCGTCCTTATGGATGGGTGATACTCAAATCCTATTACGCGGCGTTTGCTATTGTCCTTTCAAAGTCAACCCCAAAGTGAGCTCGGGGCGACCAGCTCCTGGTCTTGTTGTCTGGAAAAGATCGTTTCTCGTTCCAGGGCTGAGGGAACTGAAGGAGCTGCTTGTCTCGTGGGACCTGGCTGTTCGGAAGGGGGGTGTTCAGTAGTAGTCAAGAGATACAACACCAGAAGGACATGCGATGCCGGTGAGTCGTTGCACGCCTGTGCACCTGGTCACAAAGTCCAACGTGACTGACGAGGAGAGTAGCAACAATTTCTGAGGAGAAGACGGGCACACGAACAGAAGATAAGGGAAAGGGAACATTGGCAGAGGATAGTTTACAGAATATGTAAAAGGATGAGAGGACTTGCAAAGCAAGACCTCTTCTTAAGTGACTACTATCTGCGTCTGCCTGTGTTAAAACGGGGTGCAGTAATAAATGAACCTGGCCGACCTGAAAAGGAAAGCAGCTTATTTGACCAATGGCGGAGGCGCCTGTCCAAGTCGGCACAGCTAGAATTAGGTAATGACCTATGCGATGGGAAGGTTTTTTCCCCTTCTTCTTTTTTCTAGAAAAGAAAGGTAGACAAGAAAAAGAAAGCAAATAGTGGCTTCTACCTGCAGATGCGACCTGCAGGGCCTGGCCCACGCGTATCCCGGCGTCCAAGCCTCTATGCACCAATACCAGGACCATTTGAAATACGTCTCGTCTGGCGGGTCCAACGAGCTACACAGCATCTGTCAGTGAGACGTGCGGATATACTCCTTGGGAGGCGGTATCGTGACATAACCGCGCCTTCAAGGTAGCTAGCGGAAAGCTGCAGTCGGCCTACTGCTGCAGTGACCCCTTTGCGTTGCAAGGATCACTTGTACCCACACACCCTGAGCCTGATCGGTGCGGACCCATACACACTTGATATGCAGTACTGTTGGCTGCTCGCAAACTGTCGTCTGTTGTCAACGACGATGGGCACGGTGTTGAGGACGTACGTGCAAATGTTTATCACGAAGATCGCAGAAGCAAGATAAAGCCCACGCATAAGTCATATGATGAGTTATGAGGAGTAGTCCACTTGGAAAACCCAACACCATGTTATTATTATGAGATATTGCAGGATCTTGTGCGTTGGAGTGCAAGAGAAAAACAAAAAAAAGAAAATCAACAGTCTTCTCCGATTGGTACCTGGAACAGGGGACCCGGTACAATACCATATTGCCAACTGGACCCGGGCCCGATGTACTTCTATAATCGGCCCTCCTGGCGGGGTAGATTGGTATTGAAGCTCGGAAGGAGGGGAGAACGAACAATTGAGGGGAAAAAAAAAGGAATGGCAAAAGGGGAAAGAAGAAGAAAGGCTTCTGATATCGCAAAACGATGGAGGCGAAATGCCTTACTGCTGCCACCCGTGTTCTGAAGGCGTAGGACCGAGAGATAAACGCCAATGCAGTTCAAGGCAAGGTGAGTGAAAGTAACAGTCGTATCCACTCGGAGGCAAAGTTCTGGCTGCGAATTGACCAACTTCAAGGACTTACTTTTCCAGTCGCGTGGCATTTCTTTGTCAGCTGTCTCGCGCCCCCACCTAAACCACCCTTCCCGTCTCTCTCAACAGCTTGTTGCGCATGCGCTCAGACATATCAACAAATGAGTATGACGCGGTACAGCTGTGACACGAGGTTTGTGCTCTCATCTCTTGGGGTATGTGTGTGTGTGGGCGTGCGCGCGCGGTGTGCACAAATTTGGCGTGCCACTACAGCACACACAGTGTTCCTCAAACCGGGGCAACTCTATCATATGCCTCACCGCAATTTGAGGTGGTAACAGGAGACAGCTGACATTCCACGCACTTCATCGGAGATTTGATTTGAAGGCAAGGACTTATCGAAACCCCCCTCTCCCCAAAGAAAGGGTACAAGATATTCAACAAGGAGGGAAGCAAACCTTTGGCACGCACGCAGACTATAGCCACCGGGGGTCATCATGCCTTCCTTCACCCTACTAGCCTGCGGCCTGTTTGCGTGTGCACCGTGGCGCGACAAACGAGGTGAAGGTAAGACACGCGTCACCTGAAGATGCTCGTCTGTAGATGATCATCATATCTAGGGTCTCGCCCAGAGGCTATGAGGAACGATAACCGAAAAATCGTCGACAAAGACACGTCGTTATGAAATCAGTTCGGGCCTAGAGCCTCTTATCTGAAATAAGACATGGACGAACAGGGGTTGCACGGCCAAGGCTAGACGGCAATGAAAGGCGATGCAGAGGGCTTGATACACGTGGAGATGGAGGGTTGGGACGAACGCTGGGCCTCTCAAGGTTGCTTTTGCGTAGAGTGGGCTTGGCAGGCTTGAGTCCCGACGTCGCGAGGGCGGCAGCCTTGCTTTGCATCAAAGGATTTTGGGGGCGACAGGCAGCTTCTGAATAGCCAATATAAGGACTGAAACCGAGCAAATACGAAACGGGGCCGAAGTGCCTGGTCTGGCCGTCTTTCCGCTAGACCAAGACCCTCACCCTCTGGCTGGTGAACAGTGTGGTTTATATGACCGTAGTCCCTGCATAGGATAGGAAACTCAAGATCAGGGAAGTAATTCGCGCCAGCCTGAAGAGAACCAAAGCGGGGCATAATGCTTGAGGCTGGGCCTAAGTAGACCACCCCATATGCACATGCAGCAAACTAGCATGCATGTTGTCAATCGATGTGACAGTGATAACAGGGAAGAAGACCCAAACGATGTTTGCCCGCTGCTCTCTCAATACAGAAAAAGGAAAGTATCTCGGTACTCCATCAGAAGCCCAATTACGTATTCTCAATGTTAGGAAGAAGAAGGGAAGGGAAAAAAAAAGGATGATAGGGACAAAAATGAGATGACCTGTACGTAAATCACAAGGTGAATTGACTGTCGAGCATGTCGCCTTCGGCTGTGTAGCAAGGGCCCCCTCTGATGTGACATTTGTCTTCACGGTTACAGAAACCTGCTATGCTCGGTGTGGGAACTTGAAAGACAGCTGACGAAGAGCTTGGGACTATTGATCGTCTGGGAAGCCACATCTCGTCTCGCGTTAACGAGCGCTGTACATGTCATTTCGGTCCGCCGACACAACGGCCATCACTGCTTGCCATCATGATCGTCATCAGCACGGCAGAGGGCAGTGTACTGGTGAAGCCTCTCCACAGTCGAAGATTCGGTGATATAATGCCTGCCTGGGAGGGGGGGGGGGGAGGCAGCCGCCGGTAGCCGTCTTGTCTCCTGACGTGGCACGGAAGAGAGAAACCTTGAGACCAGGTCTATCTCGGCAATATGTACGGGACACGAGCCTTGTAATGTGAGCCCCATTTGAGGCCTATGAGCGAGAGCAAAGGGGGCAGAAATGAGCCACTTGAGGCTGTGATGAGCCAGGGCTGGCCTTTACAGCCAACGGCCGACATATGCTGCTTCGCGAGGTGGTATGTTGATCAATCCAAGCATCGCCTTTATCGACCCTATGGACCCAGCCACGGTTTCAGATTTCGCGAGCCGCCCTTCAGGAGGCTGCTGTGGTGGGCACATGCAGGTCCTAGCTGACAGGGGGCAGAGGCTAGGCCGTACAGCGACGCCGGCCAGCATTCATGCATCGCTAGAAAGCATTCCGCGTGTTTAGTTCGTTGTTGGCTGCAGCTTGCTTCTCGACGCTAGCGACGCGCTGAGTTGATCTCTGGGGCTTTTCAGTCTTGGGCTCTGGTCTGAAGCTTCGGGAACTTGCAGCCGCTGGCTGGCTTCTGCGAGAGAGCTTGACAGCACAGGGGGTCGAGAGGAGAATTTGATCTTGATTCCTGCACAGCCAAACCTTCAATGTCGAAAGAAATCTTGGGACGAGACCTTCTAGCCGGAGTTTCGTATGTGTGCCCGGCTCTAAGATTATCGGAGCTCGCCCGCCAGCGCCAGGCTGACAACGGGGCTAAATAGAGTGGGAAGCCGGGACGGGACGAGCTGGATGGTGACTCTTCATGGTCAACCATGGCCGCATGCAACACCACCCTGTGAGGCGCGTCAGCATGTGACACACCACGGTATGTCAGGCAATGCCCATGCTAGTCTTCGTGGATACCTGCTGACGGAGAGATTGCAGATGGTGAAAAATTTATTTTGGGCGGTCAACATCCCGCACAAATATGAGGACGAGATGTGAGCGGGGCCCCTTGTCGAGGTCTGGGAGCACCGCGCCTGGACGAAAAGGTACCAGTCTGAGACACAGAAAGTAGTGACCTTTTCTTCTTGTCTTGGTCAAGTGTCGTATCGGGGACTTGTGGTCTTGACCTTCCGTGCAACGTTCTCGAAAACGACTGACTGCCGTCTCTCTCTCTCCCGACCCCCAACTGGTTCGGTATTATCAGGAAATCTGTTGAGCTAGCCTGAACCTCCATGCAGACTGAGAGCCCGCTGTGCCCACTCAGATTTGAGGCTAGCTCTTGGCCGGCCGAGAGATGTGCACTCGGGATAAGTGACGGCTAGCTGCAGCTTCCACAGTATGCAACGCGCTGCTATTCTCGAGCGCTAATCCACGGGCGGATGTGGTCAGACCATGCTGTGCAACGACGCAAAGTACCTTGGCCCACCTTCATTTGCGATGCCAGCCCCCTTTGATTCCGCAGCGGAATTCGTGCCACCACTGCCCAAGAGAACGTGGAGCTGTTCGGCAGCCGATTTTTTCTCTGCACCTTTCGGACATAGCCAAGAATCCAGCCCTGATAGAGTCAGACGTTGTAGAGTAAGATGCCTCTGAACTGTGGGGACGATGCCGTTTAGCGAAAATTGGCTTCTAGGGGACGGCTGCATGCTTGCGATGCTTGACAAGGAGCAGAAGGCGGTCGGCTCAGAGCTCCTTGTCGACTTCGCCGTCGACCTGGGGTGTAGTTCAACCTGGTAGGAGACGATGCAAGGGGTGTTCCGCCCTTCCAGAGATGAGATCTAGCAGGCAAAAGACCGATCGACCTGCATCGTGTATGTAGCTCGTATGACTGGACTCGTTCATTGGTGATGCTCTTGTTTGTTAATCGTGGATCGCGGCGGACCCATCTCCAGTAGCCTGACCACCTGTCTTGTATGACCAAGTGAGCACGAATGATGCAATCCACGTCCTCAGAATCCAAAAGTGTCTGGAATGCAGCCTCAGACTACAAGAGGGTGCGGACTGAACGCTCCATCCAAGCCTGTCCAATTGCTTCTCCCCTGCTTCAAGGTGGAGGTGTCGGTGGCCTTGGTTCCGCCTCCATCTGTGCCTATCCAGGCTCAGAAGCCCATCATGGAAGCTGTCAGTTCTTCTCAGTTCAGCCAGAATGGCTGCTGATGCTCGCCGCACATGATCACAGACGGGACTCAGGGATAAAAGAAGCGGCCGAGAAAACCAGGAAGCCGGTGCGCCCCATCACGTATCTTTGCTCAGAACAAGATTCAGGTTCTCGGGGCATGAACCGTGCTCAATCTTCCGCAGTTAGGTAGATCCATGGGAAGTGAAGGGGTTTGCGGGCAGGCTTCGAGCCTTTGTCAGGCACGTAGAATAATTGTAGCTGCACGACAGCCATTAATGTGCCATGTCGTACCAGGAAAACCTTGACATGCCTGTGAGCAGGTCGGATATCCGACCGCGGCCATTGAGAAGAGCCCAGACATGGGGAGCCCGCACAAGACTGCAGGCAACCAGGCGGTTATGATAGGTCACTGCGGCAGTTGACCAGGCAGAGTAACAAGGATACCAACACCATGATTGTTTTGGGCCAAGCTTCGTGGCCCAGACCAGTCACTCCCATGCCTAATCGCTTCTCGAAGGTCCTGACCCCAGCCAATCTGCAAGAGGCCATGAGTGGTGACAGGCCGTTGCTGGGCAATGAAGTTCTGGTGCTCTGGATGTGACATTGGTCAGACGTATAAATCTCCGAGGTACAAGTCACTGACTCCACACGGGGCGTTAAGGACTCCACGGCAGATTGTTTCAGAGGATGCGTTTTCGTTGTCTTTTGTGTCCCCCAACAGCTGGTGTGATGTGGCGGATGCAGATGGGAACCGGCCTCATCGAAGCCCTTGGAAAACGTGACCAGGGGGGGGGGGGGACGAGTCCACACTGAGCAAGACGCGGACAGCGAGAGCACGCCGCGGAATTGAAAGGACTTCAGGCCAATGCGAGCGAGATCTGGAGGTAGTTGCGGGAGCTCCAGGACAGGTAAGGGAAGGAGTTGGCCGTGAAGTCGGACAAGCCGGCCCAAAACTTGGGCCAAACAACTGATGAACTTTTCAATCTTGCGAATTTCCATTCACCTTATCAAACAGTCTTTTCAGCGGCTGAAAAGCCTCCCGTGAGGCCTTAAGTCCCACGAGAATTGCTCAAGGCTGCGTTCGGCGGCAAGATCGAAGGACCATACAATGTCTCTCAGCTAAACACCATGCAGAGAGACGACTGCGACAATTGGCCCTGATATTCACTCCGGGGTTGGTTCAACAAGCGCCAAAAAGAAAAAAAAATTGAGACTCGCGAGTGTGCAACAGGCACCTCACCCCCGTTCGCTGGAGCCTTCTGTCTCACGGTTGTGCAAGTCCACCATTAAAGATGAACCATATACCGTATTGACCTGTGGTCCGAGGCCTATTCTTAGGCAGCTGCTTCTGTTCTCATCTCAAGGGTTTGGCAGTGCGCTCCACAAGACATGCAGACACATGTGTAGCTGCAAAATTTAGCGACTCGACCTCAGATCGCGCAGAGAAGAAACCGGCAATTACTTGCTCGTGAACCGTGAAATGTGTCAGGGCAGCCGTTTCATCTGTCTTGACGGCGAGAGTATATTCCGTGGCGGGGAGCCAGTCAGCCAGTCAGCTCGAGCGGCCGTAACCCTAGACAGGTCGCACAAGGAGGACACTCGTCTAGGCCAGGGGGTAGGGGGTGTTCCCCAACAAAGACTGACGACTTTGTCCTCTGCTAAGGAAAGCTCAAGGTTTTGAATGCAGAGCTGACAGCAACCAGATCCGAGGGTCTCATGTAAGAGCAGTACGCATCTGTCATGAAAAAAAAAGAGGGGGGGGGGGGGGGTTAGCCCTCATAGGTCTAAACGGATAGATGCTCGGTTGAGTACGTCTGTGTTGTCGTCGCCCTTGGAATCAAGTCCGCTGGAGTAGCATGATACAGACACGCACCCCAATAATGCCGGGCTGTTCCAGAGTGGACCAGTTATACGCACCAGCTTTCAAGAAGCCCGGGATGGGAAGATCCTAGTACGGCTGCTGCGTAAGTCATGCATATCGATTCGCTATTGATTGAATTGATGATTACGATGTGTGATCTGAGTCAATATTCAAAGGAGCGAACTCACTCAGTAGGACCGCAAGTGGCTGGTCGTTGCAAGACCCTCGTATCGTAAGAGGCAAGGGGTCATGGCGCCCTCAGTCTGATGTTTCTCATCTCCTCCGCGAGTCTCTATAGCTTTCTCCGCGGCGTTTGTCTCGGAAGTCTTGGTCTCTTCTCGACTCATGGCGGGCTTTCCAGGGGCTCCTGCTTCGATCACGTCTCGAGACGCCCAAATTCTTGTCGCTTCTGGGCTCTGAGCGGCGCGATCCCCGAGGGCTCCGGCTCCGGTCGCGTCTTGAGAAAGAGCCGTCTTGTTTCGAGCCTCCCTGACGCTGGCTGGAACCATGAGCACCTGTAGAACGGCGCTCCTCGTCTCTGTAGGCCCTACCCTTCATGTCCTCATCGCCGTGTACCATGTGGTAGCGATCCCCCTGCTGAGGCATGTCGTCTTCCTCGCGGTACTTGCGCCACTTCTCCAGCTCCTCGACGCCACCCCACCCGCCTCTGTTGCCGTTTGAAGCGTGTTTCCGTCTTTTTGTGTTGGTCTCTGTCCTCCACATCTCGCTCAATCGGCTCACGCTCTGGGAGAAATCAACATGGATGCGCCGGTCGTCGATAAGAACGCCCTGCATCTTGAAGTAAGCGGCCTCACACGCGCCCTTGTCCTCAAACTCAATGAAAGCGTACTGCAGGCTGTCGCCCGTCTTGCGATCACGAATGATCTCACAGGAGAGGATCTTGCCAAAACGACTGAAAATGAGTTCCAGGTCTGAGTCGACGGTGACAGGATTCAGCTTGCAGACGAAGAGTACATTCTCCGGAGGCTTGACCTCCGCAAAGGGTAGGTCGCCCATCATCTCCAGGGTCAGGGCCTGTGCGCGTGCTTCCCTTTCGCGGCGGGCCTTTTCTGCTTTCTCTGCGGCCTCCTCGTCCATCTCTTGACCAAGATTCTCGACCTCGCCGTCGGCAATGCGGACGGTGGCTAGCTGAGCCTTGGTGGGAACGGGCGAAGAGCTGGGCTCGCGCATGCCGGCGGGGTCGGGGTAGGGATCGTCGAGGACAACGGTGTGCTTGATGCGGATATCGGCTAGGGGATGCCCCTTCTCGTCGACTATCGCGTCGTTGATCTTCTCAAGGACGTCGAACCCCTCGACAACCTTGCCAAAGATAGCAGCTTTCCCGTCGAGGTAGTCGGTCTCATCAGCCAGCGTGATGATGAACTGGCTGGCGGCCAGCCTGGTCTCCCCGCCGTCTGAGGGATTGGGAGTGGTGGCCATGCTGACGGTGCCGCGCTCGAGGTGCTTGAGTTTCGGGTGGAACAAGGCGGGAAAGGTGCGGTCTGCCGGATCAGAGGACAGGAGGCCCCAGACAGACGAGCCGCCATCGGATAGCGAGGACAAGGGACCGAGAGGGTCGCCTGTCTGAAAGGAGAAATTCTTCTGAACGGAGTGGATTGGGGCGAAGTTATAGTACTTGAGCTTGCTGAGCTTCAAAAAGTTCTCGCACAGCTTTGGGGCGTAATCGACTAACAGGTCGACGACTATATCGCCGGCGCTCGTCTCGAGGAGGACCGACATGGCGAAGAAAGCCTGGGCACAGGCGCAGTCGCACTCGAACCTGCGGCGCCAAAACGCTGTCTGGTGTATGAATGTTGAGTGTGATGGGGTAGACGCTGCACAGTGGTGTAGGATATGAATGGGTGCCGCAGACAATGATGGTCTCTGGCTCTAGAAAGGTGGAGGTGGAAACAAAGGTATTAGCAAAGGTTTAGACCATGCTCTGTCGAAGTCAACGACCGAAGACTCCCAGGTAAGAACGACCCTTGAGAAACTCGCCAATGACGTTGGGCCCGGCTGATGTAATAATCCGCTACAGGCATGAGAGACTCCCCCCTCCCCCCTACCCCCTACCCCCCCAACCCCCCCGAAAAACTATCTTTCCACCTTAATTACATTTTGACGTTTTCTTTCTGTCCTCTATCTCCATCTTCATTGTAGAAAGCCATGTACAGTCATCAGGGAAGAGGGGAAATGAAGAGCAAAACATAAGAATACATTAGTCAAGATCACAGCATGTGCTCATGATCTCGTCGTGCTGTCATGTGAATAGCTGTGTAGTCAGGTCACGTCCACAGTGTATCCATTGGGTGGTACATCTTCCAATGAAAAGCAAAAATGATTCAAGATGTTCATATTGATCAAGTATCTTCAAAACCTCAAAAGCTGTGAGCAGCATGTATGGCTGCGACTCCAGACGCCCATAATCGAAGAATGTCAAAGTTGACCTCCTCCCTTGCCTCCCAAAGCTCCCTATCCTCTTCCCAAGACCAATAGGCCAAGAAAACGCCATACCCTCGATGGCAGACTATTTGAGAGTGTGTCATCAACCTGCCCATGCCCTCCCTACCTGAAACGTTGTCTCCTATGAACGCCAGTCACCGCAGCGATGCAGAAAGAAAGGAAAGGAACCAAAGAATGACCGCTTCTGCCACTTTCAACTTCTATCCTGTCTTCATCCATCCCTCACTCGGTAGGGCAGCTCCTCCTCCGTCGCCCGACCCGTAACTCCTTCTCGACTTCCAGCAGGCGGGCCATGATCCACTGGCGGAGGGCCTGGTCACACCGCACCGTCTCGCAGTTGAGCAGCTCGGTGAGCGACCGCTTGATGCCCTCGTTGATATTGAACAGCTTGGCCTCTTCACTGGCGACCTCTGCGAGCATCATGGGGTCTACTACCGCCGCGGCCTCCAGCTCCATGGACGCCGTCATGTCCATGGCCCCGCCCCCTGCGACGGCCGCGAGAGTGGATGCGGGGCCGCGGTGCGTTGAACTGGGGCATGCTGGCCCTGCGTGTCGCCGAGTCGACCCTGTTGTGCCCGGGCCGGGTCGGGCTGAGTGCAGGTGACGTCGTGGTGTTGGTGGTGGTGGTGGACATGATGGCGGAGAGCTCGTCGAGGTGCCGGCGGATGGTCTCGTGCTCCTCCTGTAGAAGCAGATACCTCCGTAGGGTGAGCTCGCGGTTGTGCTGGGGCAGGCTGTCCTGCAGGGCCGGCCCGGCCGTGGGGAGTGTGAGAAATGGGCCCACCGACGACATGACGAGGGCAGCGTTCGGGGTGGACTTGGAAGGCTTGTGATGTGGGTGTGATGTGTTGTGTTGGCTCGTCTTGGACTGGTGCGACGGGATTGGCGGCGGAGCGCGTATGCTGATCGTCAAGGATCTGTGATGGACCTTGGAGGTTGTCATCGGGAAGCCGGTGTTGGGGCGGTGTTGTGTATGCTGAAGCCGCTACGAGAGATGTCGTGGACAAAGAGTCCAGGCGTGGGTTGTGGTTGGCGTGTGAAAAATAACTTTCGCAAAGAGATTTGATGAGCGTCAATTTTGATGCCCGTGCAGTCCAAAAGCCTAACGACGGTTGTACTGCTGGTGATGGTGTCGATGTTGCTTGTTTCGTTCTTAAATGCTTTGAGAAGGCTGGAAACAGTAGACACTTTCAAGGACCGGGAAGAGAGGGGGAGGAAGGCGAAATAGACAGAAAGAGGAGATCGGAAGTTGATCGTGGATGGGTGAGGTTGCAGTTTCATAAAAATAGAGGTGGTGGTGAGCCCCTGGATGTGTGCCACAGTATGGAAGACCGAGTGCACAAGTAATTTCCCAGGGGAGATTAATACGAACGGTTGACCACGACCTTCAGCCAGCGTCTTGGCCAAATAAAATGGCAACAGGACCGCGGGCAATCTCAGGCAGGTTTTTATTTGGTATCGTGTGGAAATTTGTGCTGGCCAAAAGCCCAAAACTCGATGGCGAAATCCAAGTGTACCATGAGAGCGGCGCCGGGACCACCTTGGGGAATTTTTGGAATACACTGCCAGCTGGCGATGCAGAAAAGAGGAGGGTCGAGTAGTATGCCCGAATAAGGTGCAATTAAGAGGGGGGGGGAGGGGGGCGGCCGGGCGGGACACACACAGTCCCTCGTCCCTCAGGCGCGTGGGGCAAGATAGGGAGCACCTAGTGGGCGGTGAGTCTACTTGTCGCAGTTGTTGCAGACGACAATTATGGAGTACTATATAGCACTCCAAGGACGACAGTTCTTCTTGTTTGTCTGTGCAGGTCGTCGTCCACGTGTTGTTGTAGCAAATCGGTGATTGACAACAGCGGTTGGATTAGGAATGACTCGTGTCGTGAAGACTCAAGAGTCCAGAACGGACGTGTGAGGTATTTATACAGGCTAGGATCAATATTGGCGACAGATATCGTGATTGTTGCGTGGTCGTATGCCGGGAGCCGCCGAGACGTTCGAGCCAGGAAGGAGAGGAGGTGGGGAGGGTGTCATTTGTCCACCCGCGCCCGCATCCGGAACCTTATCTGAGGCCGCTGAGTTCCAGTTGGGAGGGTCTAATTTGAAGCAGAAAAAAAATTCAGAGGTATCATTGGCGAAATGAATTCGTCCTAGTAAGAAAACGGTCATCAAGCAGAAGCTGGGTCAAAAGCGTCAATCTGCCGCTGTGGAGGAGATAGTCAATAGTTCACCTGGGAGAGATTTTCTTTAATCAATAAATACCTCTCTCCTGGATTTTTCTGACAGCCTGTGACGTCGCTGGCCAGATATGTACTGCGGTACTTTATCTGTACATCTCTTACCGTCTGCCTTTACGGGCAGACGGGATATGGGCATACTCATAGTATGTTCCCTGCAAGTAACGGCGGCATCATCCGAGTACCGATGGTTTCAACTTGCTACTATGATACATGGGTATATACTTGAATTGGCCAAGATTTTCACCTCCTCCCACTTTCAATCTCGGGGGAGGTGATGGGAAGTGAATACGCGCCTGGGATAGAGATCATTGAGAGAGAGAGAAAGAGAGAGAGGCAGTGTGGCAGGTACTCACAGCACAAGTGATCGGTTCCATCAGGCACCACCACCATCACGTCGATTTTACGTCATGTTACGAGCATCAGTAGAGAGGATAAAGGTACCCGACTAGGCTGATCCATGATAGGACATGTGAGTGGGCGCAGGAGATGGGCCTGGCCTGGCCAGCCCGGAGTGGCCCTGGAAGGACCTCTGCCTTGTCTACCCTAGGGTACTTGTCGGGCAGTCTGTCGGCACAAATTTGGTCGTGAATATGGTGACGAGGAAGAAAAGGAAGGAGGGGGGGGGGCGGAACGCTGGACGACGAACCCAAGCCCCTAGGCTGTGAAATACCGACACTGTAATAGTAAGTGCCACAACAAGTTTGAGTGGCACCCTCCTTGCCAGTCGGGGTCCTGTTCCTGCGCAGAGCCCATCATTTCGTCCGACCCCTTCCCGGTGAGACAAACAAACAAAAAACCTGCCAGCCAGCCAGATCTGCAGGTGAACCGCCGCCCGGAGCGAAGGCTACGGCTTTCGATCCGATCGAATGCTTATGCCGTCACCTCGACTCCGATCGGCACTGGGTTTTAGGGATGGATCGCCTCCAGCTGTGGCTTGCCAGCCCGTCAGCCCGGGGCGATCGTCAACAGGGGGTGGAGCCTTCCAACGGACATCAATGAGTTCCAAGGATTATGGAGTAATGGGGGAGTTACAGTACTTGGTACAGCCCGGAACCAGTGCCAGCCATGGCAGTTCTTTCTGGGGTGACAGCACTATGCATTCCTCGGATTGCGAATCCTTCTTCCCGTCTTGTTTATTCGAAACATTCTCCCGTGGGGTTCCTATGCCGCCTTAGTGTAGTATCGTATTATCGTCCTCTATTGGACACGCAATATGTATCCTATCACATCACACTGAAGCGTTCGAAGCAGCAAGTACGTCAACCTGATCTATCCATTTTCACCCCAGCGTGCCCGGGCACTCGTAGCACCAGACGATAAGTCGCCAGTGCCAGGCAGGTCACTAATTATTAGTGCATACAATTGTCTTACTGATCGCGGCCTTGTCCCAACCGTTTTCGCGCTTACCTAGCACGCCTGGTCACCCATTTTTATTTATTATTTATTGTCCCTTTCTTTCTTTCTTTCTTTCTTTCTTTTTTTTTTTTTTTTTTTTTCAATCTTCAACTTAGTCCTGCTTTCAGACATTCATCGGGGCGGCACAGCAATCTCCTTTGCTCATCCGCAGGCCAGATGTGGCGCCGAATCGTCCTTGCTGCCTTGTCGTCCAATGCTGATTAACTAGCCCATCAAGGAGGGACAGTCGTGACAGCGTGACATTCTGGGAGGATATTGCGTGGAAAACAGCACTGTTGCCTGAAACGACTTGCTCACGCCGTTTTGAATGCGAACAATGTATGGACTGATCACGTCATAAGTATCATAGCTGATCAGTAATGCCAGCCGAATGTTGTCGAGAACGGAAGCGTGATAGTCATGTAGATGCAAGACTCGACACCACATAGGAACGCGCGTCTTCCCTTCCATACTCTCTCTCTGTCTCTTTCTCCCGCTCCTCCTTCAAACACCTTACGTGTCCAGATGTGTTTTAGATACCCTTTCATTAGAGACGATATAGTGAGCGCTGAGCGCTGAGCGCTGACACGGTCAACTTGTGATAAATACCGGGTCCATCGTGTGTGTTCTGGTGACAAACATCCAATTTGCAGTAGTTTGACCATGACGGTCAACGAGTTTCCCTTTGTCGTCTAGTCGAAATTCTTTTTCTATTTATTTACTCGTTGGTGGGCTGAAACGCATTGGCATGCATAAGTCTTAACCAAAAACGGAGCTTGAGATATTTACAGGCAATATTCGAGCACAGCTCCGAGGCGTCCTTCAGCACATTGCGAGTGTGTGATAGAAGCAACTTGCTTTCCTCGGACTCCCTTCGGCTATCGTCACGGGCATCCCTCGGGACAAGACAGTCCCAAACAGCAGCATGACCATCGTTGTGATTTTGCGTCCGCTCTCAGCTAGGGCGTCGACATGCCCTTTACTCAGAAGACTACAATTGTGATTTTTGGTGGTGTCAATTCTTCGTTTATACTATGTGGGCTTTCAATCTCCCTTCATGCCTTTTGACTCGAGCAATAAGTAATTATGTCTCGTGCTCGCCCGTGTCATGTTAGTGCTGGCAGCAGCTCACGATGCTCGATGCGGCTGCCACTGACTCGGCTCATCGCCGCATGTAGCCTCAAACTAATTACCACCCTAATCACGGGTCCAAGCCCGCTGTTATTATTTGTTCTTCTTCTTCTGTTTCCCGGTCGCAAATCGAAGTGATAATGGAAAGAGGTAATAGCGATGGACGAGGGCCAATCGAGAGGTGGATAGTTACGTCGCTAAATTGTTGAGAGCTTTCTGGTCGATCTATGAACAGCGAAACCGAGCAATATTAATTAATTTTGTGTTCAGTTTTGGTTGTATTACCAGTCTCGATATTCATGTGATATTTGGTGACCACAGATTACTGTGCATTTACTCACTACGAAGTGTTCTTTGATGCTTGATAGAGATCTGACTTGAATTAGCTGCTTCAAAGTAGTCTCTGATGTAGCAACTTAAACAGTGGCATAACTAGTACACAATAATTACCTTGCGGACCTATGAGTTGCTTAATAAACGCCTCACACAATATACTGGTAGCTGCAGCTGCAGCCTTTGACTTGTACAGTGATTAACACCTGAACAGTCAGTAATCATACTTCCCTTTGTAGACAAAGGGCTTCCCAGAATCAAAAAACAGAATGTTGAGATTTTGCACAAGTTTGTTCTATGAGATACAGCGTATTGATTCAAAACCGACATCGATGCTAATTACAATATCAGTGTACCGAGTAGGCCGTAATATTCCTAACCGCCTCAGATCGTCAGCTTGTTGATGAATTCATGAAAGTCTCATAAGAGAGAGAGAGGGTATGTCTACTCGTCGACGGCCTTAGGGTTGTCTTCGGTCACCAATCTCGTGATTAAGCAATGATGTTAATCCTTCGTAATTTGGCACTCAAAACGTAATGAAACCTATAGGTAGATAGATGCACAAGTCGTGAAAAAAATGAGAATAATTGAAAGAATTCCGGTCTCTCAGTCTCATCTTTTGTGCCTTTCACTGTCTCAAAAGCTGATACTATTTAGGACTACCGTAAGAGACATAATTAAACTTCATGTATAGATAATTAATTCTTGGATGGTAATCGACATTCCATATTGATTGACCCAATCGATAGGTTTCCAGTCCGAGATAAACTTTCCTATTCAAAGTTTGACGCTTGATCCAGTTGATTTACTATGTATTTTCCAATCGGTCAACGCGGAGGGATGGTTTCACCGCTTACGCCGTACTTTCAGCGCGCTGCATACAGACGACGACGTGTGTGCGTGGCCCTTGACCCAATTGGTCTGCATGCGTGGCTTCCCCGCCAATGCTACAGTGCATGATGCCCCCCCCCCCCCAAAAGAAAGAAAAGCTCTTGATCTGCAGCCCAGATGAAAATCCGATACTCGAGCCTCACCCAGCTCTACATAAGGGCATATCATTTCACAGAGACAATATCAGGGAGAAATGAAGTTCTCGACAAAGTTTACGCCAGAGGTCCTCATCGAGGCTCCTCGCCGGGGCCCGGCCATCGCCAGTCCGGACGGCACACAAGCTCTCTTCACATGCTCAACACACACAATCGGGGGTGAGACACTCAAAGAGATCAAGGTCTTGGACATACACACGGGGTCATCACGGCTGCTCACAGCTAGCGACAAGGCATATGACGCAGCCTGGCTCGATGCAAGTTCGATTATTTACCTCCAGTCTGCAGAGAGGGGCAGGACGGAGCTGAGGGTTGCAACGCTACGAGAGCAGGAGGAGAGCAATGGGCCTCAGGCCGGCCAGAACCCAGCTGTGGTCATCGCCACATTTCCTGCTCCAGTCCGAAACCTGAAGCTGAGGGCATTGAATGATGGCAGCGTGGCTTTTGCGCTGGTGGGCCGAGTCGACTCCAGTGGTTGCCTGTTCAACGAAGAGATCCAGGACAGGAAAAGCTCAATAAGAGTGTACAATGATTCTAACGTTCGCTTTGTGAGTTCGGCCCTCGTTTCCTGAGCATGCTGATCGTCATTGCTGATACCTACTTTCACTTATCGTGTTAGTTTGACAAGTACATCAAGCCACAGAAGTACACGATCTGGTACTCGCGCCTCGTCAAAACCTCAACACCGTCGTGTCCTTCATCTGACAACTCGCAATTGACTACACCATGGAATCTGAATGGCCCCCTGAGAAACCTTCTTCCCGATGACCCAGAGATGGAGGCTCCGTTCGACGTTTTTGACAGCTTGAGTGATTCCATGGATTCTGTCGACGTGGGCGAACGAGGAGTCGTCTTCACAGCTTGTGATCCGCAAGATAAGGATCCTCTCTTTAAAGAGACAAACAAGATCTACCTTGTCTACCTTCCATCATGGTCAGCTGATGATCCACCAACGGCACCCAGGGAGATCCCAGTCTTTGGAGACGACTCAAGAGGCTTCTATTCCAACCCTCGCATCAGTCGAGATGGACGAATGGTCGCCTTTCTCAAGCGCCCCATAGGAAGAAGTCAAGACAATAGACTGTACCTCGCAGAGCTCGACCAACAAGCCTCTGATAACGATGGGCTACAAGGGAGGTCAGCACGCTCTGGGAACGCCATAGATGTCTGGAACATGGTCACAGGGACGAAATGGGAACTCGTCCCGTCTAGCTTCGAATTCGCCAGCAACGGGCACTCCCTGTTCCTGACTGCGCAAGATCATGGCCAGGTAGCGCTGTATCGGCTAAGTCTACAGCCCGGCGCAGTGCCGCAGATCGTGCTCAACAACGGGTCTGTATCGAGATTCCAGTCTCTGGTGGAAGAATCTTCCTCGGAGAAGCTGCTCGTGACCACGTCGACTTTTGTGGAATCGTCGCTGTATCAGATCGTTGACGGATCCGGCAAGTCTGAAGCGGAGGTGGTATCATCAGCTTCGCAGAACGGCGCCAAACTCGGTCTATCTCCTGAGCAGATCGGAGAGATTTACTTTCAAGGCGCTGGCGACTATTTTGTCCAGGCGTGGGTCATCAAGCCTCGACGTTTCGACGCTTCCAAGAAATATCCTCTCTGCCTGCACGTTCATGGTGGTCCTGAGAGCGCCTGGGATAACGCATGGAGCACCAGAGTACGTCTCCAAGGGCTTGCCATACAGGAGTGGCGCATGATCTACCTCGTCGACGGGGAAGCTTCAGCTGACTCTTTCAATCATGTAGTGGAATCTAGCGGTCTGGGCTGAACAGGGCTACATTGTAGTGGCTCCGAACATTACAGGCTCGATTGGGTTCGGGCTTGAACATACCGAAAGTGAGTCCTTCTCCAGGGATCCGACCATCTTTTCTAAATAAGTTGTATTTCTTTCCTGGCTCACACGTCGTCGACAGGAATATATGGTTCATGGGGAGGACTTCCATACGAAGATCTCGAGAAGTGCGTGGAGCATATCAGTGAGATGCCCAATCTCGATCTCGACCACGCTGTCGCAGCAGGTGCAAGTATGTTTCCATGGCTAGATTTGTATACTGATTATCATCATCATTCGTCTGTACTAGTTCTAAATGGGCTGATGGACATTTTTTTCAAACTTAGGTTACGGCGGTTATATGATGTTTTGGCTTCAGGGCCAGAGCCTGGCGCGAAAGGTGAGTGGTGAATCAATTTTCCATCCAGACGGACAGGCACGGCATTAACACTAGACAACCCAACCTCAAGTTCAAGGCCCTCGTCTGCCATGATGGCGTCTTCCACCTGCCGACTTGCCTCCTCGAGTGTGACATGAGATTCGGCCTAGAGGACTTCAGGGCCACCCCCTACATCTGGAACAACTTCGCGGAGCTGGACAAGTGGAACCCTGCGCGCCCAGACCTCCTGAGGAAGTGGAAGACACCGATGCTCATTGTACACTCTGACCAAGACTTTCGCGTTCCCGTTACTGAAGGCCTATCTGCATTCAACACCTGTCAGGCACTCGGTATCCCAAGCCGCTTCGTCAACTTTCCCGACGAGAATCACTTTGTTCTGAAGGAGGAGAATTCTCTTGTGTGGCATCGGGAGGTATTTGCTTGGATCAATGGTTATAGTGGCGTGACAGACTGAAGTACTATCTGCCTAAGCTAGACGGACCCCCCCTGATGGACATCTGACAAAAGGATTTCATCGAGTAGCCCAGAATGTCGGTTCACATCCCCCGGCTGACTTTCTTGACAGCGTATGTTGAGGGCGTCATGCATTCCTGTCTTGCCAGCACACGTCATTACCAGTCAACCCAGTCTAGGTGACTACACACTATATCTGGATCATCCGTGGTCTTGTATCTAGATCTAAAAGACCTTTAGGAAAATTCCGAACATTTCTTGCCGGTAGTATATAGATGATTATGGAGTTTCGAGTAAACCTAACTTGCAGGGTGTAAGTCTGGGCAAGTTCCGGGAGGGGAGGGGGTAGAAGGGATGGGTTGACAGAAGCAAGACCATAGCACTCTCTCCTTTGTACATCTTCTTTTGCTCAAGGCTTGTGAGTATGATACTATTGTGGTACCACTTTAGGACGTAGATCGGTAGATCCGGGCAGGACTCAATTCAGTGGAACCACGGTGGATTGTTTCCGTAGTCGTATTTCCGGCCATATACTTAGGGTAATCATGGTACACACGGAGTAGTATCACTGAATTTCTCCTCTTTTTCCGCCCTGCCCCTCCCCCTTTCTGACTTGTTTGGTTTCGCGAAACATCAAAAGATGCAAGAGATCTTCCGATGGCCAAGGGAGCCATGCATCCAATGTGAGTCTAGTCCCGTCAAGATCCCAATGTTTAGCGAGGATGCAGGGTGGTCTCCAGTGTGTGCGGGAATGAAATGATTATTTAGGGCGTGTTTCAAGTCTTCCAGCATAAACGAGCAGGACTTGACCCGCAATATTGATCCACCACAACAACGCCATTCGTGGAGATGGAGTTCGACCGTGCCATAAATCCTTCGCTTGGAAACATTACGCAGTCTGCATTCTACTCGCGACCGCGCTTAGGCGGCTGGATTGCCTTTTTCAGTCAGCCATCGTAAAATGAAGGGGCGTCATCTCTAAAACCCAGGGAGCCGCCCCTGAATATTCTTACTATGGTATGGCACAAGCCAATGCTTCTTCTCGTTGTGAAAACGATGGGGTCAGTCAGTGTAGCCGCCCAACTCTCAGAAGTCACTCCGTGAACATTGCCCACAGAGCCATTTTGTTGATGAATGAGAAAGAATCGACTAAACAGGTCAAATAGAAAAGTGCACACCTTTCAACTACCTCAAAAACAAAGCCTACTACATGGCAATCACAAGAACTTGGATAGACCTAGTGATGAATTGATATTTGAGTTCTGTCTAAGGAGGTATATACTAGTATTGTACATAGTGCAGCACAAGTATGTATCCACAAGAAGATTTGCTGGTACCGGCCCTGGTACTCCCGTGTTCATCAGGGTTGATCCGCAGTGCCTCACTGTTTTCTTCTGGGATCCCCTGGTGTTTTCCCAACCGGCCCCCCCTCCTCCTTACCCATGAAACGAAACACAATCTATTCAAAAGCCTGGACAGCTGCAATGATGAGTGTCTCTTCCTGGGCTCGTCGAGAATTCTCAAGTTGTCAGGTCTGCTTTGGAACAAGTCCTGTGTAGTTCATTCGTTTTTGTCACTCTTTAGCAGGCTGTGCGCTGCCTTATCTTCTTGCCCTCTCTCTTACTTGCAATAACTGTGTGCTCAAGTACACCCAAGTCGATCTCTCTATTCTTTTCTTCCTTTCAAGCAAATAAAAGCCGAGACAAGGCCTTTCATTTCACTTCTTTGACATCATTCTCTTTGTGTAAAAAAACAACAACAAAAAAAACAATGGCGCCCCGTCTTCTCACAACCGGCCTTCTGGCCACAGTCAGCTACATCCTCCCGGTGTCGGCTCAGCTGTCTGGAACGGTTGGACCGACCACGTCCACCTCGGCCAAGGCTGCCACCAAGGTGTGCAATATCATGGACTACGGCGGTGTGGCGGACGCGACGACAGACAACAGCGACGCCATCACCTCGGCCTGGACCGACTGTGCCTCTGGTGGCGAGGTCCTCATCCCGGCTGGTGACTATGGCCTGGAGACCTGGGTTACCTTGAGCGGAGGGTCGGGCGTGTCCATCAACCTGGAGGGCTTCATCTACCGCACTGGTACCGGCAGTGGCAACATGATTGGCATCGAGGACAGCACCGACATTGAGATCTACTCTGCCACGTCGGCGGGTGGCATCCAGGGTTATGGCTATGAGTTCCACAAGGACGGAGAGTACGGTGCTCGTCTCATGCGCTGCACCAAGTGTGTCGACTTCAGCATCCATGATATCATCCTTGTGGACGCTCCTCAGTTCCACCTCTCCCTGGACACCTGCAGCAATGGCGAGGTGTACAACATGATCATTCACGGAGGATACGAGGGTGGTCTGGACGGTATCGATGTCTGGGGCACTAACATCTGGATCCACGACATCGAGGTCTCGAACAAGGATGAGTGTGAGTAAACCGATCGGTCCTGTCCTCGGCTGAGATGAGAACACCCTTTTCGCTAATCTGTATCCGCATCAAAAGGCGTCACGGTCAAGGACCCGTCCACCAACCTCCTTATCGAACAGGTGCACTGCAACTGGTCTGGAGGCTGCGCCATGGGCTCTCTCGCCACCGACATCGACATCTCCGACATTGAGTACAACTACATCTACACGCACCACTCGAACCAGATGTACATGATCAAGTCCAACGGCGGCAGCGGAACTGTCCAGAACCTGGCCTTCAACAACTTCATGGGCCACTCCAACGCCTACACCCTGGATTTTGACACCGCCTGGAGCAGCATGGACGTCGCCGATGGAGACGGTATCGAGTACTCCAACATCACCTTCAGCGGCTGGACTGGTACCTGCGAAGATGGCGACGAGAGAGGCCCCGTCAAGGTCAACTGCCCCGAGGCCGTGCCCTGCGACGACATCACCATCGAGGACTTCAACGTCTGGACCGATAGTGGCAGTGAGGTCCTCTACGGCTGCCAGAACGCCTACGGAACCGGCGCTTGCCTGGTTTCCGGAGACGCCAACACCGCCTACACGACTACCCAGACCGTGACGAGCGTCGGTTCATACTCGTACACAACTAGTGAGTGACCTCTCGGGGCCCTCATGCCCCCTTCTCCCCTTTCCCTCGTAGGCTTTGCCCTGAACATACAGGCACTGACCCGTTCTTCTCTCTTCACAGTGGACAATGAGCTCTCTACCGGCTACGACATCTCGTCCTCCATCCCCATTCCCACCATGCCCGCGTCTTTCTACCCTGGCAGGTCACCCATCTCGGCCATCCTGGCTGGATCTGCATCCGAGACCACGGCCGTCGCTGAGGCCGTCGCTGCTGCCTCGACCACCGGTGCTGCTGCTGCTGCCACCGGCAGCAGTGCCCGCCTCAGCGGCTCTGCCGCGGTGCCCACGTCTGCTGCTGCCAGCTCCAGCTCCGTCGCCAGCTACACCGCTGCCGTCACCTCTGCTGCCCAGGCGCAGCCCTCGTCGGGTTCTGGTTCCAGTGGACACGGCCAGGGCGGCTGGGGCGGATTCTGGGGCAACGGAGGCTACAAGAAGGTTGCTGTCCCCGGTAAGAGATCGGCCAAGTTCCGTGTCTAAAAGATATGAGTCCATGTGCCCAAGCCGCCGAGACAGGTGGTAAACTATATTGAATAGACGATGTTGGCGGTGGTTCTCCTATCTTCGGATGAGCCTTTTCTGTGGTGTATATACTATTTTTTTTTTCTTGTACAAGTTGCAAGCCACTAGCAGCTAGCGATTGTAATATAAAGGCTTCGGAATCTTCTCAAATGAATGCATAGTTCAGCTCTTCTCGAACCCGTGGTTAGAGCAACTGGTGGAAACTCCTGCACCTGCTATCGTCGACTGTTAGTATCCTTATATGGTGTCCACATAACCTAGAGAGCCACGCCGGTCTCTAGTTGAGGATTGTCAAATGCAATAGAGGGCACCCTATTGTGTTTGGGTGCCGTCTTGCTTTGACCTTTTCTCGGGCGACAGATCTAAATCCAGAAGCTGAGATGTTCGTTGAGAAAGATTAGTAATAATTCATGGTTCAGCGAATGAGCTAAATATTTGGGTGAGGGCGTGTGGGGCGAGGAATGGTTCCTCCTCTTTTTATGGCGACAAGAAATGGGTGTTGATCGTGATAGTTTCGTTGCCCTATAGTGTTGTAGGCAATGGTGGCAATGGTGGCACTGTAATCGTGTAGAACATCAACATCGGAGCTGGAAGAACCCTCGGACGCTAGCGGCCTGATAGTGACCCCATCCCTGTCGAGTCACTGCGGGCGGGAGAGGAAACTTTGCAGGGGGCCCTCTGAAAATTTCCAGCCCGCGAAGTCCACCTGCAAGAGTAGCTCAGTCGCAAAATTGCCTGTCGGCCTGGCATCTTTTGTTCTCTTCTTTACCACCAAACTACACGGCAATACCACACAGAGACACCGCCATCACCTCTTCAACACTTCCGCCGAGAAAAGCTACCTCTCAATCAGAGAAAGGAGCGCCCAAGGACCCTAGTCAGTTGGCTCGAGTGGCCAATCCCCGCAAAGTGTCCTCCTACAGCACATACCAACAACCCACCCCAGCGTTCCCCAGGCGCGTAGGCAAGATGGCGTCCGACAAGAAGGAGAAGAAGGAGAAGAAGCACAGCAGCGACGGAGTGACCAAGGTCAAGAAGGACAAGAAGGAGAAGAAGGCCGAGAAGGAGAAGCTGAAGCAGAAGGTCGCCGACACCCTCGACAGGCAGCTGCAGGCAGATGCCGCCGCCGCCGCAGCGGACGATCAAGATGATCACCCGGGTTCCGACATCGAGGATATCAAGAACCCCAAGGTCCAGACCAGCATGGTCTACTTTGCCGTGCCATTGGCTGATGTGAAGGGCCACAAGAAGATTTACAAGACTATCAAGAAGGGTATGTCACATGCTGTCCTCAGTTCGAGTCGCCTTCTCCACCAGACGGTACGACAGTTCTGCTGACACACCATCTACTACAGCGCGGAAAGCAGGCGCCCTTCAGCGCGGCGTGAAGGAGGTCAACAAGGCTCTTAGGAAGACCCCGCTCAAGACACCCTCCAACGCGGACCAGATCCCCGGCATTGCCATCATCGCAGGGGACATCTCCCCCGACGAGGTCATCATGCACCTGCCCATCTACTGCGAGGAGCACAACGTCCCCTACCTGTTTGTCAAGTCCAGGCTCGAGCTGGGAAGTGCCGCCAAGACGAAGCGGCCCACCTCGGTCGTCTTCATTCAGGAGAAGGGCAAGGAGAGCAAGGCTGCCAAGAAGGCCGAGGCTGAGGACGACGAGGAGGACGATGGTGCTAGCTACGCCGACGCCTACAAGGAGCTTCTGAAGCTCGCGCAGAAGGAGTACACTAAGCAGATGAAGGACGTTCTCAGGGGTTGAGAGAGAGATCTTCTTTTGGGGGTGGGGGGTGGGTGAGAGAGGGAGGGAGATCCACGCGGGTTCTGTCATGATGGGCGGCTCCAACAGTATCCCATGCACACATGCAAAGACCAAAAAACAGATGGGGGATCGGGAAAACGGGACTTTACCCTAAACGGCGTTTTGGGGGCGTACGGATAATATTGCATGAACCGTCGTGGTTGGATGGACCTTTTGTTGTAAAATCGCCTGGTTAACTGAATATGTTGACAACAATCCTGAATTAAGAAGATTTCAAAGCAGCTACGTGACTTTCCATGAAAGACCTCTGCCTGCCTTTTCTGCTGTCGATGTCTGGATTACATGGAACATGAAGCGTAGCCTGGCCAGAGACATGCACGTCTTGATACATCTTTGCGCAACGGAAACGGAAACAGACCACGAAGGGAGAGCTGCATCTCGCTTTCTGCACGTTTAAGTAACGCATGGTATTATGTGAAAACTAATGCTACAATCCCGCCTGACACGCCGAGACCCCATCCCTCACACAGTTGCCGACGCCCAATTACACTTGAAGCTGTCTTGGACGGATTCCCTTATTCGAAGGGGTTGGTGCGGGTGCCCCACCAGGTGAGGAAGCAGGCCAAACCCACGGTCTCAAAGACCTTGGCGACGACAGAGACACCGACAGTCTCAAGAGGTCGCTTCTCTTGGAAGATTTGTGAGATGTACTGCGAACAAGGATATTAGCAGCTTTCAAGCATGGAACAACTTCTCACCAGATCATGGGCTTACAGTTGGGGCAGAGGTGGCCAGGAAGATGAGACCGCCGAGGTACGAAGCTCCCTTGTAGGAGAGAGTGCCAGTGGCGTTGATGAGAGCACCAACTGCGTAGCTCTGTGCTAGGCTTCCGACGAAGGTCGTGCCCAAGGCCTGAGGAAATCCAACAGTCAGTACTCAGTCGTGACATATCACGAGGACCACGGTTTCTTTGCAGGAAAAGTTACGAACCACGCCAGTGCTGGTTGCCTCCTTGCTCTTGAAGAACTCCTCTGCAGTATCGGCACGCTTGGCCCGTCGGTATGATTCGCCGCTGTCTCGATGTCAGCACTTTCAGTCCCAAGTATCAACAATAGCCTTGTGCAGGTAGAGGGTGTTGGGGCAGTGGGCCTTTGGCAACCCTCCCAATGGCTGCGGGTCTCGTAAGCAAGGAGTTCGACATACAAGAGTGGTGCGAGAACTGTTCAACGACATGGTTCAGCAGTTAGTCGTCACTGAAAGACACCTAATGTTCTTGCGTGCATATATTAAGACTGTTGACAGAAACTCACCAGCAGTCTCAACAGTCTGTGAAAGAACATCAGTCAGTTTCTCTCCCAAAATCTTCCTCCGAATTGAAGAGCATGGGTGGGAGAATCATACCTGGTTGAAGACGAGACCCAGAGCCACGGCCGAGGGCTTGACAGGAGGAAGGTCTGTGGTATACCGTCAGCTGCCGTTTGTAGCACGCATGTCTTTCTGTGTGCAGCGCATGACTTCGCGAGCGGCACAGAGCTCCCTTGACTGCCGAGGCTCGACGGTCCTCGATGGATACACAGCAGGTGGCGAGGCCAATAATGTGGTGATGGTAAGGAGCTGTACTCACAGTGCAGAGACATGATGATTGAGGTGTTGGAGAGAGGTATATGTTGTGTGTTGATTGAGAAAAGAGAACTTTATGGCTGTGTCTGTAGGCAGTGTCGACAGTTTTTGTGGTAGATGAGGTGGGAAGTAGAACGTACAAAGAGGTGGGCAAGACCCGGACTACTTATTAAAGGGCGGGAGATGTGTGTCTCCCCTTCCAACCCCAACCTCATCCCAGCCCGTTTTTGTCTTACGTGCTACAATCGTCACTTGGATCTGTTCGAAGGGAAGCTATGAGGCAATGAGGGGGCCAAGAGAAGGGCTAGCTGGGGTTGATCGATCGTGTGTCTGTCCCTCGACTGGTTCTTCCATTTCGTCACTGGTTCTGGGCCCAAGGTCCTGGTCCTGGCCCTACGCCCGTTCCTGTTCCGGACAGGTCTGTGATCGAACCACAGTGCAAGCCACAGGAAAACCAAGGATGGTAGCTCTGTTGTGTGTGTGTGTGTATGTGTGTATGTCCAAGCGCCGCTGGCACGTAATGCGCGGTGACGGGCATGTACTGTGTACGCTATGTAGAATTTATGAGTACATAGTACTTGCCCCGGACTTGGCCCGTATTATTGTGTACGTACTACCGCAAAAAAGACAGCCACACTTCCCTTGTCGCTTGAGGATCGAACCTACCCCACCTCGATGAGGTCTATTACTATGTAATGATGATGGCAGACGGAGACAGCCAGGGCCATGTTTGAGAATACCATGATGAGAGAATTGCGATGGGACGCGGGGGAGGCCCCACGGGCCCAATGCTCCGGGTCAGGAGCAAGGACGAAAAAGGGAAGCTTATTGAGAAGAGGAGGTGGATGTGGGCGAGGGCGACCTTGTCGAAAGCTCGGTGCAGGTTGGGTCAGCTGTGCCATGATGTCATCAGCTAGCTGGTGGGTCAGCGCGTTGTTGCATATGATACTATGTAAGTTATTGGTTAGTGCTATGCTGCCATGGTATCATAGTAGTGGCAGCAGCGCAGTACCAGGCGTGCCCTGGCTAGTGGTGTTATGAACCGCTGTCCACAGCAATGAAACGCACGATACTTTTACAGTGACATCCTGTACTCGTTGTACTGTGCTTGCTGCATACGGCCATAATGCCACTATCCTCGGGAGAGGCCGGAGGGCCCCCAAGCCAAGTCCAGCTTGCTTGTATCGGCTTGAGTGGTTGTCTGGGAAAATGGCAGAGCGGGTGCAGGTTTCTCTTTTTCGGCCCAGAATTGAACACAGTGCATCCTCTAGAGTTGTTGTGCCTTGTCTGCCTTCAACTTTGCAGTGTCTACGACGCTAATGATCTGAAATGAACAGCGCTCGCTCCGGCCCAGACCGACCCTGCAGAAAAGAACAGAACATGACATGATGACGGTCCGTCCGGAAGGAGTTCAGATGCTTTTCTATTACTCGACTGATCGCTTTTCCTCCCATACCTTTTTTTTCCTTTCAAAGGCGCCGACGGGACAACTTGGCTGTAACAACAACACAAGACAAATTAAATTGTAGATGGCATGCTATGGGACCATATGCTGCCCGTCTTCGCCCCCTCGGAGCGCAAGCAGGGCCCGGACGTCGGATACGTATTGGAGCCCCTCCAGGAAGGGGATCAGATGTTGCAGGTCGTTGTCTGTTGGATCATTGATCCAGCCTTGTATGGGGATCGCATTGTCTGGAAGTGCGCTTTTAGCACACGTCTCTTTGCAATCCGAGAGAGAGAGAGAGAGAAGGGGCGGGTGAGGGACAGGGATAGGAACAGAGGCTTGCTTACCCTGGTGGAACATGTAGCTCAGAGGGCTGTTGTCCAGAATCATCACCTTGCTGAGGTCGGGCTCTACGGAGCTCAGGTCCTTGATGAACGCGCCGTGCCGGAACGTGCAGTGCTGTCGGTAGTACCGCGCCGAGAAGAACTTTCTCTCTGACTCGAGCCAGTCAATGACCGGATCGGCATATTCCTGTACCGAGGCCGTAAACACGACGAGATTGAACCATTTGCACACCTAGGAGAAGAATTGGGAGACACTGTCAGATTTTTCGGGCACACGCACACACCCATGCGAGCGCTGGGATTGCGGGAACGCGACTCACCCTCCGCAAGAAATCGTCGCAGTGTGGACGCTTGTGCACGTAGTAGAGTATCGGGTGCTGAGGCCCGATGCTGGCCTGGCCTCCCACCCCAACGTATGTCGTGTTCAGTTTTACCTCGACCATGTGTCCCGTGCTCATCCTGCCGCCCTTGGACATGCTGTGGATGAGGGTCTCGTCCAGGTCTAGGATCAGCGTCTTCTGGGGCGGCTGTCCGTTCGTCTCGACATTGATGTATGAGGGCTGCCGCCGGGGGATCAGGGGCCTCGGAGGCGCCGGAGTTCTTGGATACTTGGTGAGAGCACCAGCAGGAGACGTAGGCGACTTGAGCTGCGCCGATATATCTTTCTGGTTGGGGCTGCCAACGGCGGCGCCGCGGGAGCTCCCTGACTGGCCCTTCCTTTGCCTGCGCTGCCTCAGCGCTTCCTCGTTGTGCAGCTTGATCCGTATAGACCTCCTGGACGGGTTGATCTCCTCCGGCGGCGCTTGTTGTGAAGGTCTTGCTGTTCGCGAGCCCCGACGTCCCGATCCCTTGCTGCCCCGCGCACTCCTATCAAGCTCCGACTCCGACTCGCTGGACACACCAGAGGAGGAAGAGCCGGATGATATCACAGGACGCGCTGTTATGGCGGTACTTCGGCCGATATCGATAGTCTCGTCTCGCGCTGTGCCGTCATCTCGCTTCTCATCTACGGCGGAGCCGCGCAAGTCCTTTCGATTTGCGCCGAAGAGCCTCCTCAGCGGGAGCAAGGGTGCGAGCTTGCCCTCGTCATCGTAGAAACAGGCAATTAGGTAGAAGCCGGGCGCGGTAAGCGTGGAGAGCACCCAGCGAACTGAGTTCAGGAAGACGCTGACGATTCGTTTGGGGATCAGGTGCCATGCAGACTGCTTGACACCCATATCCTTGGGCTCGGCGTGCTGGAGGAGGGGTGTGTGTTCGTCCGGGGTTGCGCCGCTCCGCTCGGAGTCGTGGTTGTGTGCCTGGTAGTACTGGTACGATTCGGCGGCGTGCGGGTCCTCCTGGTGCAAGTCCCCCTCGTGGGAGGTGGGCTGGTCCTCATGCGAAGTGACGGCGATGCCCACGGAAGCGAGGGAGTTGGATCGCGAGGACGCGGGAGCGGAGGCAGGGGACACGCGGGCGGAGACAAAGTTGAGGGAGTTCATGGTCCTGAAGAGGTCGGTCGAGCCATGAGAGATCGCCCTGGGGGACAACTGCGATTCGTAGGGACGAGCGAGGGCGGATCGCAAGAGGAAGGAAGGGGAAGGGGGACGAGGATGAGGACACGACCTGTCGACCTGTCGCAAGACAAGATGCGCTGGAAAAAGATGGGCGCTGATGAAGGCAAGGGGATATGAAACGGTATTAAAAAAAAAGAAACACAGTCGACTCGAAGAGACGAGCTGGCCGAGTGCAGCGCTGGACCGCCACTACTGATGGGCTGGAGACGAAGTTGAGGATTACAAGATCTACCAGGCGACGGGTGAGAGAATGAATGGACGCTGGATGATGGCAATGGAATCAGATGGTTTTAGCTCGGCTGCTCGGCCTGCTTGGGTAGGGCGCCAACAACGTACCCAACGTACGTCTTCCTCCAGCTACGAGTGGCCTGGGGCTCTTCAGCATGTGCCGTATGACCGGGGTGGGGGGTGGGATCAGAGGATACTAGTACTATGACAGTAAGTCTTGGGCAAGACGCGCTGGAGTGTTGGGCTTCTTAGGCGTTGCTTCGTTGGCTCATACTGCAGGTTCTAAGCCTGGGCCATCCAGAGCCACCTGCATACTTAGTAGTGCGTAACAGTAGAACTGGCAGCCTGCGACTGGCGACCCCAGCTGGGAGAGCCTCAACATTGTCTCTGGTCTTTTTTCCCTTTTTTCCTTCCCTTTTTTCTCCCTTCTCCCGCGGTCGATTCATCTAGACTGCCAACCGGTTTTACCTGAAATTTTGCTAACAGTCTGCATTGACTTCTGAGTGGAGAATGCCAATTTGTCGGACCACAATTCTCTATAAAAATGGCATCTTCAGAATTCTCCGTAACAATGTATTATGGCATATACTGTATGTACTATGTAAAGCAATCCTAACGGCGGGATACACCGCAGGTCTTAGAAATTTAACCTACCACGCCTGCCTACTGAGTAGAGACTTTAGTGGACACATGTAAAGAAAGACACAAATCTCGGCGGCGAATACTATGGTATCACGTATCATGAAGATTTTCTCCTTATCGTGGCTCATGGTAGTCTCTGATGCTGGCCATGGTATTTCGTGACAGACCATGGTAGCGGTAGGTGACATCGACCTGACCTTGACGGGTGACCTCCCCACGTAATTACTGTGGTAAGTGGCGCCGTGTGACACATCGGGCCTTCGTACAGGGGGGTGGTACAGGGGCTCCATCCTTAACCCCACAGCTGCCACGCCCGCCCGCGCCCGCAGTTGATCAAGCATCGTGCCTTATCATTTATCAGTAGTTGTACTTAGATGGGCATATGATCTATGACCCCTACTGTGCTCTTTGCATCTCTCTCGAGCAATCTTTTGACGCCCAAGCCCTCTCCTATCTCTACTCTTCAATAATTTACTCTTACCTGCTCATCCTAGGAGATAACCTCTCTTCAAATTGTCCAGAACAGCCTCAACTCGGGTCTCCTCGAGGCAGACATGCTACCCCCTCTCTGACAGGTTGAGAACCACCTCCTTCGACCAACCCCCCGCTCCGTCTCTCCCCCCCTCTTGCGAGTCCGCCAGTCCCGACAGCACCGCCTTCCCTATGATAGGTCCCTACTGAGGTATGGTCCAACAGACTCCGTCGACATGACAAACCCTGCAGACCACTTCCACTGCTCCTATCTCGACGGCGTTCCTGACCCCATCCCGATCCGCCCGTCTCTGGCTGCCCATCCGGCAGATCCCCTTCCAACATGGCTGGCATCTTCCAGTCCTTTCGCACATCGGCCATGCCGAAGCGACTCCTCCGGTATGCAATGGCCCGTTTCGATATCTTCGAGGACGATGCTCTCGATCTTGAGAACCTCGACTTAGGCTTTGGCCTCCGGAACACCCTTGAGTTCAAAGATGTTGGCCTCAAGGTGGACGTATGTTGTCTTCCTCCAGCTATCCTACCCTTTCTGTACTACGGGGATGGCGTTAAAAGACACTGACGGCCGCCCTCGAGTTCTTAGAAACTTACTACGCAGCTCGCCCTCCCACCAGAATATCGCATCAAGAAGGCAGAGGTATCTCGTCTTCAGGTTACCGTCCCCCTCGACCTCTACTCCAGCTCCATTGAGCTGACTGCCGTTGGCGTCCGTATTTGCCTCGAGATCTCGTCCGTCGACACACAGAAGAAGACTGCTTCTGAGAAGGAGGAGGAGAAGAAGAAGAAGGAAGAGGAGGGGGGAGGAGGGGGGAGGGAAATGCTGTTGTTGCTCCAGAGCTGGTTCCCACAGCAGCTGATCTGGCCCAGTCATTTCTAGACACCCAGCCTGTTCAGGAGAAGAAGGCCCTGGAAGACGCGCTCGCTGCTGAGAGGCACGACCTGGCTGCATCGGTTGTTTCGAGCGAGGATGGCAGCGAGGAGGATGTTTCGTTTGGGACGGGCCAAGGCCTTTCTCTGCCTGTGTTCTTGACCGACTTTCTGCAGGGTGTCGCCGACCGCACCCACATTAGTGTCCGGGACGTCGCATTTCACCTTGATGTTGAAGTGCCTGTGGAGCCCAAGAGCCTCGAGACAGAGCTGGTCTCTCTCCGCCTTCGCCTCGACGAGCTGCACGTGGAAGGCGTCACGAAGCAGGGTAGGGATGACGGAAGCTCCAAGATTGTGCCCAAGGAGGGCAAGCGTCACATCCTTCTCAGGGACATACGTGCTTCCCTTGTTTCACAGGCTGGCTCCCTCTCCAGCCTTGTGAAGTCACCGTCCACCACATCCGCGGCATCGCAATCTTCCGTGGCTGTTGGACTGCGCTCGTCGCAGCAAGCGGCACCATCTCTAGGTGCGGGCCCCGACAGCTCACAGACCGCTGAGAGCGAGAATGACGATTGCGCCCGCAGCCCACGACTCTTAGATGACAGCGAAGAAGCACTCCAGATACCATACGAGATAGAGGAGTGGGGAGGCCCGGGAGATACGGAGCAACTGGAACAGGAACCAGCCTCGTCTCTGTCTACACCTAGGGCATCTATTTACCATGAAATCTCTGGGACTACTGGTATTCAGCTCGGGCCACCCGCATCCGGAGGCGATGACGTTTCTGAAGAGCCTGCGGCGTCGGCGATCCTGCCAACCGACCGCGACCACGACGCACTCGCAGGCTCAGTATCCTCTGATTCTGCAAGCGATGACTCTGGAGCCCAAGCCGCCGAGGATCTTGTTCAGTCGCATTACTTCAGTCATGAGGAAGCGGAGAGTATGTACATGAGCGCTTTCTCCTTGCCAGACTCTCAGAGGCTGAGGGGTGGATCTATGCCGGGTGCTTGGGGGGGACTCGAACCCTGGATCGCCTGACAACTCACCGAAGCAACAACCTCGGGACAAACATGCAGTTGAAACGCGTGCCATGAGCTCTGTGCTTCGGGACGCGAGCTCGTTACAGCCCACCGATGAGGCTCTTCCCCATGAACCAGATCTTCCTAGTTTGGCCCAGGCGGTGGCCGGAGGAGAGAACCCCGCACAACCACAAACAGGCCCGGCCGTCCCGATCGGTGCCTCTTCTAATGATCATGAAGAAAGTATGGCACATGAGGAGACCAGCAGTCGAAGCTCCGAGAGTCTTGTAGTGCGAGAAATTCTTTGTCTGGACTCGATATCGGTGTATATTCCGACGGGCCACCAGCATCTCCACGTTTCGACTGCAGACATGACAAGCCCTTTGGCGGAGTCTGCCTATCAGAATGTTCCAGGAGCCTTTTCCGTGCACTCGTCCGTACCGAAAGCGTCGACTCACTTCAAAAGCCATGCGCAGCCTGTGGAAAACAGCCCAATGGACAATGCCGTCGAGATACATGTCGCGCCTATATCAATTCAGTTTGACGCTTCCATTGGCTTCCTACTGGCAATGTTGGTATATCGACTCCTCGAGGCCTCAAAAGAATCTCCAAAGTCCCCCGACCGAGCTGGAAGCCCGGCTGTGCAACACTCAAGTGTCTCCTCGATGCCCAACCTGAGATTATCTGTCGAGAAGATATCGCTATCTTTCTTGGACAAGATGTTCGGCCTTGCGGATACAGGAGCGAGAAAGCAAGGCCCAGCCACAGATTCCCGTTCTGAAACGTTGTTGAGAGCTGAATTTGGGGACTTGCGGGCGACCATGTCCGAGTCTGTTTCTTTAAAGGAGATTGTTCTGAGTCTAGGAGACTTCCACTTCGGCTACCCTGACAGTGATATCCTTAGCTTCGATCGAGATGCGCAGATGTACATGTCTACGAGGGACAAATTTCCTGATCCTGGGACCGACATTTCGGTGAAGATGACGACAAACCCAGAGGGCAGCCGAGGCATCATCAATACTCTACCCCTTCGAGTACACATCGATCTCCAGCGCCTGGACGAGACGCTAAACTGGTTCGGCGGTCTGAGTAGCGTTCTGCAAATGGGCGCGTCGATGACTTCAAGCGGCCCACCCGCACTGAGCAAGCCAGTACCAAAACCTAGCAAGCCACGAGGAGTACGCTTCGACATCCCATCACAGGCGGAGAGCGCAGAAGCGGAACTTGGAACTAAATGGGATGTACGAGTCGGTGGCCTCAAGTTTGACCTGGTGGGGAAGACATGTAGCATGCTCCTTCGAGCCAGTGCTGTGAAGGCCTCCAACCGAGGCACTGCGCTCCGTGTTCACATCAGCAAGGTTCACGCATCAGGACCTCAAATCAAGGGGTCTTCTAGTGGGACGCCCGTCAACATCACTGTGACGGGTTCCACCCTCGAGTTTCTGACATCACCACGCGATGAGGATCTGGATCGCCTCCTTGGGCTGATCATCCCTTCCAAAGACCAATTTGACGATGGAGATGACGAGATCATGGTAGACACTCTTCTTCGACAACGGCGAAAAGGGTCAGTGGTGGCGCTCACTTTGGATGACGTGCAGGTACAGGCTGGAGAGCTCCAGCAGCTTGACGCTGTTTCTGCTCTAGGTGAAGAGGTTGCACGGCTTGGGGCTGTGACCAAGTACCTGCCCGAAGACGATCGCCCCGGCCTGCTTACCCTCGGAGTCATTTACAACATACAAGCTTCTGTGAATGTCGGGGGCAGGTTTGGTATGGTGAATGCGCGCATGAAGGATCTCGAGCTGGCGCATATCACCTTCCCGTCTCTGGCCGCGTTCAGTGTCGGGTCCATTGAGGCCAACAGGAACAATATCGAAGAACTAGTCGGATCGGCCAAGGACCCTATCCAGGTTCTCGCCGGGCGCTCACCTGTCCTTATGGTGCGGATGATTGGAGATCAAATGGAGCCGGTCATCAGGGTCAGGATGAGGAACCTCACTTTTGAGTACCGTGTTCCGACCGTCATGGATATTCTAGGTCTTTCCTCCGAGACGACTCCCCAGGAATTCGATGCCATGCTGGCGGCTTCTGTTGCGAACCTCGGGGAACGAGCCCACCACGCGCTTGTGGGAAGTGAAGCCTCACCACGTCCTAGCCCAGCAACACCTCAACTTGAGCCGACCAAGCCTACAGTCTTCAATGTGGCTTTCCGCGACTGTCTACTGGGCCTCAACCCGCTAGGCTTGACATCCAAACTTGCAATCTTGCTCATCGAGACCAGCGTGGAGGCCAGCATGCCAGCCGATGGCGATGTGAACGTCATCGCAAATTTGAAGAAGGCTGCGATCCTCCTCATCGACGATGTCGCGTTGCTTGACGCTCCACCGAGACCAGGACCGTCAAGACATCGAGGCTCGGATGCTCAAAGGCAGAAAGACATGCTATCGACCTTGTGCTCTAAGGGCTATGTCAATATCTGTCAGATTTCGTCTGCGAGGGCCGCCGTCCAAGTTTCACACGATGCAAACGGCGAGAAGCATCTCGATGTCGAGCTCAGAGACGACCTGTTAGTGCTGGAGACTTGCGCGGATTCCACACACACCTTGATGATTTTGGCAGGCGCCTTGAAACCACCAACCCCACCAAGCAGGGAGATCAAGTTCAAAACCGAAGTGATCCCGATGCAAGACATGCTGGCTTCTGTTACAGCTGATGCTTTCGGAAGGGCGGAGGGAAATTACGACTTTGATGATGACTTCACTATACCGCAAGAACTTGATGGAGGAGACGAGCTGTCCGAGGGTGAGCTCATTGACGTAAGCCCTCTGGAGACTAGGTCACAGTCTCATTCGAACGACGCAAAAGTTTCTGAAAACATTTTCGATGCGACGTCGTCTTCCATGTTCTCGGAACAAACTACAAGACAAGGCACTACCACCTCCGAGCCTGAGTTTGGTATACATTCCGAGATCGAGGTTCATGAGAATTTCTTCGCGACGGAACCAGGGGCACAGGGGGCAGGCCACCGCTGGAACTCTGCCAGAAACAGATACGATGAAGTCCAAGGAGAAAAGATTCGCAAAAGTCCCCTCAAGGTACGTGTGCGGGATGTACACGTCATATGGAACTTGTTTGATGGCTATGACTGGCAACACACTCGGGACTCGATAACGAAAACCGTGGAGGAGGTCGAAAACCAGGCCTTTGAACGGCGTGCTCGATCTGGGCGAAGGTCTTTTGAGGATCCGGACTTTGAGGACGAAGACGTTGTGGGAGATTGTCTCTTCAATTCCATCTACGTCAGTATCCCGGCCAACCATGATCCTCGAGAGCTTGTTGGTGGCATCAATCATCAATTGGATGATACCGAGTCGATAGCGGCGACAACGTTGACCACGGCGACAACGCGCGCTGGCGTCGGCCAATTCCAATCGAGGGCCAGAAAACTTCGCCTCGGCAGGAGTCGCCGACATAAAATCACCTTTGAGCTGGCAGGGGTCAATATCGATCTCGTCCAGTATCCCCCAGGCTCTGGAGAGACGGACACTTCCATCGACGTGCGCGTGCACAGCCTGGACGTCTTCGACCATGTTCCTACGTCCACCTGGAAGAAGTTTGCTACATACAATCTGGATGCTGGTGAACGCGAGCTTGATACAAGCATGGTGCATATCGAGTTGCTGCTAGTCAAACCGATTCCCGACCTGGCAGCCATTGAACATGTCCTCAAAGTCACCGTCCTCCCCTTGCGCCTGCATGTTGATCAAGACGCTCTCGATTTCATCACGCGGTTCTTCCAGTTCAAGGATGAATCACAGGCCCCTGCGCATGCATCCCCGAGTGATGAGGCCTTCATACAGCGTGCCGAGGTCATGGACATACCAGTCGTGCTGGACTTCAAGCCAAAGCGAGTGGACTATGCTGGATTGCGAGGCGGACGTTCTTCCGAGTTCATGAATTTTGTAATACTCGAGAGCGCACGTCTGACGCTGAAACATGTGATTCTATATGGTGTGCCGGGCTGGGAGCGTCTGGGAAACACTCTCAACGACACCTGGACGCCAAATGTCAAAGAAGAGCAACTCGCCGGCGTGCTGGCCGGTGTGGCTCCTGTCCGGCCCCTGGTGAATGTTGGGAGCGGCTTCCGCGATCTTATCGAGATCCCCATCAAGGAGTACAAGAAGGACGGTCGGATTGTGCGGAGCATCGGGAAAGGCGCCGCTGCTTTTGCGCGAACAACGGGCACTGAGATCGTCAAATTGGGAGCCAAAGTGGCAGTCGGCACGCAATATGTTCTGCAGGGCGCGGAGGGTATGCTGACCAACAATCCGGCGGAGAGCAGCGCGGCCACGCGAGAGCACCAATCGGCGGCCCTAGCGGGCTGGGAGGAAGAGGATGACGCGGAGCCAGAAGAGAAGAAGCAGATCTCTCTGTACGCCGACCAGCCTACAGGAGTCATACAGGGACTCCGACACGCCTACAGCAGCCTTGCGCGAGATTTGAATGTCGCCAGAGATGCTATCATTGCAGTCCCGGCGGAGGTGATGGAGAGCCAGAATGCACATGGAGCGGCAAAAGCGGTTATGAGGAGGGCACCCACGATCATCTTCCGGCCCGCCATCGGAGCTACTCGAGCTGTTGGACAGGCGCTCATGGGAGCGACCAATGCTATGGACCCAGAGAACCTCAGAAGGGTGGACGATGTAAGCCACGGGATGCACGAGTCGATATTGTACGCACGCCTGCTGACCAGTTACACAGAAATACAAGCCAGGGCCTGGGAGATGACGACATGACCGAGTTACAATCTCGCGACAGAGCATGATGACGAGAAATGAAGGACACGAACAGTATTGAAGACAAGGAGTATGAGAGTCGCAACATTGCGCGAGAAGACTGCTGATGATTCTCTTTATTCCGGGCCTACTACCAAGGTCGCAAGAAACTGTGCCGGAAATGCATTCCATCAGCGTTGTATACACACACATACACCCACACCCCCCGCAGCCTGCCGCCATAACTTGAACCCTACAGTGAAATGCCCACACGGCAGAGCACTCAAACGATGCATACTACTCCCTTTGATTCACACTCTTTCTCGGGACAAGAGAGTAGGTAGTGCATCTAGACAAGGCGTTGGTGGACCGGACAAAGTGTGTTTCACTATCAGACTACAACACCACTTCATTGCGAGGAGTCAACGGACAGGAAATGGGAATCTCTTTCGTCTCTTTCTCTTTTGAATATGGACAAGACGTTTTCAATAGGTGTCTGGCTGTGAACCTCAAGAGAATGAAGGGGCTCAAATCAAGACTCAAGGTCACCTTGACAATTGTGAACCCAACTTTCTGCATGTGGGACATAATTACACACGGTCTTCTCCCTCTGAGGTACCCAGGCTTCTCGTGCCTTTTTCTTTCTCGTGTTTTGCCCTTCCCCTTCCATGAAACTCCCCTTCGTTTCTTTGGGCAAGATGATATACATGTGAACATGCCGAGAGTCCGCTCAGAAACCATCGTCCTTGATGCCGCTCTTGCGTTCTGCCTCTTTTCTCTCCTTGTTAACGTCGGCCCACCACCTGTGGGTCTCGTCCTTGCTGGTGCTGCTGCCATCGGCGTCGAGCTCATCCCAAGGGTTGGGAGTCAGGATGTAGTGAATGTTCTTGACCTTGTCGTCCCTCCAGATGGGCCTGTGCACATTGTCCCAGCGCAGAGTCTTGAGGGCGTTGTAGATGTAAGGGAGGGCCACCCAGCGGCCGCGGTACAGCTCGCTCAGCAGGGACTGATCGGCAAACTCCATGGCGGCGGCGTTGTTGTCCATGTAGTCGACAATCTGCTGGAAGATCTCGTCCGAGGGATTGACGACCTGCAGGCCGCCGTTCATGAACCCCAGGGGACCGACGGCCGGGTCGGCGCCGACGGTCTGTGCGGTTTCTGGGTCGGCGTGCTGGGAGGTGAAGGCGCAGTTCTCGGGGACCCAGTCCTTGGGGTAGTGTGGCTTCTTGAGCGGATTGCAGACGCAGGCGTGGCCGGCGGCAAAGACACGCTTGCTGTCAGGGCCGCCCTTGGCTGCGACCGAGGGCTCGTCGAGGTCCATGGTCATGAGCTCGTCCATGTTCTGCAGGACGAGCATGTCCGAGTCGAGCTGGACGACGCGGTCGTACTGGGTCAGGCTGAAGGGCGTGAGCTTGCTCCAGCAGTCGTAGAAGCGCGGGTCGTTGCTGTAGTCCTTGGTGGACTTGGTGGGCAGCAGGTACTTGATCTGCTGGTGGGGGATGCCCCTGGCCCTGAGGGCGGCGATGCCCTCTGGAGGGAACGAGTCCGTGTACAGGGCCACGAGAGGATAGGCGGACTTGTGCTTCTTGAGCGAGTAGTCCAGGGTGATGAGGCCTGAGAGGTAGGCTGTGTTTGTGATGAGGGTCGTCCAGACTATAAGAATGTGGTGTATTAGTAAGAAAAGCTTCTTTTGCCGAGACTCGCGAGTGTGTGTGTGTGTGTGTGTGTGTGTGTGTGTGTGTGTGTGTTTGTGGGACAAAAGACAAAGAAGACGAGACCTCACCTCTGCTGGAGTCGACCGCTCTCTTGCCGTCAGCCATGACTAAGAGGATATATGTGTATATGTCTTTGTTGAGAGTGAGGTATCCTCTGAAATGAGGCAATATCGACGTCAATATCCAGAGAGCTGTAGCTGATGAAGGTCGATAGTGAGTACTTTGGGTGAGTGAGGAAGTGAGCAGTACTCTATGTAGTGCTTGGATAGCTCGGCAGGTAATTACACTAGAAAGAATGAGGACTAATTAGAGAGGCAGATGATTACCACATGCTAGAGTGAGTGACTGATGACCAGATGAACGAGGGGAGGAAGACTTCAAGGCAGAGAGAGAGAGGGAGATATATATGTATATGTACTGCAGACTTGTAACCGATACACAAATAAAAACATTTATCGCCCTCTCTGACTATAATCACATCTATACAGGTGTCATCGATTTGCTGCTGATGTGGATTACCAAGGTTGCAGTGGATCACCAAGACCTTTTCTGAATCGTGCTAAACGTGTTTTGAGTACGCGGCACATTGATTTGGGGCTAGCAAATGGGCGCCGAGATAGGGAGATGGTGCGGCAGATTTCATGAGGGCATAAAACAAAGGCGGACCCCCCCTTCTCTCTTTTGGAAACTCCATAAATGTATGCTTGAGATTTGTTTTACCTAGTATGTAGTAGAGTGAGAGATATATCTAATGTTAGAATAATCTGAAGAGCATTTCGGTACTGGATGTAAAGATAGGTGAAGTAACTGGACAAAAGGAACAAGTAATACACCTTCAAAGTTACATGGGTATTTGATGATATGCCGAATCAGAGAGCGCTCAGAGGGTCGTTTCTCTCTCTCCCCTCAGGTCCGGCACATCCGTCATGCCACAGGCGCGAATGCAGAATGACATGTTTGTTCCAGAAGTGATCTATTTTTGAGGATGCAACTTGCAGATGAGGCTATTCTATACCCAGGACATCCACACATGGTGGGTCTCGAGCGTTTTGAACGCTCCCAAGGCGGCACTGCCGGGGCTATCTTTTGTCTTGGATCTGCAGGGCCCTGTAACTCCCGCATGCAGCTCTGTTGTTTCTTGTTGTTTCTACTACGGAGTAGCATCCCGTCCTGCTTCTTTGTCGTGAGCATGTTCCTCATGCTATAAACTTGCGTTCAGCATGTTCCAGCGGCTTGTGGATTAAACCTAATGAGACTGATCTTGTGGCCTATTCCAACCCACCCTGGACCCGGACACACACTCTCCTCTTTCAATGCACAACACCTTTAGGTCTGGCCAAGATATCAAACTGCTACGTCCACCTCGACCATAAGTATCATAGCAATTGACACTGAATTTGTTGTGTTTTGGATGGAGATGAAGAGCAGGATGAGAATACGAATGAGAACGAATAGGCTTATGCGGCATTGCAAGACCAGTTCAAAGATGCTGTGTGCTTCAAGTAAGGACTGAAAGGCAAGAGTTGGTGGGGTCGGAGCTCTTATCTTATCTGCTCAGGGGGTGACTAAGCTGGGGGGGGGGGGACCCTCCAATCGCTACAGTATGTTTTGTTTAGTTCTGGCAGGAGCAACAGCCGTGAGTGCTTTCCGTCATTGGGACGTACCATGCAGTAACTAACTCCATCATACTTTCTACTTACTGCACGTGTGTACGTGGGTACTACTAATCACTTTACTATCTGTGCTAAGCTTAAGCTTCATCGTCATCATCCTCACATTCTCTTGGCTCCTTTGACGTTCACCCCCACCGTTGCTGCGACGGTCAATCGCCAGCCATGCCTCTTGTCGACCCCGTCACCATGGCCTCTGCTTCGTCCTCCCCTTCCCCTTCCAAGGCTTCGTCAGTCGCTGGGAGGACCACGGATTCGTCCCAATTGCAACAGCCTGTACGACCCAAGGCGACGGTTGCAGCACAAGCAGCGCGCCATATCTCCCCAGGCGTCCTTGGGAGCCTGTTCACAGCCAGCTTTGGACATCTCGTCGCCTCGCCTGTCTCGACCATGTGGGCCGCCTTGCCCATCGTCGCCTCCCTGCAGCTCCTCCACGCCACCATCTGCCTTCCCGTGGCTGGCTCTTCCGGGCCCAACAAGGCCAAGAAACAGCGCCCTGGCGACAAGAAGAAGACCACTGAGAGCTCTGGCCCAAATCTGGTCATTGTGGGTTTCCATCTGTCAACTGCCTTCCTCTCACCCGCCCCTTCCTCTCCAGACCCCATCTTCACTTCCAGTGGCCTCTTGCTAACCCTGAGAGCTCTTGCACCAAAAATAGACGGCCTTGCTCTCTCTCCTGCTCTGCGTCCTCCTGACGCCCATCCTCCACGCTACGATGATCCTCTTCGGCGCCCCTCTGCTCACACACGTCCCGCATACGTTCCTATGCGCCGCACACCTGTCTCTCCTGACCACCTTCCCGCTCTTCTACGTCCACGGGCTCGACCCTACTGCATGGACCTCGCTCGTTGGGTTCAACGCGCCCTTGGACGAGTGCTATGGGGGCTTACTGGGAGGATTCCTGGGGGCGTGGCTGGGTGCCGTACCAATCCCGCTGGACTGGGACCGTGAGTGGCAGAAGTGGCCCGTCACCATCTTGGTCGGTATATACGCTGGCTACCTGGTCGGGCGAGTACTGGGAGGGACACTGCTCTTGGGCAAAAGGTTCCGAGTCTAGGCCTCTTGTCGTTTTCATCATCTCTTTACAACTATCTGTGCATGTGGCCAATCTATGGGGCGGGGTTTGACGCCATGAAATATCCAATCCAGAGAGTAACCATGAGAAAAAGAAACAGAAAACAGAAATAAATAGAAAGAATGACGCTTGCGATCAGAGTATAGTATGATAAGCAGACCAACTGTGTATGTACCGCTGACTTTCTCGTAGTCCCGTCCAAGAAAGAAAAAAAAAAAGAAAGAAATCACTCTCCTCTTTCAGTCCCTCTCTACGACCATATATATATGTGATGTTTCTATCTTCAAGATTTGGCCAGGTGTCGCAGCTCCTGTCTAGTCTGCGCAGGCCCCCCAACACGTTTGTAGTATCCAAGCAAAGTCATGAAAAGCTTCACCAGGACCGGGAACAGAACAGCAAACAGGGCGCCTCGCGCGGAGGCCACAAGACCGCCGTCATGCTTCTTCTCCTTCCCTTTCCCTTCCCTCTCCTCCCTGCGGTACTGTTCACACACCTCGAGGAAGAGCTTCGGATCGTCAGTCATGATGCAGTCCAGCTTCTTGCGGACGGCCCAGCGCATCCAGGACACCTTGTTCACCGTCCATGCGTACAGCGGGCGCCCTTCCTGCTGGCAGTCCCGGATGAACCGCGGCCCGCCCAGGCAGTAGAGCGGCTCCTGGCGCATGTTGATGGCCACGTTGGGCACCTTTAGGTACTCCCTCGCCAGGGGCAGGGCCACTCCGATCCAGGCGATGGCGAAATCGGGGAGAGCCTCGTGGCACAGGCGGAGGTGTTTGGCCGTCCAGCAGCCCAGGACGATCCGCCGCGCCCAGTTGCCCTCGGCCCCTGCCTCGCGGATGGTCTCGGCGAGGCGGGGGATCATCTCGTCGGCCGGGTCGTCGACCTTGATGTCCAGCAGCAGCCAGACTTTCTCGTTGCCCGGCTCGGCCAGGTACGCGAGCAGCTCCGACAGGCGCGGCATGGGCTGGCGCGGCTCACGTAGGGTGCGCAGTGTTTGCAGGTAGGCCCAGTCGTGGTCTCGCACCAGGCCCTCCACGCCGTAGCAGCGCTTGAGATCCTTGTCCTGCGAGGGAAATTATAGGGTTAGTATGTGTGTGTGTGTATGCGTGCCTCTGTGCGTATACGGTAATGTCTCCATTGGGCCGGTGAGAGAAAGGAGAGAGAGAGAGATGAGCTCACATGTGCAATGACAACGACCTTGTCCTTGGACAGGTGCAAATCTGTCTCGATGGCATGTGCGCCGACCTCGACAGCCCCTCGGAACGCTCCCATTGTGTTCTCTGGAAAGCTGGCCTTGTATCCGCGGTGCGCTACGGCCTGGGGCATCCCCTTGTGGTTCAGCGTCCACCATGCTGGCGGGATGCCATTGTCACCACCACTGCTGGACGATGGTTTGTTGTGCACCTCCGCGGTCGTCCCATCTGATACTACTCGCTGGCGGATGCCCGAGTTCGCGTCGCCAACGGCCTCACCCATGGCTGTGTATATATATGTCTAGGGAATGTTGTAATTAACGGTCCTGCGGGGTAGGTAATCAGGCAACGATGATGACAAGGCTGGAGATGGGAAATTCAATGGTGCCGATGACGGCATTTGGGGGCTTCAATGGATAGGAGGGAAGAGGAAAGGAGGTGGTGAGTGGTTTAGAAAGGACGGGCAGGCCGACCAGAAAGAGGAGAGAGAAAGATGATGATGCTACCTTTCCATTACGCCATGGTGGAGACTTACAACACCTCTGCGCCCTTTGCTGCGTTGTTTTCCAAACAGTTCTCCTGGGAAAAGACAAGAGTAAGATTAGGATTGTAATGCCGGATGGCGTGAGCTCCGACTCCAAGGTTCTTTCTCGGCTACTATTTGATCTGCGCGATGCTGCTTCTGTGGGACGGCCCGCTCGGATGATTTTCAGTGCTTGCTTTTCGAAAACTGGGTTTGATTCAACCTCTTTTTTCCTTGCTTCGAGTGGATGATAGGATAAGATAGACTTTCTCACTTTTGACCTGGGGAAAATCTTCGTGATTGGCTGGAAACAGACATGGATGGCCTTGAATAGACCTCATCAGCATATATACCGGTCTAGATGGATATTCTTCTCTCGACGCCGTCCACAGGAGACCTTGGATAATAAATTGTTCTCCGCAGGAGCCGAATTGATTCTAAAACCCGCAAACTCCGGCTCAAGATGTGCCCGCTTTAAAGCAGTACTAGGTGGTGTTCATGGTTCATTTTTTCCCTTATGTGCATCAATAAAGGTAATAAGTGATAGTCTTGACAAGTAAGAAACGGCCGTCACACGTCGTGTTTCGTACGTCGTGTTGATTGGTGGGACAATCAAAGGAGGAGGGTTCAAAGGCAGAGAAGTCATGAGAGCATGGGGAAGGGTTTATTTAGGATTAGGAAAGCTGGCCAAAAATAGGGTTATTAGACTTTGAGATGGAATTATTTGCTCATAATATTGACAATACTCATACTTTTCAGACATGTGAAGCTACAAACACGCTGAGAAGGGGGGGCGATCAGATGAGAAGAAATCATAAGCTACAAGGAACTGGCAGCACCGGCCCGCCTGGTTCCATCAGATCATTCTTCCGGCATCAAATCCTCTGCATTCCAACAGTCACACGACACCTGGCCGTCAATCCTCAACCACCCCTTTCCCCAGGAAATAAACAGTGGAAAGGAAACCATACATGAAACACCAGCGCAGAGACCATCGTTCCACCTATACACGCCAGAACTTGGCATAAAGCCATCACATCGAAGCCTCCCAAAAGAATGGATACAAGACCAAATGGGGAAAAGGAAAAGAGCAGAATAAATTACAACACAGCCAAGCTTGCCACAAGATTTCCACGCTCAAACAAATGTAAAATCACAACCCAAAACTACCATCGGTCGGCAGGCCTTCTAGTACGAAGCCATCCGCTGGCATTATCACTCCGTGGTGACCCGCTGAGAGATCTCTATAGTCCAGCGGCGCCATGTCGTCACCGCCGGACACCGAGCTGAGGCTCTCCTCGCTCAGGCTCGAGGCATGTGGTCCTCCAAAGTCGCCCAGGTTGAAGGCGGATAGGTCCAGCGCGTCGGGTGACCAGCTGTTGCTGCCCTCAACCGCAGCGCTGACTGGCGTCTCCAGCGTGACCTGAGGACCGCCGTATATGGCGTCGTAGAGATTAGCCTGGCCCGCGTCGATCTGCCCCAGCAGTGCCTCCCACTCGGATGCAGACATGCCACCTGAGGCTGACGCCTTTTGCGGTACGTGCACTGGGGTATAGAATGGCTGCTGTGCTTGCGATTGGGCTTGAGCTGGGGCCGTTGTCGGAGACAAGCCACGCTGCCGCTGCTGGTGGTTATTATTTTGGTTCACCCTGCTCTGTAAAGGTAATGTCGGATTGGGCTGCGGCACCCCATTTCCCATGGATAGGTATTCCATGGGTGACTTCTGTGAAAGCGCTGTGCGGGGCAGCATCGCAGATTGTGGCACGGACAGTCGCTGGTCGCGTCGCTGCATGAAGGATGCTGGGTTGGGTCGGCCGCTGTCTAGTGAGGCCCGTGAGGATGGGCGTTGCGCTTGCGGCCGTTCTGTTCCAGGAGCTGGCGAGGTCTTGAGCATGGCAAGCCTCTTGAGCTTCTCCTGCTGCAACAGGAGGTCAGTCTCACTGACGCTGGAGTGTCGACCAAGCGAGTACTGCTGCGGCTGGTTCCTGGAGATAGAGTGCCTCGGTTTTGGTTTGGAGGCTGGCGAGGTCTGTGGTAGCGATGCACCCACACTACCGCCCGGGCTTTGCCCGGGAGGTGTTGGTAGTGACTGTGGTGGCTCATCCACGTTGACCACAAGACTCGCAATGCGTGTGAAGTCCTGTGTGCTGTGCACCTTCATCCGTCCGACCATGCTGAGGACGGCGTTGACCAGCCTGTCATTGTCTCTCATCATCTTGCTGTCCTGCTTGAGCTCAAGACTCTGGTACAGGAGAGCCATGCCGCAAGATACCAACAGGTCAGTCTTGTTGAGGCAAAACGAGAACGACAGGCTCCTCTCCTCCAGCAGCTGTGCGATCTGAATCGTATGCTTGCTTGACTCGCTGATGGAGATGACCGCCGGCGCTGCCTTGGGACCGAGGCTGGATCCCACAGCAGGCCTGTAGATGAGCGTACGGATGTAATAGTACGCGATAGCCTGGAACAAAGGAAGCAAGCGTCAGCACACGATACATTCTCTTAATTTGGGACTACGTAGAAGCCGCCAGTTGGGTCAAGACCTACCAATAGGGGAGATCTGCTGCCAGTGATGTCGGTGGATGGTTTGTCTTGCTTGAATGTGAGCTTGAGATGTTGTGGCAGGCCGTCGGACCAGTCGTCCAGCTCGCCCTCCAGGCTGGACAGCTGCTGCAGAGAGAGCTCATGGCTCGTCGCGGCAGGATAATTCTTCTCCAGGACCCTGGCGAGGATGCGAGACGCCCGGAAGAGAGCCAGTGCGCCTGACAGGCGCGTGCTCTCGCCAGGCAGCGTCGGCAGGAATCCCTTCTCGGTGACGTACTCATCGTCTATATCGTTGGGGTACTCGGCGTACACGTCGTCTTCCTTGATCAGCTTGGGCAGGCCGAGGGTGGCGGCGGAGAAGCAGTCCAGCGTGTACAGGGCCCAGAAGACCTTCTTTCTGGTCTCGATGGTGAGAGCACCGAATGAGAAGCGCTTTTGTGACTGGTGAAGGCCGAGCCTGTGTGACAGGCCGACGGCGAGGCATTTATAGTGCTGGAGGCGCTTGTAGTCGGCGCGGATCTGGCAGTACGTCAGGGCCAGGACCAGGCACTGGAGTGTCTCCATCGTGTCGTCCATCAGGATGGCCTGAAGCGACCGCTGCCATTGCTGCTCGCAGGCAGCCACCTGCTCGAGATCCGGGTTCTCGCTCGACAGGGCAGCCACAGCAAACACCAGGTACAGCTGCGCAAGCTTGTGGTGGCTCTTGACCTTCTCGGGATCTGCCACCCAGTCCTCATAGGTACGCAGGAACGTTGGCTTATGCAGGATAGGGAAGAGGGGCGCCCATTCTTGGAAATATATGTTGACACATCGGTCAGAGAATAGGCGTGGAGGCGCCAGCATGAGGTTGTTGACCTGCTGAGCGACCAGCGGACAGCAGCCCTGGATGTGCAGGAAGGACTCGGTGTTGAAGTCTGAGCAGGGCTTGCCTGCCTCCTGTAGCCTGCGCTTGAGGGCCTCAATGAAGCCTCGACCACTGGACGGGCCCATATAATACGAGTCCGAGTTCTCCACCCCCAGCAGAAGCGGCGATGCCTGTATGCGAAATGTGTCCTCCTTGGGCGGTGAGACTTCTCGCCCGGGTGGTCCGTTCTCCATCACCGGCGAGCTCATGGGCGATATGGCTGAGGAGGCACCAGGCCCCTCTGACGGTCGGCGGTGACTGTGGTTCCCATGCATCTTGGACAGCATATCGATCTTCTCATCCTTCTCGTCCAGCAGGTCTTTCAGGTCTCGGACCTCGGCCTCCAACACTCTGACCCTCTCCTCCAGGCTTTCTGTGTAGCCCCTCGGAAAGGCGCGGCGGCTCAGCTTATCGCTGGTGCGGCACTCAAAGCCGACATTGGCACATTGGGTACAGGTTGGCCGGATTCCGTCACAACGTATCTTCTTGCTCCTGCACCGGTCGCAGGCCTGGGCAATGCGGCTCTGTGAGCTGCTGCCCACCTTGATGACCTTCATGGGAAGAATTCCCGGCATTCTGGCGGCTAGGCGACGTTCTGAGGGTGGACTAGATATGGCCTCTTTCGGTCGATCGGAATTTGAGATATATGAATGACGACGCAGGGAGGGTTCAGAACCCAGATTGTGACGACTATTATCGACTCGACCCGGCGTGTTCCTTTGAGCGGATCAAGCGCAAACAAGATAGACCTCGACGGATGGTCTCACGTGAGTGATCGCGTTCGGTGTTGGTGACGGGGCTTTATCGAGTCATCTCAAGTTGCACTCGCGTCTCCTCGCGCTTTCGTCCAGATGCTCGGGGTCGCGAACATGTGTAGTTGATGCGTAGCACTGAGAAGAAAAAAAAAGACCCCACAGTGATCACAAGAGACGATAGTTCGAAAGACAGACAAAGGCCGTCTCGAGATTGGTTGTCAAGAGTCGCACGTAGGTCGAGGTTGAATCCCAGGAAAATGGGAGGAAGAGGTAGGAGGGTTGAATCGGGTACGGCAAAGAGGAACAAGTGGAGGCTTTAGAAGGGGGGGGGGATGTCAGAGCAGGAAGATCGAGAGAAGAGAGAGAGAGAGCGGGGGGAGAGGCGACTCGGACAGGGGATGGGCATGACGGTCCGGGACTAAAGCCCAAACTGTGGTCGACCAGACAGGAGATTGAGCAATCAGCTTCCACCCTCTCCAAGCATAAGCCACGTATTGGTGTATGGGAGCCCAAGTGTCTCCACTCATACTACATAGTATATGTGTGCCACGAGGGAAATCTGGGGTCGAGGCCGGGGTTGGCTCTGGGGGGCCGGTGGATTCCGGGTGACAGAGACCGGGAGCCCTGCAGACATAGACTCTCGAAGGATTGATCGTACGGTATTGCGCGTGCGCACAAAGAGGTACTGGTACTCGGTCGACAATGATCAAGACCACCGAGCGTAGAGAACCTGTACGTGACTGCGCTTCTTTGTTGAGAACCCCTCGTTCTGAAGGATCCAGCCCAAGTTGACTAAGTCCGAACAGCCCTGTACCATTGGTCGACGGGCATGCGGGCGCAAGCCACTGTCTTGACTCATGATTGTAAATCGCCAGCGGGATTGCAGTAGCTCGGGCCCAGGAAAACCTTCAAAGATGGTGGGCGATCCGGCTTAGACCTGGTCCTGGTCTCTTCCCCCCAGTTCCCAATTCACTGGGATCCGTTTTACCCCGGAAACCCCAGGTTTTGCTTGCTCTTGGCTTTCCGGCTTAAGTTAGACCAACCAGGCCGAAGGACAGCGCGGGCAGAGACATTCGTGTGTGCCGTGTCGCGTGGGATGGATGCTCCTTTAGCGATGGCGTCCCCACCATCGAGAGATGCTGAGTTGTGACAAGACGCATGCAGTATCATTGCGAGTAGTGCCATGCTCGTGAGACATCGAAGATCTCCTCGCCTGACGCCGTCTAGGACTTTCCTGCTGCCAGCTGCCTGTACTCTGTCGCCTTTGGTGTTCACCTTCACGAGGGTCTGCGATCTCTTCGACTCGCCGTCGATGGTCATGTGAATCAGTGAACCCCTTGGCGGCTTGGCGGGTCCATGTCCCGTGCAATGTAGTAGCCTGTGTAATTCAGCAGACTGGACTTTATTCAAAAATTGCACCCGAGGGTGCCGTACCGTGGTTTCAATGATTTCGATCAGCAGGCAAGGTCTGCCATCTCTTGAGGGTCTTTTTCTTGCTTTCTACATTCTGCTCGGAAGGCGATCTGACCCAAGGAATCCCTCGATTTCTCGGTGCAAGGAAAAACAACAGACGACAATGTCACTGGCCTTGGCGGTTCTGACAGATACCGAGTTGCTATAGATTAGAATCGCGTAGACGCCCTGAAAATCATCCTCCACCGCGGCCGTCAGGTCTCTGAGTCGCACTGTGAATACCAAATTTGCTATGAGCCTGTTATTATGGATCCAAAAGTAGGCGGTGTCGTGTCTGCGGTTCCGCTGCCGGATCCGAGTCTAGCATCTCCTTGCGCGGTTCCACTCAGGTCATGATCGCCCTGGAGCTGAATGTACTGAGATTTTTGAATTTCATCATAGTGAGTGACACGCGACGATCGTCTTAAAGTCAAGCCCTTGATGACAACCTTGAGCTCCACGGTGATCTCGTCGTGTCGCCAGACAATGGTCTTCTCATTGGCTCAAATCAGCATTAGTGTTGGCAATCTTCAGGTTGTTACCGCTTGTTATTGCACTGGACTCAGACATGTCATCTCCTTTCCCCCAAGGTCAGATCGAGGACTTTAGTCCTCAGCTGAAGTCGTTTTCAGAGGAAGCCTCCTGAGTATCATGAAAATCTGCTGCATTTTGCATTGACTCGAGGTAGGCCGTGACGCTGTCTTCGGCCAGCAGCTCGTCCCGCTATAGAACAAAATCATATCGAAGTCAGCTTCTAAAAGTTGTTTGCCAATGGGTAAAAGTGTCAACCCTCACACTTCGACCAGCGAGCCCTCGCATGGAAGGTTATCTGGCGGAGAAAGAAAGTGGAGAAGGTAACGGCAGGGACGAGACTGCACCAGTGTGTGCGATGTCTGGTAGTGCCCAACTCACCTGTTCTTGCAGCATCGCTAACGTTCTCTCAAGGACGCCCTTCTCTATATGCCTCAGCGCGCGCGCATTATCGGCGTTGGAGCCGTTGACCCCACCGGCCACGGCAGCATCCTCGCTCTCGCACAGCTGTTGTAGTTGCTCCTTGAGCCTCGAAGAAATGATCATGTTCACCCGTAGCCTGAACACGTCTCGCAATGGATGGTCTGTGATGAGTGCTTCAAAAGTTGCGGCCTGATCCGTAACATCATTGTCTTGCCAGAACATTCTCAGCTCTCTATTGCCATCGGACGACTGTAGAATCTTGAATTCCAACCCGTCCTCTTCATTGACGCAAATGAGATAAGCAAAAGGACTTTCAATGGCTCTCTGTCCATCATTTTCCTTGACTGAAATGAACGGAGTGCCTTGTAGAATGTGGGCTTTCGCCCGACCGAGCGGATCATTCGGGAGGGGTTCCAGAGGTAATGTGAGGCGGCAAGCTCCAGACGAAGCATCCAAAAAGCCATAAGAGAAGAGCATTTCAGCGGCTGATTTATCTGAGCCATAGCTGATGGTGATCTCTTCTGCATTGCCAACCTGGCTACCAGGCCGGAGCAGCAGAACGACCTCGTCTTGGGTTGTCTCTTCGTAGTATGCATTGGCGTTGATCGAATGGTTAGCCATGTCAATACATGGGACCATAGATGGCCCGGACCTGGGCAGCTCGAGTACCCTGGAACGATACCATGCGTCAAGGCGATACCAGTCCGTCAGCTGGATAGGGCTGTTGTTGTCCCAGAATGCGTTTCTCCAGCGTTCGATGTCAGATGACTTGTCACGAACCTCGTCGAATTCGCGTGCGAGCGCCAGCATCTTTGCATTCAGAGCGGGCTAAGGAGAAGAAGGTTCAGTCAGAATGTATCAGATCTCATCATCAGTTGCCAAATGCGTGGATGTACGCACTTCAAGAGATGTCCCTCGGAGGAGCAAGCGCTCTTCCTCGACCCATAGGCTTGGCACCGGCACATTGTCATCTAGGATCTTGATGTACTCTGTCCACGGGGTAGAGAGGGCTCCAAGCTCGTGAGGCTGAGAGGAGAGTGCTAGCTGGGCCAATAAGAACAAGAGCACGTCGTGTCGTGGACTCTGCTCTGGTGTCAGTCATACATTGGATTTCGACAACACTAGATCAAGCAATAGTGCTACATACCTTATGTCCACAGGCATCTAATAGTGACCTGAAGTTTGTGTCCGCTTTAGCATATTCTTCAACGGCTTCTGCATTCAGGAGCAGATCACGGGGCACTGTAACGAGCGGCGACAGCCCAATATCAGCTGAATTTGCTTGGGCGACAAGCCCATGGCCTTTGTCCTGGATAGCCTTGACCTCGACATGGGAAAATTTTGCATTATTCAGACTCATCCAGGCTGGAAGCGATCCCAGTGGCAAGTGATTCCGAGGCATTATGGAGAGCAGTGTTGAAGCAGGAAGTGGCTAGAAACGAGACCTCGAGGACTGCTGCAGGCATCATTGGCTGACAATCATATTTGTGCAGTGAACTCGTGCCCCAAGAATAGCTTTTACTACTGTGGATAGGGATGGGCACTGCGCACTTACAATGTTGATAGCCACTAATAGAGCCCCTGTAGACCCCCAGCACAGCAGCAACAGAACCCTGCACTCGGGGCTCCTAGAAGCCAAACCCACTAACTCGAGCGCTGAACTTAATGCTACAGCACCCTGCCACTTGACAGCATGTGCTAATCGATTCCTAATTCGGAGCTACCCCTCCATGGTAGAGGGCGTTTTGGAGGGGAAGAAGTTTATTTTCTTTCCACCACACCACACCACACCACACCACAACCACCAGCACCAAATTATCCCCCCCCAGTCACGACTTTCGCCCACGATCGACAACCACCCTTGAAGTGATTACGCAGAATGCCTCGCGATCCTTTAATAGGTCTGGTTGGGAAGCCCAGCGCTGGCAAATCCTCCACCTTGAATTCGCTCACAGATGCCACATCAAAAGTTGGTCCGTCATGATCTGATCCTTATCCCCCTCTTGGTCTGAGGGACTGCGAGCTGATTGGAAGCGGCAGGGAACTTTCCGTATGCGCACATCCTTTCTTGATGACTACTCCTCGCTATATTCAGCCCTCCGACTGACAGCGCCTTGTATTGTTGTTCAAACAGATTCACCACCATCGACCCGCAACGAGCCATAGGCTACCTTCAGATCGACTGTGCTTGCAAGCGCCACAATGTTTCCGACCGCTGCAGGCCCAACTACGGGTCCTGCGAAGATGGCAAGCGTAGTGTCCCTATCGAGCTCCTCGACGTCGCTGGTCTCGTCCCAGGCGCCCACCAGGGAAAAGGCCTTGGCAATAAATTCCTCGACGACCTCCGCCACGCCGACGCCTTGATACATGTGGTGGACGTGAGCGGGACGACGGACGCGGAGGGGAAGAACACGCGGGGCTACGACCCGAGCGTCGACATCGCCTGGCTGCGCAGCGAGATCGTGGCCTGGATACGGGGTAATCTGATGGAGCGCTGGGGAAGCATCCGGAGGAGACACGTCGCGGTCAAGGCTACGGCTGTGGAGACGCTTCAGAACCAATTTTCGGGCTACGGGAGCACGGCCAAGGTTGTCGCGCGGACGCTCGACAGGATAAACCTCAAGGAGCCCCTCGAGACCTGGGACGACGAGACCATCGACAGAGTCGTAAACGCCTTCACGGACGAGAAGTTCCCTACCGTCATCGCACTCAACAAGATCGACCACCCGGACTCCGATGCCAACATCTCCCGGATCGCAAAGATGCAGGATCCAAACACAATAGTGCTGTGCAGTGCCATCTCCGAGATCTTTCTCAGGAAGCTCGCCAAGCAAGGGTACATCAAATATACGGAAGGCAGCGAGTTTGTTGACACACGGGAGGACCTCATCGCCGACGGGGATCCAGACGGCGGGGGCTTGAAAGAGTTGGACGAGAAGAATCGGGCGCGGATAGAAAACCTCAAGGACATGGTCCTCTACCGCTTCGGCTCGACGGGAGTGGTACAGGTGCTGGCTAAGGCTGCTGAGATTCTGGGATTGGTGCCCGTATTCCCCGTTCGGAATACGACGACGTTCAGTTCCGGGGCGGCTGAATCGAAACACGTCTTTAGGGATTGTGTCTTGGTGAAGAAGAACAGCACCGTTGCCGACGTGGCAAGAAAGGTCATGGGCGATGCTCCGATAGCATATATAGAAGGTGCTGGTGGCATGAGAGTTTCTGAGGATGACGTTGTAGCCGTGGGGAAAAACGATGTGAGTCCGCTGAGTGCATTTGCCTTTCTTTGGTATATTGACTACTGACACTCTTCGCAGATTCTATCGTTCAAGGTGGGAAGGGCATAGGAGCATCCAGCATGTCAGATCTGCTGTGCAGTCTCGATTTAACCCTATACTGGATAAATAATCCCTACTACAGCTTCTCCAATTTGCATCAATTAGAAGCACTGGTTCACTGCCCTTTGCCAGGTGGTTTCCATAGTGATCTCACAAGTAATGGCGACGATGTTTTTGTAAATCACTATTTCCACCACGAATATCGGGGGCTTGAAATTCTGCGGAACTATGGCGCTCAGCGCCTGGACCAGGGGAACGCTGCGTGACATCACGGGGTGCGACAAATTCCGACGTCGGCCAATGAACGGAGTTCCATCCGCCTTCGAATTGATTAGCGACTGTCTGCGGAAATGAAGAGGAGCAATTTCCAGTAGTAGATCAATCCAGAGAGGAGGTTTTATTCATTTCGAGGGTGTAAAAGGGTATCGTATCATTACTAAGTCTCCGTAACCTGAACCACCGTCCAGCTGGACCATCGACAGTGACAAAAAGAAATTAGAACAAAGGAAGGGAGACCGCAATATGCTGTAAACCAGACTGCATCATCGTCGCGAGGAAGCGAACCAGACGCCCCGCGCAGTTTCCTCCAAACAGCCCGTCATTATAGAACAGACGTTGCAGCAAAATACCTCGTCATGTTCTCTCGTGAATAATTGCCGGTTCATGGCCTCCGCCCCACTAATCGATCCATGGCTTCTTTGGTTGTCGAGGAGTTCGTGGACAGAATGCGACCATTGACAGTGTTGCGCTCAAGCCCCGCTTATTGAGGGCAGTGCACGGTGGAAACTGGTGGCTGGTTGATGTTTTTCCGTCGGTGTGAGACAATCGAAACTCCATCCGGCAGCTTTAGAAAACAAGGATGTCTGATGAGGAGTGGCATTGGCCGACTAGGCCCGGTCGAAAGGTCTGAGCGGCTTGCGGGTGCGCCATCCAGGCGCTTAATACTTGAGAATAATGTAGCTTTTTTTTTTTGAGAAACAAAGAGTAGTGTTCATGTCAGCTCGTCTTGTCCACTGATGAAAGCTCTGCTATCGCCAGGAGAGGGGGGGGGGTGAGGAGAATAACATACAGGGCGTGGATGATACCAGGGATGTAACCCAGGATGGTGAGCAGGATGTTGATGAGCAGGTCAGCACCACATTGGCGCTCGAAGTAGACACCAAGAGGTGGGAGGATAATGGCAAGAATGATCTTGCAGATATCGCTATTTCACACAAGTCTTCTAGTTAGAGCCTTGACCATCAGGAGAAAGGGGAGAACCGTAGTGGAGGAAGAAAACGGCCCCAGAGGGGAGAATAGGTGAATACAGCGGAGGTACGGGCGTAGGGATGGGATTGGGTTGTGTTTACCTGGCGGTGAAAGGCATGATGGCAGTTTAACGGGTTGATCGGCTGAAAGATTGAGGGTTGATCAATTGATGTTGCTTTGTAGATATGTCGGGCGTGTTATTGTCTAGTAGTAGGCAGGATCGGTGTTTACGGCAAGAAGTTCAGGAAATGTACACAGCTTGGGCGGGACAAGGACTTAAATAGAAGAAGGACCCGATTGCATCAGCATGAGAAAAAGATTGGCGGTGGTGACGGGCGCAAACAAGCTTCATCACCTGGACACCCACCCAGGCAAGGCCGGCAGGGTTGGGACTTGGCACAAGTAAAAGGCGTGCGTCATAGCCCACGGTGGCCCGATCATTGGCGCCAAAGGCCTGCATGGCATGGTTGCTTGTTCGTCGCTGCGTTGCCCTGCCCAGTTTCGTCCTCCCGCATCGTGTAAGGCTGCCGTCCAATGCGATCTTGCAAAACTGTAACCTTGAGGCCTGACCATGTTTTGAGTGGGGACTTTATGTAATGCCATTGCATCCGCCGCTTCAGAATGTCATTACCTGTCGAATTACGCCGTGTACAACATCAACGAGGACCTTGATACTGAACAACATATACATGGTGAGTACACGGTGCTCAAGTAGTACCTACTGATGCTTTGGGCGTGCAGAAAGAGAAGTGAAACCTTGCCTGTCGCCTAGCCAGCCCAGCCAGCCTACTTGTTTTTTGGAATGAGCCCGCCAGCCACAAGCTCAAGCGCTACGCTTCTGGGCCGCTTCTCATGGCACCAAAAGCTGGATGGACCTTGCTCTGGCAGGCCAGTCGAGCCGCCTTAGAATCCCCTCCGGCCACCGCAGCTCTCGCTTTTACGGCACTGCCACACTGCTGCGCGTTTCCTGTTCCTTCGGCACGCTTGTATTCCACTCCCTGCTTGACCAGGCAATTAATTGCATCTCGCTTGAGCATCCTCCTGCTCCTCATCTGTTTCCAAGTGTTTTGTCGATGGAGCGCTGGATTCCGCGGAAGATCCCGTCAATGCAGCAGGGCAAGATGGTCGGTGGTCGGTCAGTCGTCGCAGCAAAACATATCTGGAAGCTTTTCATACGTCATCAGCAGTTCGCGCCTGAGAGCATCCCCGTAATTTAGTGGAGGTGCTGATCCTCCTGGTGCTATGCTATGTGCCGACAGACTGACAACAGGATCAGCTCGGGAACGGCTCCGCATGACCCACTGAGAAATGAAGAAGCCAGGGTAGAAGCACATCTGTGGCTAATGATCAGTGGCGCAGGCCTCCCACCTGTGGCGGTGATACTCAGATGCACCTTGGCACGAATGATGCCGCTTTGCTGCTGCAGGTTGATAGCGATCAGCGATCCCCGAGAACAGCCGTCCATTGTGGCGCGAGGCAAAAAGCTCTGGAAGACTATAGACCCTCGAACATGACTTGTCAGGCTGCCTCCGAATGCTTCTGTGAGATCTGCATATCCTGCAATTTCGTGATCATGGACTGGCAAACACGGAAGTCTTCGCCTCTTGATATGTAATATAGTATCGCGGTCATGATGATTAAGCATGATGCCAGGGACTACACTCACTGTCCAGTCTGCCAGCTGGCGGGCGTGGCTGGCGGCCCGGCTGGGTTTCGGACTTATCAGTTCAATTTCAACCCTTATCGCGCTTCGACCCACTCGTCTCATGGGCCAAGACCCATTGCAGTCATACTAGCCTGTCCAGCAGAAATTTTGTTTGAATGGGTTCGACATCGCGGAACGACCAAATTGCTCTTCTCACTCCACACCACCACTCCCACCACCAAACCACCACGCGGCGCAGGATATCCGACCTCTTTGCGTCCTCTTCCCTCACACTTCAAAAATCAAAATGGCTCCCCAAACGGTATGTATTTGACACCGCTTTGCTGCTGGCCCAGTCTCCCCCCGGCCAGGGCCGCAGAGATCATGGCGTGAAGCAGTAGGCTAAGGTCAAACTTTTTTTGCAAAAATCACAGAAGAAGGGCAGGTCCGGCAAGACCACCAAGAAGTTCATCATCAACGCCTCGCAGCCTGCCAGCGACAAGATCTTCGATGTCTCCGCCTTCGAGAAGTTCCTGAACGAGAAGATCAAAGTTGAGGGTCGCGTCGGTAACCTGGGCGACACCATCCAGATCTCCCAGCAGGGCGACGGCAAGATCGAGATCATTGCTCACAACGAGCTGTCTGGTCGCTACCTCAAGTACCTGTAAGAAGATATACCCACCCACCCCGCTGCCAGGGCATAGTCGGCGCCTTCCAAAAAACTGGCAGCACGGGAACAGCATGCTGATCGGCAATTGAAATTACAGGACCAAGAAGTTCCTCAAGAAGATGCAGCTCCGTGACTGGCTCCGCGTCGTCTCCACCTCCAAGGGTGTCTACGAGCTCAAGTTCTTCAACGTCGTCAACGACGAGGCCGATGAGGACGACGAGTAAGCGGATCACCCTAACGGTTTTCGCCCTTCGGACACTTTCTCGATAGAACTGCGACGGCGTAACTTCTCGATGGAGAGGATGGCCGCTGGTGGAATTGAAAAAAAAGTGGTCGAGCATGCGGGACTTGGAAACCTGTCAACGCAGAACCGGTCCTCGCATGATGGATAGCGCATGGAGGACGGTCTTGTCTGGCCTGGCTAGAGAGAACAATACCATCTATGTTGCGTCCATGATTTATGCTAGCGGGGAAACCGCTCTACGTCTATGCTTAAGTGTGAAAAGTCTCTGGGTATCAATGTGCCCGTGCCTCTATACATTGTCCATGAGAAAGCCGCCCGCCCATCCAAGCCTGATACTCCTTGAAACATCCATTCCTCTCTAATGCTGCTGTGCAGCTAATCACGGCAAGACCCTCATAACCCCCTCAAATGCTACAAGAGCCATCGCATTCGCCGGGAACGCCCTCAGAAAGCACGGCAAGAACCCTCGCCAGTAACCCCTCCACCCGCTCTCCTTGTAGACCGCCGCAGCAGCATCCCTCCACCGGGGAAACCGTCTCGTGCCGTCCCCCAGCCCTCCACCTAGGGGGTCCGTCATGATCCGCTGCTTGACGACATCGCTCGGGTAGCTGGTCAGCCAGAAGACCTGCGCGCTCAGCCCGCCCGCCCAGAAGTTGATGGCCGGCTTGCTCAGGTCGGTGGACCTGGTCATCCAGCGCGAGAACAGGTCATAACTCCCCCACCAGCAGAAGAAGAAGGACCTGAAGAGCAGCGTCGCCGACAGCCCGTGATATATGCCCCGTATGCCGTGGGCCCGCCAGATCTTGCTCACGCAGTCAATCGGCCCCCTGTACAGCCTCTCGCTCTTGTTGGCGGCGTACTGGATCTGCAGGCGCGCCTTGACGTGCTCGACGGGGGCGGCGATGAAGGAGACGGTCGCGCCGGCCATGATCCCCGCCAGACCGTGGCCGTGGACGGGCAGGGGCTTGTTGGGGTCGTGCAGAGGGTGCAGGGGCGGGTTGAAGATGTTGTCGCGGAGGAGGCGGCGGTAGACGGTCAAGCTGCCGAGCATGACCGAGTCCATGAACATCCATCCGATCAGGGGTGGTGTTGCGCCCTTGTAGAGACCGTAGAGGCCTTCATTACGGACGGTCTGGAGCACGCACTGGAGCGGGCCGGAGAAGCGGGCGGCGTCGGTGGTCTGCAGGCGAACCTTGATCGTGTCGAAGGGATGACCCACTGTGCAGTTGATACGTGTGTGTTAGCACATTGGCTGTTGAATTGCCAGTCCTTGTCTCGAGAATGTTTTTGCTGCAAAGATACCGAGCCAAGCTGTGCTGTGGTGTACTGACCGGATAGCTTTGCGATACCGGAGAAGACGCCCGCAACGAAGCCTTTGTAGTTTTTGCTCTCGACTGTCGCCGGCTTCTTCTCCGTCACTGACGACATCTTGCCCTCATCAGCCTTGGACGCAGAGCGAAGAAGGGCTGGATTAGGAATCCAAGCGGTCAACAGAAAGGAGGGGACAAAAAAAATAGATCTCGACCCTTGAAGAGACTGGTGAGGTAATGGACAAGATGGACTGGGGTATGTAGTGGGGCAGTACTGATGATCCCTGCTACTATGTAGACCCTTTTGCAGTGATGGTCCGATGTAGGTAAATGCAGAATATTACAACTTTTGACTCCAAGAGGCCTGTCTTGTGTCTGAGCTCTGAGTACATGATCTTTTTCTCAGGTTGTACATTTTGGTTCTGCACAGCAATGTGCTGACATGTTTCCTGTTTGCCTAACCCTAATGCACAGGAGAGACAGACTCATCATGTCTCACTGCATGACCAGCCCAGCCCAGCCCAGCGCCATTGCTTGTACCACAGAGCTAGAGAACACCCAAAACCCCCTCCCAATCAAGATGTCGTTGCGCTGGGTATAAGATTTCGTAGTGACAGGTCATAGACAACATCTTCAACCTTCTTGACATGGTACTTGACAGCATCAACCCTCTTGCGAAGAATGTCATTCTTGAGGTTGAGCAGCTGGAATCCGGCATGGATATCTTTGACAAAGTTGCTGATCTTAACAGCAAGCTCGTGATCACCCAGGGTGACAGAGTTGACAGCCAGACGAGACAGCTCATCTGTCAGAGATGTGACTGCCAGGAGATACTCCTCGATGGTGACGTGGAAGGCATCGCGATCTTTGAGGTTCACAGGCACTATTGATGACCGAGTATTAGCTGTATGCCACAGGCAGAGTTGACAGGGGAAAGAAAAAGGGCATATAAATACCTTTGAAGAGCTCTCCAACCTCCTCAAGCGTGAGCAACCGTCCAAGCTTGCCTTCAGGGACCAGGTTCCCGCCTAGCCAGCTGTCCAGCAGTACTGTGAGGACTGCATCTTGGATCGCCCGAGTCCACTTGACATTGTATCTGACAGGAGACCAGTCAGCAAAACCTACAGATTCTCAAGATCAGGTGCCCATGATGTCTCCTTGCCATGTCTTGTGGGAAAGGGGAGGCCAAGCGTCATACTTATAGTAGGGGTGCTTGGATGCAGCAGTGCTCAGGGTTGAGATGTTTTCAAGCTCAGACTTGATGGAGGCCTCAACTTGAGACAGCAGAGCAGGATCTGGGAAGCCGGACCATCAACATCAGCACAAGATCAATATGCACTTATAATGTGTGTGTATGTGTTGTAGACTCACAAGCTGATCTGGGTGTTGAGTGGACTCGAGAGAGCAAACCCTGTGTGTATGAGACGTCTCGTTCCAGCTTCTGGACGATCTGTGTCAGTTCATCTCGAGCCTGCGTGTCCTCATCGATCTTGGTCTTGAGATGCTCAAAGATCTGGGGATCAATCATGCCCGACATCTTGTTATGGCCAGAATTAGACAAGTGTGAAGCTGGCCGCACAAGGATAAGTGGTGATGCTGTTGGTGGATGGGGGGAGGTTGTTTAGGCAGGGACCATCCGGAGGGAAAATTTGACCTCTTCAGCAGTAGAAGGTGCGGGCACACGCCTGAAAGAGGAGACAAAGCTTCGATCACAAGAGTGCTGATCCCACCAAGACAATAAACTCAAATTATCTTTTCGCTCTGTCAATGATATGGAAGGGAGTCAATAGGGATGGCATCTATAATATAGAAGAGAAATAGTACATCCTGTTCTTGATGCGTGACCAGTGAGGCTCATCCGAAATCTGGCTGAGCAAGCTTCTATACCCCTAACCCTGACACAGCAACACAGTACTGGCCGTTGTCTTTGTGGAGAGTTCTCTGCCGACTCCCCATCCATCTTTTCCCTTCATCTCATTGCAGAGATCGAAATGCTAAAAAAAAGAAAAAGAAAAAGAAAAGAGTCTACGAGCTAGATACTGTATAGAGCATATTAAAATCTTGTATAGGCTGTCTTGACATAAACCAATCACTTTAAAATGCCCAGGGATAGATTTGGTTGGAATTTTTTTCTGGCGTTTAAGCACATGGGCACTTCAAGTGCAATTATTATTATGGTATGAGCAAAGAGGAGGTCCTTTGTACATAAATGCATCAAAAAATCTGCCAGGTAGTCCAGGCAAAGAGGAGCCCAAAAGCAGCTCAATCATTGTGGCCAGTGGCAACACCCCAGAAATATGCAGCCCAAGCCCCCAGAATGAACACCAGCACAGCAATGAAACAGCTCTTGCTGATGAGCCTATTGCGCTTGCCACGTCCCTCCTGCTCAAACCTTTCCTTCAACTCGATAATGACATGGCCGTTCTGGATTCTCTTCTTTCTGGTCCACTGAAGCCTTCCGAGGTCGGGCTTGATAAAGCCCAGGGAGATGGTGACAAGAGCAACCACGACAGACGCAGCAGTAAGGAAGACATAGACAATCACGACTCTGTCATAGCTGTTGTCGTCTGCATCCTGGATGACACCAGTGATGATCCTGATGATGATATTCATGCTGTTGTTGACAGCAATCTTGACAGCATAGGCTGAGCCAAACACCTCGTGGTACCACATGGATGTGCGGATGGAATCAATAATGACAGTAGGACCCAGACTCACTTTTGAATAATATCCCAGTCAGCAGCAGTCCCATGTACTATGATATTCAAGGGGTTCAAGTAAACAGGGTAGATACTCACATGCGACTGCATAGACACCGAAACTTGCTGCTGTCCCACTGACTGTCGGACCCCAGGCTGCCAAACACATAGCAATAAGCATGCCGGAGCCGCACACCAGCATAACGCTGAGGCGATGGCCCAGCAGATCGATGAATATGCCGACCAGTGGCACAAAGAAGAATCCCATGTACTGAGAGAGCGCAGAGTACCAGCCTGCGGTGACGGCCGAGACGTTGAAGCGCTGCTCGGCCAGCTCAGTGGCGTTCTGGGAAAAGACGACGGCGGCCGACGTCTGGAAGAGCGAGAACATGATGACGAGCCAGAAGGGCCACGGCAGCTCCAGCATCTTCTTGATGTCGAACCGCTTGCTCTTCTCGGTGAGCTTCTCGCCGGTCGCCGGGTCGCGCAGGTTGCCGTAGCGCTTCTCAGACCACTTGTTGAAGAAGTAAAAGACAAGAGTCGCGAGGTTGGTGAAGAGGTTCATGAAAACAGCCATCCAGTAGACCCAGGCAAAGTCGCCGAGGTTGGTCGCGATGATGTTGGCTGTGGCCTGGCCGATAAAGGACCCGATCTTGCCGATGCCGAGCTCAAAGCCAAGGGTCGAGGCGAATCCGTTTGACGGTGCGAACCAGGAAGAAAAGATTTTGTACTGGGCGACCTGGGTCGAGATATCCCCAAGGGCTTGGACGATGGTTCCAAAGATCATGAACCTGTAGCTTCGAACTTGGGTGGCGGCGGCGATCAGGATGGCACCGACAGAGAAGATGGCATTGCCGTACAACATTGCGCCTGCAGAAGAAAAGGAAACCTTCAAGTTAGGACTCCAAGTACTATCTTGACCTAGGGTAACATGTATTGTACAGAGGGGAGTCAATCATACCGGCACCTCCAATTTTATCAGTTACCAGACCACTGACCAGGATCAAGGCTGTTACCATGAAATCCTCGCTGGCATCGAGAACGGCGTATTGAGTATTGTTGATATGGAGTTCCTGAAGGTGATTGTCCCGTCAGTAAGATTCGAACCTCAGCCTGAACCTATCACGAAACTTTCTCACCTTCTTCAGAGTACTTTTCATAGCCCCAGTAACACCGCTGCTCCAGTGGGAACCGAAACCGATCGAGCTGACGAGAGCCACGGCTATGATCTTCATGGTCAGAGGGACCTTGGATCTGGGGTTGTTAACCTGGTTGACTTCATCCTGATTGAGTGTCTCGTCCCGGTCCGAGTCGACGGCCATAACGGCCTCTTGGGCGGCCTTGCTTTCTTCAACGGCCATGCTGTCGACGTCTGTGATTCTGTTTCCTCCTGAAGGCGGACAACTGTAAGAGGACCACCTCCTCTTGATGATGGCTGCTCCAGCGGGGGATCTACGCAAGATTTATAGACTGTTGAGAAGGAGAGAGACAGACCCATTCCTGGGTACAGCGGTGTAGTAAACTCTGCTGCCGCCCACTTGAGGAAGTCCAGGCCGTCCCGGAAGATCCCCAAGGTCCCACCAGCCTCGGCAGCAGAAATTATCAGATTTCCTACAAGTGGCATGGTGTTTGCTCAGGTTGCAACAGAGTGGAACACGAAGCGCGTGGGTAGGCCCAATCCTAATCTTATCAATCGTTGATGTCTCGGACCACGAGTCGACAAAGTGGACAATCGACCGACATCCGTCGATGGCTTTGGATTCGGCCGAGCTGCAAATTTTCTCTGCCAAGACTATATCTGGACCAAACGTAAAACTTACTTGCCTTGGGGTGCCTTGGTGAGTCTCGGCAGAGAGAGAATTTTTCTTGAAAGTGGATAGATGCTCCTCTTTCTTGCGCGTGTCTGATCAGGAAGGATTCGCAACCAGGACACTTTCGCGAACAGAATCGACAACCTTTCAATGCTTACCAAGAAAGATGTGAGGCCTCTCAAGTCTACGTATTAATATGGTAAACGACCATCCTGTGGTGCATGTTGCCTGATCCCTTTCCCAAGGGAGCAATATTTATTCCATGTAGTCTGTCCTGTATCCTCCATCTGATACGGACCGTTGACCGGTTTGTCTAAGCATAGGGTTCACAACCTTACCTCCTTGTTCAACAAACGTTTTCTTCCCCCACCCTTCGCTTTGGCCGCGCTGCCCAAGTGTAGTGGGGGGCTTTTAGGACGCCACGTGTGTGCCTGCATGGCGTTCCCGTGTTCCAGGCGGACTTTTTCTCTCGAAGCATGCTTGGCAGGGACCTGGGATGCAACGAGGCAGCCAATTAGAGACTGATCCGTCACCGATTTAGGAAATCATTGCCTCTGGAAACCACCGCATCGTACTTCAGCTGGCCACCTTTCTTGGAACATTGCGAGGATTTTGCAAGAAAGTCTCGAGTTACCTCTCATCCGAAAACACCGACCGCTACGACCGACGACAGCCGGGAGAAGCGCAATCGAGAGCTCTCCCGGGGATATGAAGCTTGTGATCTCGACTGTTCGAAGCATCAAGTCTCTACTTTGCTATGATTAAGCCAAGGGGACGGGAAGGAAAATCCTTAACGCATCAGACTTCTTCCGCCATGATCAAGAGCATGTGGAGGTTGTCAACACGTGCGAAGAACGGCTCGGCTAAGGCCGCTGCGTCGATCAATCTTGGGGAGCGTAGCTGGTTGTTTGAGATTTCTTTGAGCCATTACAAGGCACGAACACAAAGCATTGCGTGCTCGAGTGAGGTGACTCGAGACAATACGATTAGAACATGTTTCCTTTCAGATGACCATTGTCCCTTTGAACAAGGACGATGATCCCATCCGATGAACATTGCTAACAATGCTCAAGGTCACGATGCCGTCCGTATCAATATCTATAAAGATGCGCATGCATACCGAACCACAGAGATAGGCACATGCAATGCAGCACTATCACCCAGCCAGCCAAGCAGCCTTCTTGCCTCGGAGCTGGAATCCGACAATTCAGCAAGGATGTTTTCTTTTCTCGATCTCAGCAAGAAATGGCTCTGGCAGCAGAGCCCACAGGTCAGGTCTAGCTTTGGCGTCGAGCTGGAATTCCTTGTCGCTGTGCGGCCAGAATCGGATGCCAGGGCCAACGATTCTGTCCCGGAGGAGCTGGCAGGCCAGCTCGGTAAGCCGATCCCGATACCCGAGGTGAGCGACAACCCATGGGAGAGAGACACGTACTGTCTCAACCATGTGCAGACAACGTTGGACAACTGTCTTATGGGCATTCCTACCCTCAACAATATCAAAAGAAGAGTCCCCCCATCCCATGATGAGGAGACAGAGGATGAAAACCTTGACTACTCTCTGGGCTATCAGCGCTGGAGTGTCAAGCCAGATGTTTCGGTCACACTGCCCGATAAATTGATGGCTTCTGGTGAGTATCTGGGCTACAAATGGGTGGGTATCGAGGTGATTTCTCGGGCTCTCTGGAACGAGGGTGAGAGTTTCGATGAGATTCGAAAGGTCTGCGAGGCCTTGAAGGCGCGATACCTGATCCTGACCCCCTCAACGTGTGGCCTGCATGTCCACTACGGACATGGTCCTACTCCAATCGCCATCCAAGGTCTACGCAACATTGCTGCGCTGCTACTCGCTGCTGACCCTCTCTTGGTCCAGTTGCACCCCGAGAGCCGCAAGTGGAATCGGTTCTGTATGAGCAGCCGCTTGTTTTCGGATGTTGCGCAGGGACTGACAGCCGATATAGCCACGGCAATGCTGACGAATGGTTCTCTGCTGCCAGACGAATATTTGGCCCCGCAGATAGTCATGCGGCCTCTGGAGGGCAGCAATAGGCTCCTATCGAGCCGCAGGAGCTGGAGGACGTCGTTCCACCGCCTCATCCCGCAGGGAACACTGACTAGCTACCCTGTAGAGCAGCATCCGGGCGCCAAGCTCAAGTGCCCTGGAAATGGTACCGCCAGAGTTCACTCGCCACGGAGCGTTCTGGGCTGCGTGGAGGAGCTCCTCTCTGCCCCCCTGCCTGAGGTCGTGGCGAGGCTGATGAAGGCCCCTCATATGTCCTCGAGACTTGCCTACAACTTTTCGAATTATGACCAGCCGCAACCCTTCCCAAACACCAGCGACAACACCACCAAGAAGAAGACGGTCGAGTTCCGCCAGGCCGCCGCAACTGTCGACGCAGAGGAAATCATCGTCTTTGCAAGACTGGCCATTGGCCTCTGTGAATTTGCTTGCTCTTCTGACCTCGACACTTTCTGGTCTGTCATTCTGAAATGTGCGCAAGCTGACATCGTCACCACCACCGCCACCACACCAACAAAGGCTGAGGCCAAGGACAGGGTTGCTTCCTATGATGTCTTCGACTTCCTGGCTGATATTGGATTGTGTAGACTGATCACCCCTCTGCAGAAGATTGTCATCAAGAAGCATCCTGACCTGCAGGAGAGCCGGTCCAAGTGGATTGGCTGAGTGTGGCTGCTGGTGGGCCCGGCGGGCCGGCAAGAGAGAACGGCAAAGAAATGCTGAGTCTGGCATAATTGCTTGAGAGACTGACAACAACAGAATGGATTTCATATGCATTAGTGCTTCATACTTCTCCAGATGATAGATTGATTGTCTCAATATACGAACACATTTGTTGAAGGACCCTGAGAGTACCTTGATTGTGAAAGTAGCTGGGAGACTTTGAATTGAGCAGCGGGCCTGCCGTGATGAGCGGTGACGATCCTTCCGAAGGTCACCTCATGTTCGACCCACTAGCGGATGCAACGGAGCGACACGATGCAGTTAATTCATATACATGGACAGGCTGAAAGGGTGACATTGAGTACGTCCGTACCTATATTTGACTCTTATTAACTTTACACGTGCAACCCCCCGATGTGTCCAGCCTGACTCTGATATACTTAACTGGGAGCACATGACGAAGACCGTATTACGACGCTGTCATTAGAACAAGAAGCAAACAAATAAATGCGGTGATCTGTGAAGCCCAGCCATAGTAGTTTCAATTTCTTCTCCCGTTCTTCAAGTCGTGGGCCGTTCATGGACTTTTAGACCCTCAGTTTCTCCAGCCGAATCAAAGTGAAAACAGGAAGAGATATTAACACTTTTTGTTACTGATAATTAGCAACAAATACTTACAATATGGTCAATCTCGCGTTACTTACGTCTTTACAAGACTGCCTCAATGGCGTCTGTGCCGGTCGATCCGACTGCGTGGCCTACGCCGACGACCTTGATCTTCTGTATCAAATCGAATGGGTCCATCCCTACAACCTTGCCGTCGATGTCACCCCAACAGCTGTCATTCGGCCCAACTCAACCCAAGACGTCGCGGAAATCGTCAAGTGTGCTGTCGACAACGGTGATATCAAGGTTCAGGCCAGATCCGGCGGTCACTCGTACGCCAACTTTGGCCTGGGCGACGGGGCTGTGGCGGTGGACATGTCCAATATGAAGAACTATAGCATGGACGAGACGACCTGGTATGCCACCATCGGCGCTGGCATGCATCTTAGCGATGTCGATCAGAACCTGCACAAGACGGGTCGCGCTTTTGCTCATGGGGTATGCCCCGGTGTCGGACTCGGTGGCCATGCCACAGTGGTGAGTCTGACAGAAAGAGACAACGACTCTTTTATCTTGGAACCAGCCTGACAGGTTCTGCAACATCAGGGAGGTCTTGGGCCAATGTCGAGAATGTGGGGGACAGCGCTTGATCACATCGTGGAAGTAGAGGTGGTCACTGCGAACGGAACCATTCTGCGTGCGAACGAGGATCTCAACTCAGATATCTTCTTTGTGAGTATTCGGCCTTGGACTTGCAGTAGTCATCCGTCGACTGAATGTGATACTTTAAATGACCATCAGAGTGCTGACTGGAAAATGGTAATAAATCATATTAGGCAGTCCGGGGGCTGGCGCCAGCTTCGGGATTGTCACCGAATTTGTCATGAGAACCCATCCAGAGCCAGAAGAAGTGGCACAGTTCACTTTTGACTTCACTTTTGGTGTTGAGCCAAGCAAGCTCGTGGACTCCTACATGCAGTGGCAGCAGGTCATTACTGACCCCGACCTTGACCGTCGCTTCGGAAGCCAATTAATCATCTCGCCGTCGGGGATCACAATCACAGGCTCGTTCTACGGCTCAGAAGACGAGTGGAACGCATCTGGGATACTCTCACGGCTTCCTCAGAACGGAACAGTCATCTTCACGGACTGGCTCGCTTCACTCACGAACTGGGCCGAGCAAGAGGCGCTGATCCTGACCGACACGCCCACCAACTTCTATTCCAAGAGCCTGGGTCTCCGCAAGCAGGACGTCTTGACAGAGTCCTCTGCCACCAAGCTGTTCCAGTACCTCGAGTCGCAACCCAAAGGCACCGCCCTGTGGTTCATCATTTTTGATTCTTCAGGCGGTGCAGTGGCTGATGTTCCCATGAATGCCACTGCGTATGCACACCGGAACAAGATCATGTTCTATCAGTCCTACGCAGTCGATGCCACCGAGCTTTCCGCGGAGACATGGAACTTCTTGACCGACTTTCATCAGGCCTTGGTCGAGGCACTGCCTCTGAATGATACAGGGAGGGGAACGTATCCAGGATATGTGGATCTGAACATTTCAGGTATACCGCAGCATGAGTACTGGGAGTCGAACCTGCCTAATTTGCAAGCTATCAAGTCGACGTGGGATCCAGATGATGTATTTCACAATCCGCAGAGTGTCCGGCCTGTCGGGACATGATGCTAGGAGGCCGTCCAGGTTGGCATGGGCTAGAATATTTTCTACGGAAGCTGATCAACCAGTAGGCAAGCCTGTCGGTGTAGAGACTGGCAGCAAGTCAATTCTTGCCTTTTGATGCCCTATCAAATAATACGTCGCCTTGCGGGTGACCTAGACATATGGTGGCTACCGAAGCACATTCCAAAGCGAGTTTTCATCAGTAATGAACATGTAGCCAAGACCTGGAAGCCCTGGCAAGAGGACAAGAGAACACACGAGCGACTAAGCACAAAATTCAGCTTCTGCATTATTCCCCTAATTACTTTGTAGACTCAGTATTATTATAGAGCCCAGAATATGCCTCCGTCTCGATGTCTGCCCACAGCTTGAGCACCTTTGCGTCACAGAAAGGCAAGATCTGCGTGGCCACCATGCCTGCGATGCCGTGTTCCGGATCACACCACCAGAACAGGTTCGCAAGCCCGGCCCAGTGGGCAGTGTTCCTGCTGCGGCCGGTGGATCCTCCGTTGGAGAGCATGAAGGTGAGGCCCCAGCCTTGGTGAGGGTCGTCCGGGACGGGGTAGAGTTGAGGGATATTATTTGTCAGGTCTGGCTTGGCCGCGGGGATGAACTGGCGGCCGAAATTAGGAAAGTCCCCGACTTGGTTTTTGAACATCTCGGCTACCGTCGAGGGCTTGAGAATCTCGGCCCCTGTTGTAGGGGATGTTCCTTTATTGAGAAGGGTTGCCAGGACCTCTGCACGCTCTCAGTCAACAACAACACAGCCATAGTAATGACAAGAAATGAGAGAAGGTTTATCTAGATACGTAAGAGAGAGACACTTACTGCAATACTCCTGTGGTCTGGCAAACAGGCCTGCGCCACCACTATGCAAGCACTGTGAGATGTCTTCCTCTTTGGCGACCAACGGTGCCCGCAAGAGGTGATCCCTTGGGCTCAAAAGTCCATCAGGCGAGCGGTAGTGCATGAAAGCCAACTTAGCCTTCATCTCTGGTGTCGGGAACATCGACATGTCTTTGATGCCCAGCGGCTCGAAGATGTTCTTGACCATGTAGTCATTCAGAGTCATGCCTGTGACCCTCTCGATGGCAATTCCGACCCAATCGATGCCGACCTATGAATTGCATGAGTTGTTGTGGTTCTGGCAGGGTTTCCTCCTCACTAGGGATCAAAATATGAATCGGGGAGACTTACACCGTACTCCCAGCCATCTCCAGGCTGAAACAACAACGGCGAGATCATTTCTTCCTTTCTGCCACTGAACTCATCTAGCCCAGCTGGAAAGCCCCAGTCCCTGAGTTTCTCGTTGAAGAACGAGTACCCAAATCCAGCCGTGTGGGTCAGCAACATCCGGAGCGTGATCTGTTTCCTCTTGGCTCTCAGAGTCCCGTCCTTCTCGATCACCTGGAGTCTCTTGAGCTCAGGACACAGGCTCTCAATCTGCTGACGGTCGTCGAGGCTCAGCTTGCCCTGTTCGACAAGCTGCATGCAGGCGATGCCCGTCACCAATTTGGTGCAGGACGCGATCCAGAAGACAGTCTCGAGCGTCATGTTCTCGAGGCTGGACACCCCGCGGCGGCCCGCAGAGTGAGCAAACAGCTCCTTGCCATCTCTCCCCACGACGACCGCGGTGACACCAGGCAGCCCGTGGAGCTGGTCGTAACACGCGGCGTCGACCGTGGCACGGAGCTTGTCGATAGTCTCTTGGCTGAATGCAGACATTGTGATTGCCTGTTCAGAGTTTCTTCCTCCTTAGATTCCGAGGAGGTCCGATGCCCTCATCGACTGTTATAATATTTCCAAGTTGCTCGGCTGTTCCGGTCATGGACAGAGAAGCGATGATCCTGGCCCACCTCTGACTAGCGGAAGAGATATAATCATAGCTTGCCGCACATCACGAGAACCATACTTTGCGGGGTAGCCCCTCTTGACCACGATAGTTTCTTGGAAGGTCTGGTGTTCGGACGAGAGGAAGCGAGGGAGAGAGAAGGATTCCCTTGTGGGGTATTCGGGAGAGAGGAGAGGACGAGAAAGTAAAATAATAATTAGTGCAAGCGTGGCATAATTGCTTAGGACTGTGGTATGCAAGGGAGATAATGACGGGCTGCCGTTGTACCCGTACTGCAACCACATATCCTCTTTGTCTTTACGAAGAATTGACTACCATCTCGAAGGCGTGAGTCTCTTAATATCTTGCGTCTCGGTTGTTAAATTATTCCTGGTCGTACTATTGTGCGACCCGAGGAAAATGTGACTATGGTGGAAACATTCCATAAACCTGTGACCGCTTATGCCCAACGACGGAGCTAATAAAGTAAGATGAAGGGGTAACTCGGGAATTCGGCGTAAATACATTCTTCCTAAGATCAAAGAGGGGGAGAAGGAGGAGTGACACGGACAAGAAGAAGAAGATGGAGGACGGTCACACCCACCCGCGAGACATGGGCCACACCATGAGGCACCGGTTTACTTGATTTGGAAGTCCGTTTTCGCTTCGCGAATGAGGTGCTGCTGCTTCGCTCTCCGCATGTCATTTGGACTAGGTATTAATCCTACGCGGGGAGATAGATACAGTAGCTTAGGATGTGTATCCAATCTTTACTACATGTCTGGATGTACTATGCATTTGACCCCGCAGCCAGTTCTTAACGTGAGAAGAGACACGCAATGAAAGAGGACGCTCCTGTTCCAAAGAGACCACCATATATTCGAGGAATCCTGATAGAATGGCGGGTAGTCCGAAACCGAAAGGTTACACAGCCTTATGGATGTAACAGCAGGTATGCGTGGATTTGGAATTTAAAAGTACTAATATGCAGTGATCAGTCTCAATCTTGGTATGCCTCCTCACGTGCCCATCCAGACTAATTTGAGGAGAACATGGCCTTACTTACATTGGTATATGCAGTGTAGATCTTTGCAAAGTCTGGGGAAGAGGAGATGGAGGAGGAGGAGGGCAGGAGTAGACCAGGGTGATCCGTTCGTGCCGAATTCCGATAGGCTTTCTACTGTGTAGGTGCAGAAACAAAGCGTTGTACTATGTATGACCAAGCGGTACAATTGGTGGCGAAATTGCTTGTGCCTGTATGTTGAGGAGACTGACTATTTAATGAACGCGGTGGCCAGAGTCAGTTTACTAGACGCTTGTCGTTCCCAGATTTCTCCGCTGTCTTTGGCTGTATATTCTCATAGTTGTCTATCATCTTACAGCCTGTTAGTACAAGGCTGGGTCAGAGAGATTAGGTCATATTTCTTTCGATATTAGTGACTAGTGATCACCCATCGGAGCATACAACCTTGGTACTCATCATGGGAGATCCATCATCGAGTTCCACCGGTCCGTCTTCCACGGCTGAGAAGAAATTCAAGACAAGTCTCGCCGAATATTCTACACGCCATGGAGGGAACACCGGACCATATGCAGACAACCTCGACATAGATGCCATCATAGTCGGGGGGAGGGTTCAGTGAGCGTCTCCTAATTATATCTTCGTCTGGGCAGTAAGTAATACACTACTAACACAGGACCTTGCTACTTTTCCCAGGCGGCGTCTTCATGCTTAAGACGCTCCGCGAGCGCGGGTTCAAGGCTACAATCTTCGAGGCTGGGAACGACCTTGGCGGAACCTGGAGGTTCAACTGCTACCCCGGGGCGCGCGTTGACTCGGCCGTTCCAGAGTATGAGTTCTCGTGGCCAGAAGTCTACGAGACCTGGAACTGGACCACCAACTATCCCGACTACAAGGAGATCAGAGCCTATTTTGACCACGTGGACAAGGTCCTGGGGATCAAGAAGGACTGCTCTTTCCACACCGTCGTGATAGGAGCCAACTTTGACAAGGCGGCTGGCAAGTGGATCGTGGAGACGGCGGATGGACGTACGAGCAAATGCAGATTCTTGATCCTCGGAACTGGATTTGTAAGTCTTCTTGTAATCGTACACATTTCCAGGGCTTTGTCTGGTGAGCAGCGTGCACATGTGAGTCGCATCTGCTGACAACTCATCGTCGTCGCCGCCACCTGGCGTAAAAGGCTGCGAAGCGATACATTCCAGACTGGCCCGGCATTGAGAAGTTCCAGGGCATCGTGCACCACTCTTCCTTCTGGCCCGATGAGGCCATCGACGTCAAGGGAAAGAGATGCGCTGTCATCGGCACAGGCGCCTCGGGCGTACAGATCAGCCAAGAGTGGGCCCCCATTGCCGGAAGGCTGACTGTCTTCCAGAGGACGCCAAATCTGGCTCTGCCCATGGGCAAGAAGCCCCTGACGGACGAGGAGCAAGAGGTCAACAAGAAGTGGTACCACCGGCTGTTTGAGATGCGGGAGAGGAGCTTCGCCGGTTTCCTCTATGTGAGCAACCGTCAGCCTCTTGGTGCGCCAAAATATTGGCTAACAGCATTGGGGCAGGACTTTAGCGAGAAGCAGACTTTTGAGGACACGCCCGAGGAGCGGGAGGCGTTCTATCAGATGCTCTGGGACAACGCCGGCTTCAACTTCTGGCTGGCCAACTACAAGGATATGCTGAGGAACGCCGAGGCTAACACGGAGGCGTACAACTTCTGGGCCAAGAAGGTCCGCGAGCGTATCACTGACCCTAAGAAGCGAGACATCCTGGCACCGCTCAAGATGCGACACTACTTCGGCATCAAGAGGCCGTGCCTCGAGCAGTGCTACTATGAGGCGCTGGACCGGGAGACTGTCGAGGTTGTTGATGTCAGCAAGAACGCGATCAAGGCGTTCGACGAGACGGGAATCATCCTTGAAGATGGCACTCACTACGACCTGGATGCAATCGCCATTGCTACCGGATTTGTAGGTTTTTGTTTCCATCCTTGCTCTCGATTTTGCCGCTGTAGACCTTTCTGACTGACTTGGGACGTAGGATATCACGACTGGTGGGATGACCCAGATGGGTCTGAACAGCGTCCATTCGACCCAGCTGGCATCTGAATGGCGGGTCGCTGCCAATACTTACCTGGGGATGACCGTGTCTGGCTACCCAAACATGTTCCACATGTACGGACCCCACGGACCCACGCTGCTCTCGAATGGACCCGCAACGGTCGAGGTTCAAGGCCGCTGGATCGCAGACGCTATCACCAAGATGCAGAGGCAGGGCGTCAAGTACATTGATGCCACAGAGGAAGCGACCAAGGCCTGGAAGGCCAAGATCAATGGTCTGAGTGACGAGACGCTGTTTCCCACGACGCGAAGCACGTATAGTAAGTTGGGACCCCGTCTTGACTGACCAATGCATATTGGTTCCCCCCCCCCCCACGCAAAGTACCTGAGAGTATGCGTGACATTGATGCTGACTGCCTGCTTTCAGTGGGAGGATGCGTTCCTGGAAAGGCGTTTGAGCAGGTCAACTATGCAGGTGGTATCCCAAAGTATAAGAAAAAGATCAGGGAAGCCCTCCAGACCTGGCAAGGCTTTGAGGTGGTCAAGAATGGTGTGCAAATCGGGCTGCAGAGTGGTGTACAGAGCAGTGTACAGAATGCCGTGCCGACTGGCGTACAGCAGAGCGCAGTCTCGGTGTAAATTAGACCAGAGGGAGGCGCTATGCTGCAAGGACCTAGGACGAGATCAGCGGGCACAAGTGAAATAATGATTTCAGAAGACGAATATCCATGATGCAAAGCAAGAGATGTTAGCGAACGAACATGTTTCGAGGCTTAGTCGTGACAGAATCCCTGTCATAGACGTGTCTTGATGGTGCCGGTGCTGGTGCTGCTGAAGACATATAGCGAGGGAGCAGGAGTCAATGGTAAGTGTGAAATACGGGTGTAAGGGCTGGCCAAAGATCTCTAGTCTATTCTTTCGTCGTCCCTGTCTCCTCGTCATTGATGTACAAGGCAGCATACTTCCGGCTGCAGCAACACCCGTACGATGGCATATCTCCTCCATCTGTCCCAACGAGTGAGCCCGTCTTTTTTCGCTCTGTTTCCCATCCCAGCACCTAATGCAGCGCCTACTCCTCGGCATCGCCAAACTCAGCAACACCGGCCTTGGAGTTGAGGTAGTGGTTCCTGTCAACGGGCTTCTCGTCAGCACTCGTCTACTTCAGATCATCCTCATTCACCCATCCAGCCTATGCAAAGTAATGTCTCCCATGGCACAAACTGACCTCTCGACAGCCCAGTCCACGATGTAGTAAGCGGCGATGAAGGGAGGAACGACGTAGAGGACCTGTGCGCTGAAGCGTCGCCACGTGTTGAAGACGGCAGCGTGGGCAGCGCCGGCGAAGGGGTTCTGTCGGTTGGGGGCCATGCCGTAGGTGACAATGCCCTTTTGCTTCTGCACCGGGGTGCCTGTTTTGATGAGATGGTCCCGTCAGCGATTCTTTGCCTCTAACTATGACGGCCTTCCAACAGCATTCAACACGCGTGCCCAGATCCATAGCTTTGTTCGCCTGCCCTCGAGCTCGGGAGGGACATCGAGTCGCCACAAGATCATTCGACGTAGCTTCGGCTTCGGGGTGTGTCGTCGGCAGGTCGAAAGAGCGAGAGAGGTGGGAGAAGCAAGGTGTCACTCACCGAAGGACCCCCAGCCATGGCCAAGGTACCTGTACGGACGGTGGTTGTTAGCAAATGACCAGCCTCAAGCAGAATAAAAGGCGCGCCATGTGAGATCCGAAGGTTTCCGCAGGCCTGCTTCTGCACTTACTTGTTGTACTTGCCAAGCTCCTCGCCGCCGGAGCGCATTATCTGTGTAGGTCTCATGTTGGCGATGTGATCTCAATTGATATTCCAAAAGAGGGGGTGGAGTCAATTGAAGGCGGTCGGTTAGTCGTCGAGGCGGGTGTCGTGGAGAGCTTCAAAGTTGTCACTGCTCCAGCCGTTCGCCGTCGTCGTTGGAAATCGGAATCGTCTGGCAGGCGATTGGGTCTGAGCCGAGCTAGCTATAATGAGACTAGTGCACATCAGCCACAGGTGGGCATGTCAAGAAGCACGGACCATCCATCTTTTTCGCTGCAGTTTGTAGTACCTGCAAGAGCTACCTACCCGTGCTTGCCGTGGTGCCATAGTGCGTACGAGGGGTCTTTTCAGTCGAGCTCATCATCATCACCACTACGACCAAGCTCCGTACAGCATCTACTGGCCAAGCTGAGCTATCTTTACCTCAAGCTTGCTGTCTGTCTCTTCCTTCGTAGGGTCTTTGGCTTCCTCATCACTGGGAAACATCTGCTGGGCTCTACAAACGGAATATTCTCTACTCCTCTTGGGGTGGTGGCCTGGCATCTGCTGCTTTCGTCTTCACGCACAAACACACACACACACACACACACACACACACACACACCTACACACATCTCTCAACAATGGCGCAAATAAGTCCCAACGCCCTGCGGAACATCTACCGCTTTGCTATCCCCGCCGCCCTCGGTGCAAGCTTCATCAACAACTCCATATACGACGTGCGCGGCGGCTCGCGTGCCGTCATCTTCGACCGTCTCTCGGGAGTTAAGGAGGGCGTTATCAACGAGGGCACACACTTCCTCATTCCCTGGCTGCAGAAGAGCATCGTCTTCGATGTGCGTACCAAGCCCAGAAACATCGCCACCACTACTGGCTCCAAGGATCTGCAGATGGTCAGCCTTACCTTGAGGGTACTGCACAGGCCTGAGGTGCAGGCTTTGCCCAAGATCTACCAGGTTCGTCACTCTCTCCCTGTCTGCCTCCGTCTCTTCTTCCTGCATCTCCTGTGAAAATAATTGACAAGTTTTCGTTTGTCGTTTAGAACCTCGGCCAGGATTACGACGAGCGCGTGCTTCCCTCCATCGGCAACGAGGTCCTCAAGTCCATCGTCGCCCAGTTCGACGCCGCCGAGCTCATCACGCAGCGCGAGGCCGTCTCCCAGCGCATCCGCACCGACCTGATGAAGCGCGCCGCCGAGTTCAACATTGCCCTCGAGGACGTATCCATCACCCACATGACCTTTGGCAAGGAGTTCACAAAGGCCGTCGAGCAGAAGCAGATTGCCCAGCAAGACGCCGAGCGCGCCCGCTTCATCGTCGAGAAGGCCGAACAGGAGCGCCAGGCAAACGTCATCCGCGCAGAGGGTGAGGCCGAGAGCGCCGACGCCATCGCCAAGGCTATCGCAAAGAGCGGCGACGGCCTGGTGCAGATCCGCAAGATTGAGGCCAGCAGGGACATCGCAAACACCCTGGCGAGCAACCCGAATGTTGCATATCTCCCGGGCGGGAAGCAGGGAACAAACATCCTGTTGAATGCCGGCCGGGCATGAGAGGAGGCTGGAGATGTAGACAAGTGTATTGGAAAGAGTTCTCCGCAGAAAGCTTCGGAGCTCGCGGGGACAGGGAAAAAAAAATTTCAATGAAAAAGGCAAGCAGAGGAGGTCATCGAGGAAGCAAGGATGGAGAGGAGAAACCGAGGAGGAAATGCAGAGGAGAGAGAGAGGCAGATGAGGAATTTTTCCTTGTTAGGGCTGAATGGCAGCCCGTGTAAACCACATATCTTGACGAGGTCTCAAGAGGGGCACTCGTCTACTCCACTATTATGATGAATTAATGCCAGAGGAAGCATGCCACCAGCACATTAGTTCACAGACAGAGACAAGTGAGGCCAGTCAGTAAGGGAGGCACTCCGAGATATAAAGGACAAAAACCAAAAGATGGAAGACAAATCTCATGTCTGACGCCTGCTGTCGCAGGACGGTCCCGTAGCTTCTACCATTGATGCTGCGTAAGATGTACGGCGCTGTATATAGAGAGAAAAGGGGAGCGGGCACGGGGGAAGAGCATTGTTGTGATGGCCACACCCATTTCTAAACGCTGTAGGATGAAAGCGATTCCCAGACTCCATATGCCCGATGCACGCATGCATATATGCAATGACCCCCCATCCGCGACCACCTCCCCCCATGCTATCCTTATCCTAGACGCATCCCAGAAACACCTGCCGTGAGTAGCGGGAGAAAATAGTTATTGCCCAGCATCTGCCTGAGGGTCCCCTACGATTCGGCCTCGAGGGTTTCCTCGTTGAGCAGCGCGCCCCCCATCCTCCATATCGACAGACTCCTCGCTGCTGTGCTGCGGCTGCAGGGTGGGTTTCCAGCCTGGGGCGCGGAGCACGCCGTCCTCCCACCTCCAGCCCTGAGACTTCATGAGGATCCATTCCTTCTCCACCTTGTACCGGACCAGGTCGCCCGCAGCCCGGGCATCTTCGGCGCTGTCGTGGCCCTCACCTGTGTCGACCTGGATCCGCCGGTTGAGAAGGGTCTCCATGAGTATCTTCAGGCTTGTCCGGACCGGCAGGCCCCGCTTGTGTGGGTACAGGAGGATCGTGTCGACAATCTTGGGGTGGACCATGCGCATGGCGTTGAGGTCATTCTCCAGGCCGTGGCCGATGAGGATGGTATCGGGGCTGATGAACGAGTAGAGCAGATTCCGGGCCAGTTCTGGAGACGACACCTTCTGCAGGACCTTCCTCTCGCCAGGTTGTTGCGGGGGAGGCGTCCAGTCCTGGGTCCATGGTACGGCACGGGCCAGGTCCTCGGGCCAGACACCACTGTATCTGGAATTGAGGTCCAGGAACTCGCCGTACGGCTGGACGAGAACGTCGAGCAGCTCAGCGCCGTCGGGCCAGGAGGTAGCCGTCACCCGGATCAGCTCCATGCCGTGCACAGTGTAGCCCATCTCGCAGTCGAAGGCGACCACCTGCTGCACGAGGGGGCCATCATTGGCGGGCGTCTCGGCATACTTCCACAGGGACGCAAGGCGCTTCGGATCCGTCGTCTTCCAGACATGGTTCTCACTGACAGTACAGCCTGGAGACTCGCCCACATCCTGGTTGCAGCAGCGGTATTTTTTGGTTACCCAGGTGGCATCTCCCTTCGGGCGCAGGGGGAAGTACGGCCTGCCGGGGTGATGATTGCACTGTCCACCTGAGGCGAGCTGGCCAGTCTCGATGTCGCGGCCAGGGAAGACCTGAAAACGAGCCGTGCATCTGTCACACTGCTCCCAGCCTTGAGACCACTTCACAGCCTGCTCCGCCTCCTGAACCTGTTCATCTGTGGGTGGGACGGGGACGTAGCCGTACTGCTCGAGGTTGGTGATAGGCGTGACTAGCCTCTGCTGGAGGACAACGACTTCCTGAGCCGTAGTTAGGCCGGTGTTAATGACAACCGGCGCACCGATGCTTGGGTTCTTCTGGACCGTCGTATTCTTGTCGAAGACCTGTTTACGTTCGGTCACCCAGGCGTCGAGCTTCATCCTTTTGTACTTCATGACCTCCTGCCGCATGGCATTGTTGTAGACGGCAGCCTTCTGCGTGGCCAGCTCCTGCTCGCGGTCTAGTGCCATCCAGATGAGCTCCTGGGCGGACATGGCGAGAGGCTTGAGCTGTGGATCCTTGGTAGCCCCGTCGGAGACCTTGCTGTTGAGGCGGGTGTAGTCAGCGTGTAGCAGGACCAGCAACTTGTGTCGGGTGCCGTGAGGGGCTGGAGCCGCAGGAAGATGGCGAGGATTCAGAGACTCGGGCTTCCTTGCGGGCTTGGGTGTCTGAGAAGGAGAGGGTGCCGTGGATCTGGATGCCGACTGGCCCATCGCCAGTGCCTTTCGCGTGTCGCTTGGAGACCCGGCCGGGGAAGAAGCCGGCAGACTGGCTGGTGTTGAGTTCCTGACAGCCGAGGCAGGTGTCGCATTTCGACTTGAAGTAGGTGTCTCAGAAGCAGAGGAGGGATGGGGCAACGCCCTGGAGGCCGTCGAGGCAACGGTGGTAGATGACTTGAGCGGCGTCGAGGGAGTGATTGTCTGGTTCCTCAGAGATGAGGGGGTCACAGCCATCGGTGACGCAGGTGGAAGTGCATGGCCAGCGACAGGGGGTGACAATGGGTCGTAGAGATCAGACGCCTGGACGCGGTCGACAGGTGTCAGGCTGTCGTTGGTATTACTTGTGGCATGTGAGCCACTAGCGTGCCCACCGCCCACGCGGCCACCTTGATCTTGGCCTTTGTCCTCAACCTCACCAGGTCTGCGACTGGCCGTCTTTTGACGCTTACTGGGCGGGGCCCCGGTCTCTTCGCTGGCACGGTCGGTCTTGGTCTCTCCGTCTGCGGCGCCGTCCAAAGATTGGTGGCGGCTTCCATTGTCGGCAGGTTGATTGTCGGCCTTATGGCCAAAGAGACAGCCTGCGGTCGTGCATGTGCGGCCTCCAGACTCCTTGGGGCACGGAAGGTGCTTGAGGCCATTGAACAAAGGAACGGCGCTGGCCATCGTAACGATGGTGGACCGGCCAGTCGGGCGTGGGAGTCAATGTCGCCGCAGCAGGAGGAGAGCTGATGCTGATGCCGAGCTGGTCGAGGAGACCAACTGCTCGCTCCCCAGACACCAAGAAGGCGCAGGACGCCCCAAGACGTGCGGTAGGAGTGTCGAGCGCCGTGGTTTGTGGCAAAAGTGACGTGAGGAAGAAAGGCCTGCCGACGACGACGTATAGACGCGCGGGGAGAGGAGCCTCAGCAACGCACTCGACATTTACGAATATGAGACGGAAGGAAGAGAAAAAACCGAAGACCCTAGCCGCACGGAGACGGAGCGAAAGTATCCTGTATGCCCTTGCTTTGTTTGTATTAACAGAAACACTGGGCCAGTGAAAGGGCAATTGTTGTTGATATGTCTTTGTCTGGGTTGGTTCAGTTTGTGGGAAAAAAAGGTTTGGATTGATGTCAAATTCTGGAGTTGAGGGAAGATAGAACACACACACACCCACGCCCACACCCCTGTGAGGCTGAAGGCCACAGTGGGTCCCAGCGCCTAGGAAGTTTCCACAGCAGAGGGCTGAACCGCGGGGGGGAGGTACCATGGGGGCCGGCTGTAACGCTCTTACATAGTACACTACACCGTACATAGTACTACTCTAGGTACTGCATTCTAGGCTTGGCACTGCCAACGGTACTACAGTACTCGCAGTACTTGAGAATCTGCCATTATCGTCAGGATAATGCAACCTATATCATGTACTGTATGTGTATTTCTTATTTACTTTGTATATATCTAGAAGTCAGACATTGCTGCCCACGTTCCGACCCTATTGAGGTCGGCCTCAACGTTTCCACGACTCCTCAACCAATGGAGTAAGTGGAGGTTTCTTTTCCTCCTCCTCTCTTGGTGAGAATCCCAAGCAACCCTCATTTGATGTGCAGGCTTATCGGTCACCGATATCTGACTTGAGAAAGAGAGAATATCCTCCTTGGCGCCATGCCATGCAGGGCCTGCCTCCGTTTCCCTTATCTTGTTGATCTAGATAGGCATGAAGATATTCCAGACGTTTGAGGTCTTATCTGTGGGGGCTCGTCACAAGCCGAGAGCCTCAAATTGGTATTTATTTACCCATATGTCTTATTTGACTGTCAATCTGCCCTGCATGTTGTGTGCCTTGCTCTCAATTTGAGGTTGTGATCATTCAAGACCTGTCCTATTCTTGTCGTTATACACACAAGTCAGACACCAGTGCTCTACCGCCCATCGACAACACCAACAGCAACACTGGAAGGCAACACACACGAGACTGACTATCTTGCTGGTGTCTGAACAGAATACCTGCCAAAACAGTCTACAGCAGAGGAATAAGTTTTTGTCAATCTCACATCATTGCTCTTGTTTTGAACAGAGAGAAGGGGGGTCGTTGAAGACGAGGCCTGGCACGGGGGAGGGTCCGTTTTCTTCTTCTTTTTTTCTTCGTTTTTTGTGCTATGCAATATGTGCATACATTGCATAATTGTATAGAACCCCTGAAAGGCTCGCTGTGAGTGGGACAGAAAGATATTGAGAGGTTGTGTGTGGGTGGTCCGGCGTGGTTGACGACAGCAACACCCTGCAGTGACTGGGTGGTTATAGTGGCTGATAAAGCCAAGCCCCCTAATTTTAAAGGAGAGGACAACCCCTGGGCCACTGTCCTGCACAGGCACAGCACTGTCCTGCAGGCAACCCCCCCCTCGGATTTAACCGGTGGTTTGGCGAGCCCGCCTTTTTTTGCGGCTCGCCATCCCACCTACCCTGGGAGACGACAACCCACTACAAAAAACACCCAAGCTGCTGCCCTTCTCGATCCGATCCATCGACCGGTCCCTGATCAGCCATTACGACGAGATGGCTGATTATACCGGCGGTGAGATCGAGGCCGACCACCTCGTCGTTCTGGTCCATGGGGTATGTTTGTTCTCTGCTCGTCTGGCTGTCTTGTTCTTTTTGTATCCTGGCTTTCTGGAAATGATCTGATCGGCTCTGGTTCGATTTGATTTCCTGCCTCCTATTCCCTTGACCCCCTCTTCTCCTGTGCATTTGCAAGCACGCATGTACACAGTCCTGGCTTATATGAATGTCGTTGACGCCATGATGGCGTTTGTCTCAGGGAAATTCTGCAATTCGCTGACAAGGTTCTCTCTTCCTTTTTCCAGCTATGGGGAAACCCGAACCATATGGCGAGCATCGCCAAGGCCCTACGCGCGAAACATCCCGCCGATAAGCTCTACATCCTCTGCGCGAAACGAAACAGCGGCTCCTTCACCTACGATGGCGCCGAGCTCGGGGGCGAGAGGGTGTGCCTCGAGATCCAGGAGGAGCTGCAGGCCATCGAGCGGCGAGGGGGCAGGATTAGGAGGCTCTCCATCATCGGCTACAGCCACGGCGGCCTGGTCGCCCGTTATGCCATCGGCCTCCTGTACGCCAAGGGCACGCTGGACGAGCTCGAGTGCATGAACTTTACCGCCTTTGCCAGCCCCTTCCTCGGCGTCCGCACCCCTCTGCACGGCACCGCAAACCACCTGTGGAACGTTCTCGGCGCACGCACCCTGTCCATGTCCGGCAGGCAGCTCTTCCTCATCGACAAGTTCCGCGATACGGGCCGGCCCTTGCTCGCCGTGCTGGCCGACCGCAACTCCATCTTCTACAAGGGGCTGGCCAAGTTCAAGCGCCGCACCTTGTACGCCAACATCGAGAACGACCGGAGCACCGTCTACTATACCTCCGCTATAGCCAAGACCAACCCCTTCGCCAACATGGACAGGGTGCGGGTCAACTACCTCAAGGGCTACGAGGACGTCATCCTCGACCCGGTGCACCCCGTCGAGCACATCCCGCCGTACGCCTGGAAGAAAGAGGCCTTCCCCGAGTGGGCGACCAAGTGGATCCGGCGCGTGCCCCTCATCCTCGCGCTGGTCATCTTTGTGCCCATCGGCCTCGTGGCGTACTTTATCAACAGCGCCATCCAGACGGTGCGGAGCTCGAAGCGCATTGCGCTGCACGAGAAGGGCCTGGCGGGCATCAACATCGCCGACTACCGGTCGCCGCCACTCATGATCAACGAGCTTCGTGAGGCTGTCGAGGATGTGTACGAGGGCCTGAACAGCTTCCACCAGAACGAATACCTCGGCCTGACGGACGACGACGGGTCCGAAGAAGACGGCGAGGTCTCAGACCCCGAAAAGGAGGCGCACAAGCCGCTGCTGGAGAAGCAGGACTCCGACAAGACCCCCAACAGCATGGCGGCCAGGCGAGCGAGCGACGCAAACATCCTGCGACTGGAGCGCAAGCAGAGCCAGCCGGGCCAGCCGACGCTGGCCCTTGCGCCCTGCCAATTCGAGATGATCACGTCCCTCGACAGCCTCGGCTGGCGGAAGTACCCCGTCTATATCCACCGCAACCGCCATAGCCACGCTGCCATTATCGTGCGCATCGACAAGGAGTCGCACAGCGAGGGATATGTGGTTCTGAGGCACTGGCTGACCGAGGAATTTCTGGTGTAGATGCGTGGCATCAGCTTATGTATATGTTTGTATTTGTATATAGATCATTAGATGGATAGATGCTCTTTGCTGGGGCATTGACCCAAACATCCTTTTAGAATATATTAATATTTGTAAAACTATACAGTTTCTTTGCTTTCTCAAGCACACTTTGTGGCTGTCTTGTCGCTTTGGACACGTGTATTGAGTCCGATCTGAACACCTGATGGCTCGTGATCAATCGCAAGGACCCCAAGATGAGCACTGATAACCCCCTGGTAAGAATTGTCATCAGTCCGTTTGTTGTCTTTCTGAACTCCGGCTGGCTCTCCGAACAATACCCCCCCCCCCCCCAAAAAAAAAAAAAGGAAAAAGAAAAGGGAAAACCTTAAATCTACCGTGCTGCTCGCTTTCGCAACTCGACAGAGACCAAGTTTCCTTAGAAAACCAAAATAACCACCCCCCCCCCCCCAAAAAAAAAAAAAAAAAAAACCGTGGTTAAGGAAATTCATCCATGACGAGAATGACGTGACCCTTTCCCCCTACTTCCTGTCTGGCCTGCTCCCTGCCCCACCCCGGTCCCGGATAAGTCCGTCCGTCCACAGTCAGTGTTGTCGCCTTACTTTTCTGTTTTTGACCTTCTCTTTCTCCTGCTCTGTCTTCCATGACTCAAGGAGGTGAGCGAAGAGGGCCCCGCATGCGTCCGTCCACGTTGGCAGGACCCTCCGCCGGGGAGGCACTGTTTCGTTCTGCGGAGGCGAGGGCCGGGCTCAACACGAATGATAAGGTGATGATGAGAGATACGAGGATGAAGGACGGGGATCCCAGGAATCGAGGGTTCTCGATTTTTGCTGGAAGGGTTTCAAGGGCACTTGATTTCCATGCTTGCACATTTTGGAGGGAGTCACAATGTCCTATGGATTTGAAAAGGTTACGATTCATAGAGGACTATCACGAGGAGGACGGAAAAGCTGTGGTTATGGTGGTTCGTTCCCAGAAGTGCCAAGTTAGCCGAGTGTTGGAAACCAGTCACACGACCGAAACGAGCCCACCCCACACCTCAATGCCACCCATCCTGCTTGGAATTGCCCTCCTTCTCTCTTATCTATCCCTGCCCGGTTGTTGAACAAAGACAAGCAACATAACCAGCTCGATATGCAGGACTGTAGAAACAAAGAAACCTCCATGCCAACACGAAATATCGCTCATAGAAACAACCAAAGGTAAAAATCAATAATGTGAATTGGCAGAACCGGCTCCTCCACCATGAGCGCCGATATGTAGACAAGAGAGATTAGGTGATATGATACAGAGAAGAGGGCCCTGGGGGGGGGGCCTGGATTCCCATTCTTGTTGGGAAACCCCCCTCTTCTACAGCCAATGTTGCTTGCTTTCTTGTCTGTGTGCAGAAAGGTATGGTCTATGTCGTTCGTTGGTATTATCGCAGCCTATCTCTTTCGAGTGTGGGCCAGAACAAACGATCCGCCGAGACATTTATATGAGGATTGTCGTGGAAGGTATGCGCAGACCACTCGAGGGCATTCGTCGTCGTGAATCGTAGTGGGCAGGATTGTCCATCTATATCCTGACGACCTGGGTGCGCTCCTTGAGGAGCTGGGCGGCGTTCTCCTGGAAGAGCTTGGTCTTGGTCTGACAGTGGGTGACGTGCAGGTTAGCCTCTGATCGCGTGCTTAAGTTGCCTCGTTTTCTCTACTTCGTGTGGAGTCGCCAGTGCACTTACCACATCGGCCATCTCGCAGTTGTGCTCCTCCATGAACCTGTGTGCGCTGCAGAAGAGCTTGCCGCAGTCGTCGCACTTGCCGACGATAGGGTGAGCCAGCTTCCGGCACTCCTTGCCCTCAATCTTGGCTGGACATCTAGGCTTGGCCATTTTTGCGTGGTTGGCGGTAGTGATGGTGGCGGTGAAGACGGTTGGTTCTGTGAGGAGTAGAAGAGAATAATTCGTCTGGAAACGGCGGCAGAGAGGAAGGGCTGCCGAGGTTCGTTGAGGAAGAGGGAAAGAGTATGAGGTTAGAGGACAGAAGGAGGGACGGCTTGGTGGTGGTAGAGGAGGAGGTGGTGGTGGTGATGGTAAGCGTCCAAGATAGGATGTGTCTTGAGGATTGTGTCAAGTGCAAGTCAGTCACAGGAAGGAATATAAGGAAAGAGAAAGGAAGAAAGGCAAGGCAGACAAGGCTGGCGGGAAGTGGGAAATTGGCAATGTTATGTACTGTAGGCAAACATGCCACTTACGTGGTGACTCGATCCGAGGATAGCGACAGCAAGAGAAGAAAGGGAAGATGCTGGAAAGGGCGGCAAATGGGGACCGACGTCAAGGGGGGGGGGGGTGTGTGTACAGTACCAGCAGACGGCAGCGAGGTACTCTGTAGCGCAGGGCAGGGGGGAGGAAAGAGAGCAGGGTGGCCAGGGGTACTTTGTTCCGGGGATTGTCAGATGGACGACGATCTTGATTAGCTAGTAGTATGGTGTACTTTCTGGGGGTGGAGTGGAGGGGGTGTGCAAGTACAGTTCTATGTAAGTAATGTGAGGAGGAGCAGGAGTGATGAGTTGTGTAGGAGTGTGTGTGCTGGCTGGTTGTCGGTCGAGCCGGTTGGTAGAGACTTTTGCTCACTGAGACTTACTATGATCCGTAGGTAAATCTGCCCTTGTGGTTTCTCCGTCTAGCCGATGTCTCTCGGACGGGGTGTTTTTTTCGTTCGTGTCGAAAGAGGTTACTGCATCCCAGCGAGGAGCAATGGGGACGTGGCGTCGGGACGGGGTAGGCGGTCTGGTGACGAGGCTGATGATAGCGGAAGGGACCAGGCGAGGCTCCGCTTTCGGTGGGTGGTGGCAATCAATGACAAAACAGTCACAGGAGAGCCAAGACTGACAGGAAAACCTTGATGATTATGAGAACAAGACGATGACGACAATCGTAAAAAAAAAAAAAAGTCAATCAAGCAAGCAATCAAACATGCAAAAAGGAAGGACAAGAGAGAAAAGAAAATAAAGACGAAGAATAATGATGAGGAGGAATGAAGGGATCTTGTCATGCATGCAGCAGGGCTGCGCGGGCTGATGGAAGGCCGTCAGGTTGCCAGCATGGCCGGTCACAAGTGACACAAATACGGCCCATGGTCACGGTCTCGGTTCCAACCTTGGCTGCGTCCTGTCACGACACAACCCCCAGAACTGTTTCCTTACCAAAGTACAATGCCACATCTGAGATGGCTTAGCTGAACAACGACTTCTCCTCATCATCCAGGCCGTCCTCACGAGCGAGGACCTAACGACAGCTTCCGGGACGGGCGGCTGGCTCTCGGCTCGGCTGGGGCTGGAACCGGGCTGGCTGGGCTTGGTGGATAATGTTGATGACGCGAGTGCTTGGGAGCCTGGCCTCGGTTCTGGCGACCTTCTTTTACGACGAGTGAAAAAAAAGGACGAGACCTTGCTCCTTCCCTTGAAGTGCCGGGAGCAGGGGAGCCGCACCCACCCCCCCCCCGGCCCCTTGCTCAGATCCTTGCGGAATAGACATACCCTCCCGGCGTGTCACCGCAATACAGGCATGTACTTTATGTAAGTACTCTAAGCAGGGAAGTCGCGCTAGGGTAGCACTGTCGCACTGCTCGTGGGGTCCCGTCCAGCCATGTGGGCGCATCCGCTGTCGCCAAAGAGAAAGAGCCACCCACCAACCCACCCAACCCCATCAACTGGAAATGCATTGGAGGGGGAGAGATTCAGCCTCCCTGAGCTGTATGCCACTCTGTCAAGGACATTTGTATTGTGGTGTGGGAGGATTGGATGGCGGCCAAACTTTGGGAGGAGAAACAAAGAACACAAATGACGAGACAGAACCAAGACCAAGACTGACACGCATCCCATCTGACTCGTCAAGGACGAAGAGAGCAAAGACGTGGTTCCAAGTTCACTACTACAGGGGCAGAACATAAACAGACCCAGCCCCAATCCCTCTTCCATGACATCGCATCGTGGTAGGGTTGTAGAGGCCCATCGCACAGGCCAGGCCAGCCCAGCCCAGCCAGCCAGCCAGCCAACCAGCCAGCCGGGCATCCCCCATGTAATTGTAGCACTGCAGTACCTAATAATTCATGCCTTAGCTTGCCTTGGTCACAAACCCCGTCCGTCCATCCGCCTCATCCATCCATTCCTCTGGGCGGGACGGGAAGAGGGCGGACAGCGTGGCATGGCTTGATCTTGGCTGGCTGGGCTGGTGGAATGGATTGAAAGGGGGAGCCAGTCAGTCAGTCACCGACAAGGCGCATGCAAAAATACACACGGCGAACACGACAGCAAGCCAACCATCATCCGTTTGGCTGATTTGCGACACTCACTAGTGAAAGCCCCAGCCGATTTGATAGAGGAACATGCATCTCACCATGTGTGCTTTGTTGTACAACCAGCTGGCTGCACACTTTGGGCGCGAATGCGATACTAACGAAATACGTGGTAGTAGTGCCACAATTCTTGAAACATTGTCCTTGCTGACTTACTTGGCTTGGGTGGCTGGCTGGTTGACTGACTGGCTGGCTGCTGACCAATACTACTCGTCAAGTATAAGCGAAAGAAAGAGAGGGAGGCAGGTGGAGAGAATTGAATTCTCATCTCACACCTGTTCTCATCCTCATTGTCACCCTTGCCTCGCCCTTGCGGATACCTTCAAGAGAAAATAGAAAAAGATCAACAGAAGGCTACGGCATGGCCAGAGACCACGCAGCCATGACAGCCAAGGGACCTTCAACAACAAGGAATGGACCCTGAATCGAACAGAGGGCCGGGCTAAAGCTGCGACCAGCCGAAACCGCGACAAGTTCTTCTCTTAAAGGACTTGATACGCTCGCACCCCTCCTGGGACCCACGAGGCGGCCCCACCGAATCGTGGAGAGAGACGGAGAAAGCAGAGCTGGGTCGTGTGTGTGTGTGAAAGCCCAGCTTTTGAGAGGAAAGGAAGGGCCCGGGATCTGTTTGTGCTTCTCCTTCGGCTGCTGCAAGTGCGTGCATCTGCAAGTGTGCATTGGCGCCCACCACCACGCATGCATGCATGGGGCTTGCATACAAGGGCACCAGGCACCATGCGACCAAACATCACCAACCTCTTCCGAATCCGTCTGTGACCGCCCGGGCACGACACGAATCACACGACGACACGACCTTTGGTCTGGTCCCTTGGCTGACCATGACCCGGTGTTCGGTTCTGCCCAATGCCTCTCATTGATAAGCCCTTACTACAACTGGCTGGAACGGGCCATTTTCCTTTCTTTGCCGTGTCAGACTGATATCGCAGCGCCTAGGGCCTAACCGGTAACCTGTACTATGTAAGGGCTGCTAGGGAGGGAAGGGGGATCTCGCTCACTGTCCTGTTACGCCGAGTTTCACCCGGGACCAAAACGCTCCACCTAGAGACGAACCTATCTTGGGTCCGTGATAAGCCAGCACAGAGAGAGAGTCACCTGCTACCTCGCCGCGCGGCCATCGCAGATTGATCCGAACAGACTTACTAAGTACATGCAATATACTATGCATGTGCTTTCTTTCTCTCCTTATTTCTTTCCAGATACATACATAGCGGTACCCTGCCGGGATCTAGAAATTGGAAGGATTTCCGGCCCGATTTCCTCAACATGTCTGCTTGTTCCGTCCATAGAGCTGGCACAGCTCACAAGGCCATAGATAGCGCCGTGTTGCTGCAGCCACGGGCGATGTGCCGTCTCATGCGTTCACCTCCCAACGACTGTCTGTCTGTCTGTCTGCCTGTCTGTCTGTTCTTTTTGTTCGTCCGTCTTCGTTGTGTGCTCTACCCACGGTTCGGAAACGATCTGCACAAGGAGTCTCATCCTGTTTGTCTGGTACCACCCACTCCAAAGGATGAGAAGAATCGAGCCGTCGAGACCGTGAGTCGGCCACGGCTGATCAGAACAACATCTTGAACTACGACGCACCCGCCTTCCTGAACTTGTCCCTACGTGCGACTATTCCAGCGCCACGATTCGGCTCCTCGTGTGCTACTCCGAAGTTTGTGCTAGCACCCAAAGAGTCCTAAGGGGCCGTAGTGAGGAACTCAGCTGCCGAAAGAGGCACTTGCGCGGATGGGGTGCAGGTTTTGAGTCCTGTGAGCTCAGTGATCCGTCTTGTACAATTTCAAAGGTTGTCTCTTGAAGTCGTGCCACGATTCTCCGAGACGGCAGTCGAGCCCAAGGTCTTCAGCCGTGTGCAGCGGCACTCTGGCGTCTTCTCCATTCCTTGTGCCCGGCATCAATTTTGTGGGCTTGCCTGCTCACTCCTCCCCTTCCTCGGCCTCGCAAAAGGGCCTTTCATCCTGCTAGGACCTTGGGGAGTCGTTGAGATCAGCCACCCCGCTGCGGACTTTCTAATCACAATGCATGTTCTCGCGGATGATCAGATTCTCGAACCTGGCTGCTCCGAGTACTTTTGATTTGCTACGAACAGTTCGGCACCGGAGCGTCGATCCTAGTTGTCAGGCTATACCAAAAGCACAACGCATGTTTGAGCAAGCCATCTCGGGCGTGCCGCCGTATCCAAGACTCATTTAGATAGCCAGTCTCTCCACCTTGTCCTTCAGAGCCCGGATCTGGCCCATCAGGTCAGAGGCCTCGTTGCTGGTGATGGCAGCGGCGATCACGGCGCGCGAGACACCGCAGGCTCGGCCGAGGGCGATCTTCGAGGGGACGTAGACCTGCGGGAGTTTGAAGTCAGCTTACTGGCTTCTCCAACATGCGTGTATTGGCTCGAAAATGTCAGGAGAAGTGCGACTCACATAGGGGGTGTTCTTGTCTTCGGCCAAGAGGGGGATGTGTAGGAGGATGGCCAGAGGAGCGGTATCGGCAGCGAGCACGACGACCTCAGCCGTTCCGCGGTTCAGTGCCTTGGTGGCCTCATTGGCACCCTTCTTGAGCTGACGGTAGTGGCTGGCCGACTGGATCAGGTCCAGGATTTCCTGTTTGCGCTTCTGTTAGTTTCTGCCATGTAATACATCGTCGAGAGGGGTTGCTCGTCTCTCGAAGACCGCATACCTGGGACAGGGCAGCATCGGCGATGGGCCACGCAGCAGACTCGTTCTGGTTAGACATGACGACGGAGGACTGGATGATGAGGTTGTCCAAGAGAGAGGCAAGAGGTACACAGCAGGGTTCCTTTCCGTAGATCGCCCTGTATTCTGGATCTAGATGGTGACGATGGGAGCGAGGTGAGTGAGTGTTGGGATCGGCCTTGCCCAGGACTTTGCAAAAAAGATTGGCAAGAGTTTAAAGTGGGGCGCCTCCGATAAGCTGATAGGATCATTTGGTTGTTGCGCTTCCCGGCCCCAAGCTGCTGACAGGTTGGTTCCGCCCTGCTGGCCTGCTGGGGCCTTCTATCACGGCGGAGTTAGTGGTTATGTTGCTGACCTGGCAGTACCTAGGAGGTGCTGAGCTGGCCTGCCTTGAGGCCTGGCTTAGGGGCTTGCTCAGGCTCCCGGCGTGTCCAGCGTTTCCACCCATGCTGGAGGATTTGCCGCAGGACAAGGAGGCAGGCAAAACCTTGCCCCCAATCACAGACGAATTCCAGCTGCAACCTGCAGCAGGCGACGCAACTCGCAACTCGTCACCATCATCCATCCGTCCACTCACTGGCCCCAAGCTAGCTGCTGCTTCTATTCCTCACCCACCCAACCAAAACAACACTCTCAACGCAACGCCCTCTCGCCTTCACGACCTGCAACGCGCCCCATCGCCACCGTTCCATCTTCATACTCTCCTTCTGCCACCTCATTTACTTTTTAAATCATCCACAACCGTCAAGATGCCTTCAGATCTCTGGTAAGTACCTGCTGCTTACGGGCGCCCCGAGCTTCCCTGCTGTCATTTGGAAGCTTAGACCAGAGACAACACCTCCCTCAACCTGTCTCAAACACTGCGAAATCGATTTAAGATGATACCTCTGGCTAATCACGATGAATTTGCAGCCCCGTCTATGCGGTTAGTTTACCTTCCTGGGCGCCTCCCTGCCCACCGTCATCGTCGTCATCCGACTGTCGAAAGCTCCCTCCGGCTGGAGACGAACCCACGAAAGAGTACCATCGAGGCGATGTGATGCTAACAGTCTTCTAGCCCTTCTTCGGTGCCATGGGCTGCACGGCTGCCATCGTCTTCACATGTCTAGGCGCGTCATACGGCACCGCCAAATCTGGCGTTGGTATCGCGGCGATGGGTGTCCTGCGACCTGACCTTATCGTCAAGAGTACGTCCCAACAACAGAACTGCCTTGCCCGTCGACGATTTGCTTACCGATAACCTCTAGACATCGTTCCCGTCATTATGGCCGGTATCATCGGTATCTACGGTCTCGTCGTCTCCGTGCTCATCTCCGACGGTCTCAAGCAGACCGAGTACGCCCTGTTCACTGGCTTCATCCAGCTCGGTGCCGGTCTGGCCGTCGGTCTGGCCGGTCTGGCTGCCGGTTTCGCCATCGGTATCGTCGGCGACGCTGGTGTGCGCGGTACTGCTCAGCAGCCCAGGCTCTTCGTCGGCATGATTCTGATTCTCATTTTCGCTGAGGTCTTGGGTGAGTTATTTTTAGAAGCACCAGCTGCATCCTCCTACTCCCGTGTCATCTCCAAGGAGCCGCGGTCAGACCTCGATGAGCAGAAGCTGACAGAATCCAAACAACAGGTCTCTACGGTCTTATTGTTGCACTGCTCATGAACTCCAAGGCCTCCCTGAACGTCAGCTGCTAAGCGCCTCCCGCTGTCATCGCTTCGACCCGCCGGCATGATAGTTCGAGGTGGACCCGCGACGAGAAGCCTTGCACAAGGTCCTCTTCGAACCTCACAAGAACGACACAGTCGGCGGTAGCGCACAAACTACGGACTAGGCTTGGGGACTCTGGGTAAAATGTTTGAATGCTCCGGGGCAACAGCTGCATTCAGTCACGGGCGGTCCACTCCCCTGACCAGGATAAATCAAGGGGGGGGGGGGCGAAGACGGACGGCGACGGATACCGGAGCGGTTCGTCTGGAGCATATACGTGTAAAATTTGTCACATTAGGCGGGCATTATCGGTTGCTTTTTCTCGTCATAGATGTTGGGAAGGCGGGAGGGAAGTGGTGTGAGCGAGAGGATTGTAGTGTAGGATGGGAGTAATGCTGCGTTGATTCTGCGATTTCTTGGGTTTCACGGCTGCATTAGTACTGACAAGTGGTTTTGCATTGCACTACATCCTCTGATCAACCTTGTGTCTCTTTTAAGACACCCGTTCTGATATCCTCCTGCATGTCGATGTTCCCGACGACCTGAGTCGCTGCTGTAACAAGTGCAGCTTATGATGCTCATCATCTCCCATCTCCATGGCCCACTCATCGTCACTGGCATAGGTCCGTGGCGAACCTATGCTCGTCTTACTCCTCGCGATTGGCTCACTAGCTTTTCAAGGCTTAGAAGACGGAAACAACGCAATGGTCACTCAGCACATGACGCAGAAGCATATCACTGGTGTTGTAAAGGGGGGGGGGGGGGATGTTCATTCGAATGTGTAATGCCTGTTTTCTTCTTCCTCTTCACTTGCTACTCGCGGAGCGCTGTATACACACACACACACACATGCATACAAGCACGCAGACGATACAAGACGGTGTGAGTGAGATTGCTGTGGAGCCAATAGGTCGCGTTGAAGCAAGGTCTGCCCCCTCGATCAGTCCCTTCCACAGCCTTTCTCCATTTCTTTCATTTTCTGTTGTCCTCCACAACTTCCTCCTCATGCCCATCACAGATAGTCTCTACAGTTCGCTGGGTCGGGTTCTTCTTCTGCTATAAGGAACAGAAGAGCCCAGTACCCAGCACAAATAAAATGCAAGAGTTAAAAGCAAGTACTTTTCGGAACATATACAAGCTGAATCGAAAACAGACGTCCATCAAATCATGTCCCGCTCCCTGCCTTGTCTGCATTTTTTGCTCCTTTCACTCCCTGCGACAGCCACCTCGCCTTCAGAAGCCCTCGAAGTGCATGGCATGGGGATGCTTAGATGACGTACTACACGAGAAGAATGTGATTAGTAGACGAGTCGAGTTGGACACCTTTCAAAAGTTTCGGTTTCCATTATGGATGTGCTTACAGGGATGAACAGGTACGGAACCTGTCTCTCGTACTCCTTCCATGCATCACCATACTTCTCGCGGCAGCGCTCAATGTCCCGAGCGGCACGGTGGGCAATCATGCAGACGAAGAAGACGGGGTAGAACCAAGGGAAGGGGCTGTTGAAGCCGGTGATGAGACCCCAGCAGATGGCGAAGAAGGCATCGCAGGTGTAGTGGACCTTGCGGGCAAGCCCGTACCAGCCGTCGACAAGGATGGCGTCACCGGTCTGGGTGGGGATCTTCTTTGGGTTCTTGACGGACTGCCAGGGGACCTGGGGAAATGTCTTTCGCTTTGTAAGGGTGCCGCGCTCGGCGGCGCGGAAGCTGTTCTTTTGGCCGTTGCAGCTGTCCCAAACCCAGTAGGTAAAGATGTAGGCGGCGAACAGGAATGTCAGGAAGGCACGGTTCCAGCGGTACTCGGAAGGGTCGTGGCTGGCGAGGTAGATGGTGCAGTGGCAGTAAGACAGCGGCACGCCGGCCATGTTCCAGAAAATGAGCATGAAGCCCCACTTCTCGTAGTACATGTCCCAGGTGGTGACGATCAGCTCCTCGCCCTTGGCGCAGGCGTTGGCGTAGAGCCAGTGGGCCATCACTACAAAGCACACCTCGCCCGAGACGTAGCCGTACTGCTCGTACTGGCGCACCGCGGTGCTGACGCTGAGCAGCAGCAGGATGTACCAGGGCAGACGGACCTCGAAGAACATCTTGAAGTCCAGAATGCCAAACATGCGTGGGTTGAGTTCGGCGCCCATGAAGAAGTCGTAGATGGGAGAGCCGGACATGCGGTGCTGTGCGCCGCGCCAGAGGGCCGAGAAGTAGGCGATGAAGGAGACGAGAAAGCCCGAGAGGATGGCGACGGACAGCAGAGGCCCGAACTCGTCGATGATGCTGGAGGCGCTATAGAGGCCGGTGAGGTGCAGGGCAGCGACGACGGCCAGGGTGATATAGAGGGACACGAAGCCGGAGCAGTAGTACTTGAGCTGCTTGCCGCCCTCAAAGGGCAGGGGCTTTCCGTAGGCGTAGACGCCGGGCGCCAAGAGGTACATGAGCATTTCGAAGAGGAAGAAGGCCCAGTACATGACCCAGGCCTTCAAGGTGGGGAATGCGCCGGTGTAGACGAGGTGGCCGAGGTGCTGGAAGAAGTCGCCCCAGCTCTGACCGGCCTCCCGCGTGGGAAAGCCTCCGTCGTAGTAGGTTGCGCCGATCCACATATACCACATCAGCGTGGGAAAGCCAATCATCATGGCAGACACACCAAGGCTGCCGCCAAACTCGTATCTCCCCGAGTAGTCGACCTTGGGGTCCATGCCAGGCTTCCAGCCGTCCACCAGCTTGTCCTCTGCAGCAGATGCGCCGTTTGCGAGCCCTGCCTTGCTGCCGGCGGCACCCTCGCTCCTGGCAGCAGCAGCAGCGGCGTCGTCCTCCCCAAGCTGGCCATCCTGCTGAACGGGGGCCTGGACAGGGTGGCCGTTCTCGTCGTCAATGTGCTCGACGAACTTTGGGGTGCCTCGGCGGCGGAGGGCACGTGTGGCGCGGGAGGAGGTGGTGGTCTCGGCGGCGGAGCTGAACTCGGCGTCGGCATCAGAGCCCTCGAAGGACAATGAGGTTTGTCGTTTGGAGACGCGACGGCTAGGCGTCTCGACCATGCCCTCGAAAGGCTCCTTCTTTCTGTGGAGGGGCACAGAGAGACACACACAATTGTCAGACAGAGGAGGACACGGGGTGTGAGCGTTCTGGGCAGTATGAAGCGGCCCGTCGTCGCTGTTGGTGCTCAACAGGCGAGGCCCAGCATGCTCGAGGAAAGCAACCCAGCGGGAAGAGGAGGAGGAGGAGGAGGAGGAGGAGGAGGAGGGGCATTGGTGACAGCGAGGTGAGGTGGTATTGCGAACTTACCGAGGAGTCTGGCGAAGAGAGTACCTCGACATTGTCTGTGCTGTCTGGTGTTTTTCTGGGCAACTGATTGTCTGGGAAGGGGAGGCGCCAAAAAAAAAGAACCAATACACGGATTAATCTGATTCAATATAGTAAACAGACAATCTGGACTGCCAACCTTGCAGCTGCTCTCTCGCCAGCATAAACGAACGACCTTGAGACTTTTGACGGGTCACTCGGATGGCTTGGTTGCAACGTGGTTGCAGGTACAGCAGGAGGAGTGGCAGTGGCGGCAGTAGCAGCGGCGGCGGCGGCGGCGGCAGTAATTTCGAGCTTCGGGTGCTCAGAGGTACCCGCAATAGCGAGGAAGCTGAAAGGCCCTTACCCAAACAAATCAAATCTGCTCTCGGCTCCACCTCGGCTGTTGGCAGGGCAAGCAGGGATCCGGTTTGTTGTTCGGGCAGCCAGTCACTGTTTACTCGTAGTGGTGGTAATTTCATTCTGTATGAACCAATCAATTTCCCCCATCCAAGAAGAAAGAATAGATTAGGACATCATGTCCATTATTTTTGTGTGTAGACGGAAAGAATAGCAGAGAACGATAATGAAACATACAAACAAGGGAAATGGAAACAGAAACTCGCTCCAGAATTGACACCAAGGTATCTATCCTTGCAGCATGCATCGCTTTGCAGCAACACTCCAGTTCTGGCCATTCTCTCTCGTCTTTATTTCTCTCATTTCCTCCTTTTCCTTCATTGCAGGTGTTAATGATATTCATAGTAATAGTAGGTCTTTCTCGAGTTTTTTTTCTCCGTAATATCATCCAATAATACCGTACTGAGTTGATTATAAGTCGTCGCTCGTTTAAGCCTCTTAATGAATAAATATACAAGGCCAGATTTAGATGGTCAGGGCCCGTTGGTAGTGATCTGAGCTGTCTCGTTGGAACTTCTTGGATGTCAAATGGATCCATTTCCATAGTTCGTTAATGCGTGTGTGTGTGGACAGGATATAATGATGGTGCTTTGTTGTAGCTGGCTTCCTCTGAGACCATAATTATCCTGCGATGGTTCGGCGGCCTCGATTAATTAGTTGCGATGGATGATCATTTTTGCTCAGGGACTTGATATACAGGATCTTCTCCACAGTTTACGACCATCGTGTATTTCATTGTAGCAAACTCTCTTGCATACAACACTGCCTCGTGTTGACCCGCTCAGTGGTGTTCTTGCGAGGGGTCTGACTGACCAAGTATAGCATTGCCATCTGCCCGATATCAGCTCGATGGCACACCGCAGTCAGAAAGTGTACCCTTAGATTTCAATCAATTACTTCGGAGGGAGCCTGTCCGCTTGTGAAGATCACCTGGCAGGTATATATCTGTCATGTGTCACTCCTCTGCTGATAGCACCCAGTGGCCCAACCTCCTTGTGCCCGGCCGCTCACGTACCTGCACGGCGGCACTATTATAATCCCAGACTTGCCTCAAGTATTTGTCAATTTGATTGCTCCTTCGGATATGATCGGCATCATTTCTACCTCAACAGCTGCTGATATTGGGCTGCATGTTGACAAGTCGTGGCTCATCCAACCTCAATTCCAGACTGTCCGGTTGATTAGAGATGCAACCCTGCAGATTCTGAATCCCGATAGGGCGCAGGTATTAAGCATCAAATCTATTCTCAGTGCTAATATACATCTTTTATTCCTACTCGTCGAAACAGGCGTTTGACAGGAGAGTTTCCCTGGTTCACATGGGCTTGGCATCGTATTCATCAATATGGTACGCCGTCGGCACTTGTCCTCGCCCCCAAGAACGTAACGTCTTCTCTCCTCGTCGCAAGGACTGAGCTCTTCTTCACACTTGCTGGCTGTCTCTTGCTTTCATAAGTAGTGGCCACTTTCTGGGCGGCTATACCTACCTGAGAGCTTCTCTCCTTTGCGTTTCTGTTCTGAGAGTCCGGCTATTATATTGTTAAACATATGTTTGCAAAACACACACGCCTTTCAACAAAGTTTCTTTCGTTTGGTAACTTACTCGCAATTATTCCTGCTATCCAATTTCTCTCGTGAAACATGGCTTGGTCGAGGTTCATTGGCCTTCTGGCCCTCAGTGTGCTTGGAACCTCGTCGCCCACTCCACAATTTGGTGGAGGCGGCGCTGCATACACGATGCTCCGTTTCGTAAGACAAATCCGCACACCATATCACATTCCCTTGATACAAAAGCTAATCATTGGGTGTGCAGGGCTGCTCACAAGTCGTAATCGACCGTCTCGACCCTCTTGTGTCCCCAGGAATAGTGCCATCGGGCCATGTTCACCAGATCGTGGGTGGCAATGCGTTCAATGCAACCATGACGACCGGAGATGTCTCGGACAAGTACGTGTAGTCCTACATTCTATTCTTGCTAGGACACCTTGAAAGCAGACTACTGTGCAAGGAGGACCTTCACTGATGTTTTGGACTTCTGATAGCACTTCTTGCACTACCTGCGCCTTCTCACAGGATCGAAGCAACTATTGGTACGTACCAAGTAGCATAATCAAAGACCCGAACGAAGGTGGTATTGGTGTATTAATGAGAAATGATCAATTTATAGGACAGCCAACATGTACTTCAAGGCTCGCAATGGCTCGTACCATCGCGTCCCGCAACTCGGAGCGGCCTACCAGTTCAACGACAACTTCAGCACACAGATTGACGGCGGCATCCTGGTCTACTACGTGTCATACCCCTCTCTGAACATCACTGCCTTCAAGCCTGGGTTCCGTATGCTCGTTGGTGATGTTAGTCGACGCACCAGCCCGGGCAGCACACTCAAGTATCAAAACTGCTACCGCTGCTACACTGGTCCGAATTATGGTGGTGACACCTCGGCACCATGTCAGGGGAGGTACGTCTTCAGAAGTACAAATCAACATGGTCTTGAAGTGCAGATTACTGATGACGCTCTGATCATAGCAATGATTACCAAGGTTTCCCTCCACAGGCTTGTGCAGGCGGTATTCGGTCAAATATTCTCTTCCCGACGTAAGCTTCTTGGCCCTCCACTATACTTACTCTACCTGTGGTAGTTATTCTGACAAGTATCTTTGCCATGTTAGCTGCTGGGATGGCGTCAACCTTGTAAGTGTTGCCAGCAGAGAACGGTCTCTTACCCTTATGCCTTGTTATTGCCTCTCCTACACTCGTCATCAATATATCCATTCCTATCTCAAGGTAATGCCCTTGGCTAGAGAAATTGCTTATACTAATATCTGGATGATGACAGGACACACCAAATCACCAAGACCACGTCGCATACCCCACCTCAGGCCCGACAACCTTCATCGACCAGCCCGGCGCCTGTCCGCCGACCCATCCCGTCCGCATCCCACAGCTCATGCTCGAGGTGGTCTGGGACACCACCCAGTTCAACGACGAGTGGCCAACAGACGGCTCGCAGCCCTTTTACCTCAGCTACGGAGACAACACGGGCTACGGCCAGCACGCCGACTACGTCTTTGGCTGGCAGGACACCTCGCTCCAGGGCGCCATGGACGTGGCAGGCTGTATGGGCGCCACGTGCTCGCAGGCGAACCTGCTCACGCAAGATATCACCACGGCCAAGTCGTGCAGCGTGAAGAAGGAGGTCAATGAGGACGAGGAAGGCTGTGAGTTGAGGTCTTGTTTGTTGTTACACTGTGCGTATGTGCGTAGATGCTGACATTTATCCAGGGATGTCGTCCCTCCCAGGACAGAGCATGTAAACCCGGCGGTCGTACTTTGTCAATCCTTCATAATTACCTCACGTGCGTGATAGGTCGAGGAGGGAGATGGTGTTCCACAGGCGAATCTCGCACATGTTTTGTGCCTGGTACTTTCTCTGTCCAAGAGACTTTCTGCAGGCACTCGTGTTGTATTTATTCCTTCCCAACTTTCAAGGCGATCTCTATTCGCCCGACTCTCATCATTCATTACATCCAATCACATTCCACTTAGCTTTTCAGCCACTGAGACTGATGTGATGTACTTTACTGGGGTAGTTATCCAACAGATTGCCTTACAGATTTTTATACATTATGACCAACATCATTTAACACCTCAAGCAGAGACCGGTGGAAGAGGCTTTGATCACTTAATTATACCCTTCGGTTCAAAGACACACGCAGGCTTGAGCAGATCAGAACTCGTCATATCTAAGTGGACAATCAGCCCTTGATTGATTGGTAATTAATCTGTGTTGAGCACCGGGTACATTAATAATCCATGCAAAGGACTGTCGTCTGGGATATCGAGTGGTCCTAGAATGTGATGGTGTCATGTTGGCCGGGCTGTCGTCACATACTGTCGAATTCCTACTGCAGCTATTCACAAAAGTACACACAGTAAGAGTTCTGCTTTGAAATACGATCCTCATCTCGATACTCAACTTCAAAACATCCCATCCCAATGTCAATAACCCTCGGGGCCGAATTAGGAAATTGGCCTTAAACCCGCATTCACTACTTATAACAGTGGATTTAGGGGTTCAGCTTGGCCCATGGCGGGGCCTCTCTCCTCCGGAGGTAAAGATGCGGCCGCATCTATTCCCCCGAACGTAATTCCGCAGGACCACTTTTCGATATGGCAGCGGATATGATGAAAAGGGCGATTAGTAGATCCCAATGCATGACGATGTCGTCGTGATTATTCATATAAAAGTACACAGCTATGTGTTTCTGGTCCCAGCACGAGAAAGCTGTCCTAGTAGTCTATCGTCTTGACCGAACAACCCAGATACACATCCTCTGATTATCACTGCTGTACATACTTTGCCCAGTCACAAGATAGTCTGCTCATCAAACAACGAGGCTGAAGTCTTGATACTTGGTTGTTGTATACCCAAGAAACCGTCATGGCATCCAAATTCAACAAGCTTCAAGGAAAACACGTCCTCGTCATTGGCGGGACCTCCGGAATCGGGTTCGGAGTGGCAGAAGGCTCTCTGGCGGCTGGAGCCAAGGTCACCGTGTCCTCGTCCAGCCAGGCACGAGTCGAGTCAACTGTCCAGAAACTCAAGATATCGTTCCCGGACGGCACCGCTGCCGGTCATGTCTGCGACCTGTCCAAGCCTACCGTCGAGCAGGACATCGAGGCCCTCTTCGCCAAGGTCGGAAAGGTCGACCACATCGTCTACACGGCGGGCGACAGGCTCGCCCAGATGAGCATCTCGGAGATCACATACGAGAAGATCATCGCTGCCGGGCACGTCCGCTTCATCGCCCCGCTCCTCGTCGCAAAAGTTGGTCGTAACTTCTTGTCCCCCGGGCCTTACTCTTCAATCACCCTTACCACTGGAGCTGTCAGCCAGAAGCCGATCCCGAACTGGTCTGCCATCGCAGGCTATGCTAGCGGCCTGCACGCCATGACGAGGAATCTGGCTCTCGACCTGAAACCTATCCGGGTCAATCTCGTCAGCCCTGGTGCTGTGCGGACCGAACTCTGGGATACGGAGTCTCCAGAGGACAATGAGAGGGCAAAGGCCATGCTTGAGGGTTTGATTAAGACTATGCCGACTGGGAGGCTTGCCCAGCCTGAGGACGTGGCCGAGGCATACCTGTTCCTCATGAAGGACCCGAGTGTTACTGGCACTGTTGTGGACAGCAATTCAGGATCGTTGCTGGTATAAGACGTGGCAAGGGCTCTTTCTTCCATTGCGAAAAGTAGGTACAGTGGTCATGACTTCTCCATTCTCTGTTTCGTTTCCACCGAGAATGAACATAAAGTTGTCATGACATACCAAGTAATGACCTTGTTCTCACCCTTGCGTCCAAAATCTGTATCTTGAAACCCATAAGACCCTACAATCGAATCACGCATCGTGTTAATTATGCGTAATCCTCTGCTTTTCCATCATCAATACTACCCTGGTTGTTGTCCACCACTGGCTTCTTCTTCCTTGCGTGCCATAACCTCCTCACAAGATCTCTTTCATGAACGAGATAAGTGAGGAGAAACACTAGCACTGTGAGCGGTACAGTAGCAGCCCAGTACCACCAAAAGGGCGGGCCCCCTCCCCGCCTAAATACATCTGCAGGTATACTGAAGATTGAAGCCACACAAGCCGGAGGCGCAAACAGCATGGCTACCAGGGTCAGTGTCCTGGCTGTGCGCGCCTCCAGTACAGAGAGACGGCCGCCTATCATGCCGTTGAGCGCTGCCAGAGACGATGTCATGCGGGCGTAGTCTGCCAGGCGGGAGCGGAACTCTCGGTGCAGGTAAAGAAGGTCGGGGTCCGATGTCCGCCAGTCTGCTGCATGACCATGGGACGGAGAGTGGGAGGGGTGGAATTGCCCACTGTTGTTATTCATATGCCTCTGAGAGGTGTCATTGGCGAGAAACCCCTCTGCATCCATCTGGAAATGCTGGAATGGTTCCTGCCCGTGCGGTATACCAAAGCTGTCCAGCACGTTGCTGAGGGCCTCGAAATATTCCGGGCACTTGAAGTGGCTCCACGCGCTCTCGACCTGGCTGGCCTCGTCGATCTCCTGCTGCGTCCTGCGCTGGACAGCCCACCCAGAGGATCGCATGGAGGCTGTCTGGTGGCTAACGAAGCCCAACAGCTGACAGTAGTGGCTGGCGATGATCTTTCTGAGGAATACTGCGGCTGACTCTGGCTCTGTCGCGTGGCCCAGCACACTGGAGTGATCTCGGATGTAGTAATTGACATCGTCGAACAGAGATTTATGGGGTGGGGCTTCGATGCTCGCACCACGGACGTGGTCGGGTATGAAGCCATGATAGCCACCTTCGAAGATCTTCGTGGCCACATCAACCTCGGTCCTGTTCACCATGACTTTTCTTGGAGGAGGATCGCAGAGGATAACAGCTTATGCAAGAGTAATTTGAACGTATCAGCATACAGAAGGCATGATATAAGTATTATCAGTTAAAGACACATGGTACTTACCATTCCAGCCGTGGCCTTGTTCTTGGGACCAGAATGAACACTTCCTCGGTGCTATCATGAGCCACTCCGAGTTCTTGCTCCATTTATGACACTGCAAGTCTCTTCCTGTCGCTGTGCACTGCACAATGCCTTTTTTGGCGTTCTTCATGTAATGATTGAAGGACTTGCGGCTTGTAATCTGCCACAGCTCGAAATATTCGATCGAGAACCTCCTCCTCGGGTTACAGGCTGTGGGCAGCCGCGGGCAGTTGATCGTCTCGTTGAAGCGAAATGTCGTGTTGTTCCACTGATGGATGTCGAGCATGTCTCTGGGCATGTGCAGACGTGTCTCCAGCAGCTGTCTGAGCCTGTGGCCCACCTGGCAGGGCCTGCAGGTGACCGGTGGATGACGTCCGTCGCATTGTGATGGAGTTTGCACAACGAATAGACGTTTCCGACCTGATCTTGCCGATGACTGTGAGTCCTTCAGCGCTTCCTCAAGCCTGGTCAGGTCGCTCTCGTGACTGTTCTGGCCCAAGGCAGTTGTCACGCCTGATTCTCCAAAGTCCCATATCGAAACGCTCGCTTCCATTGACAATGGTTAATTACTCCTGAAATAGGGTGAATCCGAACGGATGGGTTTGGTTGAGGTTGGACAGAAAAGCCCTGCAGAGAAAGGCAAAAAGTACAGAGTGGCTACTTATTCCGGATGATGGTTTTCAGTTGACCTTGTGTCTTTTAATTATATCATGGCAAGTAACGACTTATTATACCTCCAAGCCCCGGAAGGATGATGGTGGTCAGCAGAAGACCTCGCCCGACTCATCACCCAGACATTATACTCAAGCTTATGCATAAGAACACTGCCACACGGTACAGCGTAAATCCCAGCCAAATGGCGCCAGGTCATTGGACAAAGACGATAATCGCTAGACGATGACTTGAGAAGAAGTGGCCTTGGCGAATCCCAAGGTTCAGGCTGCAGCACGGCGTCCGAGGTAGACACATCCGTAAGATTCTCATCACGACTGTGAGGGTTTTGCGGAATTGGTCAGAATCAGACTTGATACAGTCTGTATCTCTAAACCCGAGTGCATGCCCAAGAGAGTCACCAAGACGATTCTAAGCATTCTATCTCACCTCTGATTAAGCTGTTTGCAACAATTCAATAAGCTTCTGATTGATATACACAAAAGTCATCATCAGCACGAGATATTCCTACTTGTAGGCATAGTATTCCATCTTTTAATCCTACAGAAAGGCATATCTCCCAAGCAGAAAGGTGATGTATGGATCTGGAACTATTGCTGATATGGTGTATTTAGTTATCAAGGGAAAAAACGCTGATCTGCCCTACAGTGGTCTACAGAATTGTCACATCCATCAACTCCCCATTCTTCGGATCCTCTGCCCACTTAGAGTCCCAATCGCCCTCATGATGCCCAGGCAGAGCTCGCTCGTCCGCCAGACCAATTCTCTCATAGCAGCATCCTCCAGCCTGAGACTTGGCCCCAGCAGCAGCAGCAGCAGGTCGAAGGACCATAAAACAAGGCTCCCGCACCTCTGCAATGACCTTGTAGCCGAGAAGAAGGAGAGCGTACCCGGAACTGCGGCCCCGAGGCACACTTGATGGATCGTCACAGGTGAACGGGATGCTTCTTTCGTCCTTGTCGAGCAAGCGGAAAGTAATCTTGTCGTTGCTGGCGTGATCAACATCCAGATGGAAGTCTGTGCCGCTGTATTGGCAGTAGAGATCTCTGATGAGCCGCCCCCGCAGGACAAGCTTCGCAGAGCTGACCTGGCCAAACGGATCGGCACCTCGGTCGAGAGGCTCCGCCGTGGCCTCCAACACCTCGACCGCACTCTCCATTAAGAGGGCATCCATCGGCGAGATGGGTGCATCCAGAGACATAAAGGACCACGTCGGAGCACGCCACGGCTCTGCGCGCCTGGGATCATACACACCCGTGATCGTGCCATTGCTCGAACGCCATGATGCTGCTGTGTGTGTGACGAACCAGCAAAGACCCATCACCAGGAGTTCCTCGCAGTCCCAGAGCCCTGTAAGGTACGTGGGCTCACGACCACCCATGTGGCGAGCTAAAAGGTGCGAAAACTTCCTTGCCAGACCCGACAGTGCGGGCAGCTTGTCCTTCTTGTCGGTGATGCTCCGCCTTGTGAAGACGTGCACAAAGTTACTCCAGACGTTCCTCCAGAAAAAGGACATGTCATAGCCCTCTGTCGAGATGATATCAGACCGGCGCAGGACAACATTCGGGTTCTCCGTCACGTCGACCTCTGTCTCGCCCAGGCCACACTCACACCAGCTGACCTCATTGCACTCCCACATCATCTCGTCCGACGTGTAGTGCAGGATCCGGTTCGAGAGGACGCTCTCCTGCATGCACCAGGCTCGGGCTGCCAGCGGTTCCGTGGCTGTGGACTCAGCAGACCAGTCCGCCGAGGTGGGCACGCGGAAAAGGAGGCCCCAGTCGCAGTCGTTGTGGAACTTGGCCACGTTCTCCCGCGAAAATACCTCGCGCCCGTCCCGGAGCCTTCCTAGGTATTTTGTCTGGCTGCCGAACCACTGTTTGCCAAAGATGCCCACGGAAGAGCCCTCAGCCTGGGTGGCAGAGATGGTGAGCAGTGCGTTGGAATAGACGTCGCACATCTTTCCAGACTCCCTGATCCACTCCTCCGCGTCGTGCTGGATGATGCACAGGGCATCCACCCACAGATACTGTATTCCCAGCTTCCTGGTGATGGTGACCGCGTCTTGAATCGTCTTGGGCATGAGTGAGAACTTGATGGCCTGGAGGTGTTCATTATAGTTGGCCTTGAGGTTGAACTGAGGAAAATCCTGCTTGACGGTCTTCAGGGGCGGATGCTGCTCCCACCAGCCCCAGCAATAACTGAGCGCAATATACGGCTTATTAGCACCAGCCGCTCCTCCCTTTGTCTCGAACAAGAATGGTTCCCTGACACCTTCTTGCCCAACGTCGATGACCCTGGTGGGAAGTGGGAGGTCTCCGGCCATTTGGCATCTCGGATGCTCAGCCCGGCATCTCTTAAGCCAGGACGCGGCCAGAGCCAGTGATTTTTCCGAGCCAGAGTTCTCCGAGACCTCGACGACGGACCCAATGTATGGCGCATTCGAGTCTTGCTCTTCGTGCGTCGTGCCGTTTGCGTTTGGGGTGTTCCGGGTGAAGAGCTCAATGGAGTACTTGGGAGCCCTATATTTCACCCGCAAAGGCTGGTCCCGTGCAATGAGGAGTTCGACAAAGTCGTCGTCTTTGAACTCGGAGGTGTACAGCTGTAAAGTCTTCCACACAAGTTGACACTCGTCACACTTGGACGAGTTTAGGTCTCCGACTGTGATCCATTTCGGGATCTTGGCCTTCGAACCTGGTGGCAGATTCTGCAACTCCGGAGGGCGGAGGTTGGCACAAAGATCGCAGGGCATTTTGAAGGAGGTCAGGTACCCTATGTAATGAGGACAGAGATTTGATTTTTTTTTTCTTCTTGGACACGGAACAAGATCCCGGGCGTGAATTTGAAGAGAGGGAAAAAGAGTAAATCGCAAAACCACAAGGAGAAGAGTGAATTCTCTTACACGTAGGAGCTAAGATCCTCTGTAGAGCGGTCTCAGGATTGCTGTACTTCAGCCAGCTGAGGTCAGGGTTCCGCATCCTGTGTGGATTCATTTATATGGCGCGTCTTTGACACATGATTATGGTTGTGGATGCTCACACACATTCTTTATACAGGCGCCGGCATCACACCTTGGACGATATCCTATGATGATTGAGTACTGGCCATAATTATGTCTTCGAAGACGTGCCAGACTTCGGGCGTTTCCTTCGAAGACGAAAGAATGAAAGCTGCACAGCTCCCAATTTCCTCCCCGGCAACATTTTACATCGATAAGAACTGGGTCAAACGTTTGGACCCACTGACCCACCACATGCGATACCCAGCCCGCCTAAGGGATCTTGATATGGATTTTAAAGGGCTAAAGGTTGCGAATCCGAAAGATTTCAACATGAATTCTCTGTCCTAGACTCGAATTGCATCACTTTACATTATATGAAAGAGCGTATGGTCAGTTCTACTACAAGGTCCTCGGTCCTGAATAATGAGTTTTAAGGACTCTGTCTGAAGCCTTGCACATATAAACAGCGGGCCCGTGAATATTCCTTGCTCTGATTATTTGCAAATTGGACGAGGATTGTTTCGAAACATCAATGACAGTTAATATGCGAATAGAAATTCGAACGCTTGTATCACTACTACAAGAGCTTGACGTGCGCAATCGCGGATGTCAGGGCTTCTTAATTTGTTGCTGCTTTATATGTGACCTGTAAGCAGATAGACCATCGACTTCTGACTTTTGAAGTCAATACTAATCAGGCCTCCAACGACAACCGAAAAAGAAGAAGAAAGGCAGAATCAGCTTCCAACATCTCCAGCCTTCATAATGGACGTCAGTGAACATGATAAGATACCCCAAAATACCATACTATGGCCAAGGCTGCCTTGACTACATAATTACATCATTAGAAGATGACGCGAATTCAATCAGTGGTTTGATATGACCCTTCTCGATATCAAGCCAGGCCTCAGTCCGCCAGCGAGGTTCATCCTCGCTCATACGGTACTGAGCGTTCCACGACCAAACTGCAGCTCTTCTCAGTAATATCACGCATAATGTAAGTGGCTGAGATCTGCATTAAACAAAAGCCCAAATGCCTTGACAAGCTTATGAGGAGGCAAGGTCAGCACTGCCGCGCAACCACTGTAAGTAACCAGGTAGGGTAGAGGGGGTGGGTCACGGATCCATCGTGCAGCTCAGACACACCCAGCCAATCGCTCTGGCCGTCAGCACTCCACAACGGGCGCCGGATGCTTGTCCTGCGAAACCGAACCCGATCCCGCACGTCAAAAAGCCCATATCGCGCGAGCTGAGCCCCATGTGTGCAGCACCGGTTTAGGATTTCGACCAGTGACAAGCAGCAGACTCTGTAGGCAGGATGGATGAAAGCTGACTTGAGCCCCATACTCAGGATCCCGAGGAACGAAACCGTCGTTGTGGGGTTGAATAGATCCTGAGGCCTGGCAAGTGATAATGGTGATGGTGTTTTTCAATCGATATAAGAGGGCGTAAGGCCTTCGTGTTTTGCGATCCTATATGGAGTTGATTGGAATTCTGATATTGATCATCCCCTCTTCTATCCAACTCTTAATCCAGGCCAGACAGTTGCTTGTATAAAATATTTAATCTCGTCGAGATTCTTCAAGAATTACAGCACTGTCAACAACACTATCCTCTTGGCCTCTTCAATTCGTAATAATTATCCTGCATCTTATCGATTTCTCGTCTTTTCTCCTCAAGAGAACTCGATAATCACCTGAACCTCGACTCACTCCTCGGCTCAGCATGACAGTAGTCATGGCCTCACAACTCTACGACCGCATGGTCGCCAGCCTGCCACAGCTAACAGCACGGCGCTCTTCCTCTTCTTCTTCCGACGACGACTGGTACCCATGGAACTACACCAGCGCCAACGGACACGTCTGCAACATGCCGCGGCCCATGCTCAACACCGAGACGACCACCCTGGCCGGCGGCATGGACTTTTACACCATCAACAAGATCATCACCGGCGCGTGTGCCTGCTTTGTGCTGCTGAGCCTGCTCGTCCTCATGTTCCGGCACGCCACGCACTTCTCCCGCCCCAACGAGCAGCTCAACATCATGCGCATCTGCTGCTACCTGCCCATCTTCAGCATCGGCTGCTTCCTGCAGGTCGCGTTTCCGAATGCCTACGTGTACCTCAACCCCTGGCTCGATGTCGCCCAGGCCATCGCCCTCTGCAACTTCTTCCTCATGATGTGCCAGTTTGTCTCTCCTTCGGACAGCCAGCGCGAGCTGTTCTTTGCGGGGCTCAAGGTGCCACAAAAGAAGAAGAAGAACAACAACAACAGAAGAGCTGGCAGGAGAGGCAGGGGGAGGCGAGGCTACGACGACGACCAGCAGCAAGGGGAAGCCGCTGCCGATGAGCCCGTCAACGGCCTGCACTGGTACCGCCGGATGTTCATCTCCATCTTCCAGTACCCGGTGGTCCAGGCTCTTGTGTCCATCTTCACCGCAATCACAGAGAGCCAGGGCGTCTTCTGCCTGGTTTCCTCCAGCCCCCACTTTGCACACCTCTGGCTCGACATTGTCCACACGGCCAGCCTGACTGTTGCCGTCATGGCATGCCTGAGGCTTCTGAGCGGACTGCGTGGCCAGCTGAAGCACCACAGGCCTCTGCTCAAGCTCGCCGCGTTCAAGCTCTTGATTGCCGTCACCGGTATCATACAGGTATATACATGAATTCATCACCATCCCTTCACCAAATATACAAGAACAAAAGACCCAGCTAACATGTTTCTTACCTTCTCAGCTCATCTACTGGATCCTCCGCACAGTCAAGCCAACCCCGCTCAAGCCCACAGCCTCCCTCTCCTTCGCAGATGATTTCATCGGCATCCCAGTGCTGGTCATGGCCCTCCTCACCGTCCCCTTCTCGATCCTCTTCCACTTCGCCTACGATGTCCAGACCTACTACCTGGAAAACGTAGACAAGAACGTGCCTCTTACCCAGAGGAACGACCCAGAGGCTGGGGACTCGTCCTCTTCCTCGTCCTCCTCTCCCAAACCCGGCGCGCCCGTCTCTGCTGGTGTGACCTCGGCAGGGTCGTCTTATCAGGGCGGCCCGCTGGGTATATGGGCCTGGCTGGGCATGCTGAACCCGAGCGAGCTTATCTCTGGACTGATGTTTGGGCTCACCATGTTGAGCAAGGAGAACCGGGAGGCGGGTATTGATACTGTGCGGAGAGCCCGGACTGGGGAGTTTGATTATTAGATCGAAGGCTAGGAATGGCTTGTTTTGTATACATTGAGGAGGTGCTACTAAAAGTTAAGTAGAGAACTCTACTACCTAGGTTGCTCACTTGTTTTTGATGTTCGTAGAGTTTATCATGATATCCATAGATGTTTTGCAAATTTTACCTTATTTCCCTCTGAACATGGCTTATTATACATGAGACTGATAAATTGGAGGAATCTTGAAACTGAAGAAATGAGATTTCAGAAACAAGGATTATACGCTATGCATAATAACTACAGTCAGTCATCGAGGATCGCATTAAAGGGCCGACGGGATAGAAAGGTGGCCTGAGGAAGTGATAAGTTCAGATAGAAGACTCAGAAGACAAGACCAGAGCTAGGCTACGCCAGGCCATGCCATAACGCAGCGTTACGTCCCTTCAGCTGGCCCTGCGGTGATTATTACTTCTTTCAACAAGACAACAGCTTAAATAAAGTCGGCCCCGCTTGACGCAGGACCAAACCCGGCCAGAGAAATTCCCGCCCTTCCCCAGGTGCGAAAATTTGCTGGGTTCCCAGGCACCTTGGCAACATCGTGATGAACGTACGGCCAGTCTAGCCTCGATGCCATCGCGGCTTCTTGGGTACCGGCGGGAGGTACTTGGACGTTGGAGCCGGTGGTGTGTTCTCGATCCAGGAGGAAAGAATCTATGCGGTTCTAGTCGTGGATAAACGCATAAATGTCAGAGTAATTTGACCCAAGACTCAGATACCTAAGAGGTTAAGGAAGGAGATAAGTAGACTCACCCAGTCGACCCCACCAGCCAGGACGTCGCCTAGAGGGTCATTTTTACTACCACTCGAAGTTCCATCTTCTCGATTTCCTAGGTTATCTAGCCATTCATAGTTCCATAACACAGAATGGCCCTTGGCTGGGGCCGCCACTTTCTCGACCAGAGTAGTAGTGTCAGGTTCTTGTTGGCCATTGGCTGTGGTGGAGGACCAGGCTGCTAAGACGGCCGCGTTTCCACACTTCAGCAAGGTGTCTGCATTTACGGGCCCTGTATTTGCGGCAGCAGATGAAGAGGAGGGGGAAAGCCGAGCTCCTCCATTATCGTCAGTCGGTAATATCAGTCTCTCCTGGTCCTGGTGCTGAGGTATTGTGGAGAGGATGTGGTTGAGGACCTTAGTGGCGTGTGTCGCCTCTTTGCACACGCCACTCATCATGCTCCAAAGGGTGCGGGCTCTCTTGAGAGCATTCAACTTGCGCTCCGTATCTTGCTGGGTACTGTGACTCCTTGCAGCCGTCAACATTTGATATTAGCACCTGGTCTAGCAACCTGAGGAAGAGAGAGAAGAGTGAGAGTGAGAGTGAAATCAATGGAATAACTGACCCCTGACGAGCCGCAACTATAAGGTCAAGACATATACACATGGCGGCCAGCAAAAAGTCATGATAACCCGTATTGGTAAGCATATATCTCTTTTCAAACAGCCTCGCCCCTTGACGGCTGTGCTCCTCAAACTCAGCCTGAAGATCCAATAGCCGTAGCGAGGCATCCCGACAGGCCTCACGCGAGCCCTCGTAGACGCCGTTGTTCTTTTCGAAGGTGAGGTATCTCCGGTGCAGCACACACATGGACTTGAGAAAGATCATCTCACACAACAGGCGACGCATGATGACGTCGGGCACATCCGTGAAGCCGCTCTCCCGGATGGGCCTGTAGCGTAGGCTTGGGGGCACGTCGTCGTGGAGCGCCCGCAGGTCGGCATCGAGGCGTCTGACGTCGCCGTAGGAAGGGGGGAGCAACAGCCAGAGCCTGCTGGACGACGCGGCGCAGGATCTGTGTTTGTCTGCTGTAGTAGATGAAACCCAGGATGGGGGTGAAGTCTCCAGTGGGCCTGGCCCGGGGTAGGGCCTTGCTGTCCTCGCTGAACTCGTCATCGTGTAAGTTGGAGGGCAGTTTGGTGTCTACGTCGGTGTCCTGGATGATGGGCGGGATGCCGAGCTGGAAGCTATGGACTACGTCAAACCACTCGAGGGTGAACCAGGTCCTCCTGCGCATCTCTGCCTCGAACGGAGAGACTCGCAAGGTGCCGTCAGTCGGGCTCATGTTGGAGGCGTCCCGGTGGTATCCCATGCGCTGGGCGAGGCGAATGGCTGTGCTGATGGAATGCCAGCATAAGGGGTCGGCATCGCGTTTCTGCAGGACCAGATGCATGCCGAACAAAAGGGTAGCTTCGACACAATAAGGCTTGCCGGAGAGGTAACCTCCCGCCACGAGACAGCGGTAGGCCATCGAGCTGAGGTCGGCAATCTTGTCCTCTATCTGCGCAGCGAGGGAGGCGTCGGACCTGTTTCCTCTCCCTGCACCTCCGCCGCCGCCAACGCCTCTCGAGGCCTGCTGGAACAAGGAGGTTGACAGCAGGGTGAAGAGGATGCTGATCCAGAGGAAACTCGACTTCTCTGGATCCTGCCAGAACTTCTCGTAGGCCCGCTGGAACTGACCAGTGTGCAGCGTCGAGGGGATCATGTAGACCTGTTGGAAGTAAGAGGTGAGAAGCTCGTCGCACTCGATCCTGGGCGGGAGCCGTCTTAGGACCTCGTCAATGGCCAAGGAGGGGCCTCCTGCCCCGAGAAGGGAGTTGTTGGTGTCCCTGGTCTCAGCAGTTGTATGTGCTGCTGTTGTTGATTGTGGTCCGGTGCCGGCCCCGGCGGTGGCGGTAGAGGCGTCAACAAAGCCCTGGAGGTCATGTATGCAGTCAAGGACGGCCTCATAGCTGGTGGCGCCGACGAAGCGCACCTCGTTGCCCTCCTTTCTCAAGTGCCCACTGCCGATGACGGATCGTGTCTGAGCCTCAGAAGTAGAGATTGCATCGTCATTGGAGGCACCTGTCGAGCTGGTCTGCTCCCCCTCGTCAGCAGCCGCGACATCGTCCTCACTTCTCGAAGAAGCGCCATCATGGTTCATCATCCCGCTGACAAGACCCTCCAGCGTCTGCAACCTCGCCTGGATCTCGCTCTTCTGTGCCGATACTGCTGAAGCACGACCCTGACGCCCCCCGACGCTGCTAGCAGCAGCGTTGCCACCACGCCCTCCTCCGTTCGGCGACCAGAGAAAGAACTTGCACGAGGCCTCATCGTGTCTCTTGACGCACGAGGCGCACGGCTGCTGGCGGTCACATCTCAGCTTGCGGCTGCGACAGGGCAGACACGAGACGACCTGGCGATTGCGCCTGATGACTTTTCTCTGGGACGAGGTGTTTGAGGTGAGGCGGAAGACGCCTGTGTAGTCGGCCACATCGATATTGTTGGGCATGGTCTTGGGGGGTTGTCTTTTTTCCCCTTTTCTCCTCCTCTCCTGCTGCTCCTATGTCACAAGTGTGGTCACAAGAGATCAGAACAAGCTCTGGAGAAGAGGGGCCGTGACATCCGGGTGTGCCTGCTCGTTTTTGTGTTGTTGTTGTTGTGCAATGAATGGATGTGTGTAAGTCGGTCGCTCTTGCCCGAGGACGAGAGATGGTTTTAAGTCCGTTAGTGCCCCGAGAAATGCGCCGAGGTTGGGTCAGCACGGATCCGATGTGGGCGGCCCGCGGCCCGGAGATTGTCGGACATTTTTATGGGAAGGAGCATAAGTATTAATCCGCTTGTATAATAATAATTGTGTAGATGGTGTATGTATAAATAAATAGCTTGTATAATAATAATTGTGTAGATGGTGTATGTATAAATAAATAGTGTATAATTATATTGATTCATTATAGATCTAATTCTTAAAGAGTAGCCTGGAAGTTTGTTGAGAGAATCCAGATCATTTTACCACTATATTAACCCTTATACCGACCATGAATTATTTCCCAAATATAAAAAAATCAGGATTGATATCAAGCTCCTCTCGAAAAGGCTGCCTCAGTTGCGATTTCACCACCTGCCCCGCCAGGATCTTGTTCAGATGCGTATCCATAAAGTGCGTCCAGCCCGCGTCCAACACGTCGACGGCACGTCTGATCGGTGCCTTCCTCATACCGTAGCACCAGACTGCATAGGCGGCGCATCGGACGGTGACCTCCCAGCTGACGATGGCCCCGGCCCAGAAAGCCCAGGTATGGCGATCAGGAGATCCTGCCAGGGCAAAAAACACGGCAATGAGAACGATACCCAGGGCGAGGCGGAACCGTCCCAGCATGAGGGAGGGGGTATTCGAGGCTGAGCTCCCATGCGCTCCAGCCGGCCTGTTGGTCTTCTGTCGCTCCAAAGTCTTCGACCCAGGCTCGGCGCTCCAGGCGTTCAAAGATGGGTGAGAACCACAGGGCCTCGAGAGAGAAGGTGAGGATCTTCCCGATAAAACATAGTATGATTGGGAGCCGGTTGTGGTTGAGGCATAGGCCGGTGATTAACCAGATAAGCCAGGTGAGTGAGATGCAGAGCGGGGCAACTATAAGCAACGCGCCGTGGACATGTTTGAAGAGGACGGAGGCAGGGTAGTCGTAAAAGTGCGCGGCAGAGGGCCAAGAGGCGATATCTATCAGAAAACAGATTAGATTCATCACTATCAAATGTCTGGAAGATCTATGTCGTGGTAAGCAAGTGGATGGGAAGGTGTGCGGGCAACTTACCGCAGCGCACAAGGAGCCGGACATCCGGCGGCACCACCGTGGCGAGGAGCTCAGTCTTTCCCTCCTCTTCGTGGGACTCCGGATGGCCTCTGAGCTGTTCGTCGACGGAGATGATCACGGGACCTTGGTACTCAAGTCTTATGAATTTGGCCCCAGACTCAATCTTGGTGAATAGAGCTCCGCGGCACTGATACCACTCCGCATTGTCCATCAGCTGTCCCATGTCTGGACAGACCACAATGTAAGTCGCAGTAGACGGTTCTTCTGGAGGTGTCGAAGTCCCGAGCGTATCGTTGCGAGCGCCTGACTTTGCTGGCAGAGGATCGATAAACAATCGATCATAACCGTCACCCAGCTCCTCTGCATTAACGACCCAATGCCCAGAGTTGGGGATGTGGCTTTGGAACTCAAAGCATAGAGTGTCGACCTGTTGAATGTAACTCGTCATGTCTGTCAACTGCGATACATGCGACAAGTGGATCTGCCACCAGGCAAATATCTTCTCGTACCACGGCCATTCACTAAAGTCAAGGGGTCTGTCGTGAGGGGCTACCGGCACGTGGCTCCTCTTGATGAGGAGACAGTCGGAAAACACCTTCATGTAGCCCAGACTAACGTCTATCCTGTCCCTGGGCGGGAACTCGGGCAGGGCGATGTCTCTTTCCCGGACCACGTCGGGCTGCTGGTCAGGAACCGAAAGAGACATTCTGTCCACAAACAACAAGGCCAGCGGCAGAGTAGCATGCCCTTTCCATATGGCCCTCATAGAGTCCCGGGCCTGGGCCTTGTAGCCGGAACCTGCACGGTCCTGGATGTTCTGGATAGACGCAGCCTTGAAGTCCTGCATGGCGCCGAAAATGCGGTGCAGGTCCCGCTCCCGGCTTGTTGTGCGGCCCAGGAAATTGTTCCACGTGGCGGCGAAGGCAAAGGCCTGGTGCACCTCGAGGGCTCTCCAGTTCCACATTCCCTGGCGGCCGGGACGGTTCCAGCCCACGTCCTCCAGCAACAAAAGGCTGTTGCCAAACTCTCCGAGCAGTATGTTCTCGAGCACTTCTCTGGTTTGCGACGCACCGCCACGCGTGAAGAGGCCCGTGTCTTGCTGGGCGTAAGCCTTCATGGTCTTTTGAGCCACGGACCTCGGCAATCTCAGTGCAGGCTGCGAGTCCTGGAACTGTATGTGCGTTTTGGTGGCCAGGCTGGCCTCCTGGAGAGTCCAGCAGCGCGTCATCCACGAGGAGCACAAAGTATGTCCCAGTATTCCTGCAAGGCCGAGCCCTGCGGCGTCGATGCTCTGCAGCTCTGTATCAAGAACCAAGACGGCGGACGCCTCTGCGAAGATGGATGAGAGCTTCTTGATGGTTGCGGCCTTGGCGGCTTCCACCGCATCTCCCCGTCCAGCCGGTATGCAGAGCGTATCGAGCCAGAATGCAACGCGTCTGGTTTGGCTCCGGGGTTGAGGGTGGAAGAAGCTTCCTGAGACAAGGGGTTGCGTCCAGGCCCATCCCGAGGTCGATAATTTCTCGACAAACCCCAGGATCTTGTTCACCTGACAAGAATGCAGAGAATTGCCTTGAGGGTTTCCCAGTCCGCCGGACCACACATGCGAAATGGCGACGAAGGGCCTGGCAGTGTCGACATCCATCAGGTCCAGGTGAGCGACGCTGCCTTGCGGTGTGACCGAAGCAACTACCACGGGGATCTTCTTCTCGTCGATCATCGAAACCAGCAAGGCTGTGGAGACCTCAACAGGCGAGCAGTCATGGCCCCTGCACATATCCGAATGCTTCTGCTGATACGTCGACTCGTTGCTGTAGTGGGCCACACACGTCTCGACAGAACAGCCCTCGTGTGTCACGAGCTCCCTGCGCTGCAGGCCCGACAGGTAATACATGGCCGCACACGAGTGCGTCCGGCCCAGCGACCGCAGCTGGGCAGGACACCAGCCACTACGGAGCATCCTGCTCTGGATCGCTTCCACGGTTGGAACTCTCCATCGCCGGTGAGAGGTGCCGGGATACCTGGGAGTGGTCCAGGCCCGCTCGCGCCGCAAGAGAGGAGGCGAGCGGTCGTCAAACTTGGCCGAGCCCAGCGTCTGGAGGAGGATGCGGATGGAGCAGGAGACGAGGGCCAAGGCTGTATCCTGACGCCCGTCGACGTCCTCGTCGTCATGCGCAGCTGTGCGCCGCTCAAGGGTCTCGCTCAGACGGGATGCGGCTCGGAGGAGGAGGGCCTTGCTGTCGTCGCGGTCATGCTGTACGCTGTCCCGTTTTGACATTTTGCTCTTGTAGACAATGTAGGCGTGTCGCCGTTCCCTCAGCAGGCGGAGCAGGCATCCCGAGTGGACCAGCGGCTGGCCTTGGTGCGGTGTGGAGCTGACGAGCAACCCCTCTATGTGCGAGAGGGGAAGATCAAGAAAGGAGGACAACAGACCGAAGTAGAGCCATGCTTGGGCCCGACGAGCAAGCTCGGCATCACTGCAGGCCAGCCACCGACTGAGATCCGCAGCTGGGGCCCAGCCGGCTCTCTGTGGCCAATGCACAAAGTCAAGACCGTCGTATCTGGGGACGAAGCCTGCGCATACATAGGGAATCCGTAACGGCTCCAGGGCAGGCTGCCTGGGATATGCGACGTGTTCCATTTCAGCAGATGTCTATATGTGATATAGGCACTGTCATCCTGAGTTGCTTCCACAATCAGCGGTCTGGAAATTGCTATTGCTCGAGGCTGCCCGGTTGTGAAGCTCGTGAGGGAGGCTGGCCTGCCTTTTAAAAGGAATCCAGGTTTATCAACAAGTGACTGACTACCCCTACGTTGCGTGGCCGGCGGCCACCAATAAGGAATAAGTGCTGACGTTCTCTTCCAAGAGCTGAAACCCGAGCTGAACAGCCCTGCATATTAATGAAAGTCTAGACACATTATTTACGATTGATAGCCAGTGTGGAGCCAGAGATTGTGACATATCTTTCCAACATGCAGGTGACAGAACGGGTTATGGGGAACAATGGAACCAAAACGCTAGGTATTGCCACAAATAGCCCGTCCAAGTTACTGTTGTCATTTTCGCCCTGCTCGTCCTTGATTGGTTCGTGTGTGGCAACGTGATGCAACAACATAAGTAACGGTTATCCGTCTTGAGTACAAGAGAGAGCCTCAACGTGACACAATCGATAGAGGGGCATACGACCTAAAGTCCCGTCCTCGGGGCCGCATCACCAATGAGTCCCATCTATCTCGTTTTATTCCTCTTCCACGATCGGGTCAGTCTCCTCCAGCCCCCTCAACACCTCCTCGATCTCCGACGGGTCTGTGATAGCCCACACCCCACCTCCCTTGACGACATCTGTCCCTCGAATCCCGACCTCCTTGCCCACCAGGTTCCTCCCCACCTTGCCAGGTCCTATACCTATCCAGCGCCTGACCTTCTCCTGCTGGTCCAGGTAACGTATGCTGTCCCACCACCTCACCGTCTCCAGGCACGACCTGGCCACCAGGTCTTGTAGCATGGCCTTGCTCTCAAAGGGCCTCGCCGTGACGTTACTGATCGCCCTCACTTTCCCGGGAAACGTGACAAGCTCTTCGCCTCCTTCCCTCCTCCCTGCTCCTTTCTCCTCGTCTCCCTGCCTTCTTGCGTTCCTCCAGATCCCCTTGTTCCCGTCCAGCAGGTGCCGCATGGTGGCGACGGCCGGCTTCATGATGGGGCTGTGAAAGGGACTGTCGCTGTTCAGCCGGACCGCCCTCGGGTCGTGGCCTAGGAACTGCCTCACGTGAGCCACCAGGGTCTTGATGCGCTCGATGGACCCGCTCAGCACGATCTGGTTCTTGCTGTTGACGTTGGCGATCTTGACCTGCTGGATGGGCGGGACCTCGGAGTCGGTGCCGCTGTCGGACTTGTCGCTGCTGGGCACCGTGAAGTTGCTGACGGCCTCGACCAGGCCCGCCAGGTACTCCGGCTCCGTGACGATGGCCACCATCCCGTAGTCCCCACCGTACTCCTCCCTCGCCGTCGCCGTCGCCGCAGCCATGACCTCGGCCCGCCTCTTGACAAGATACAAGCTGTCCTCGAACGCGAGGTATCCGCCCGCCACCAGGGCCGCGAACTCGCCCAGGCTGTGGCCCAGGGTGAAGTCGATGCGGTCGCCGACATTGAAGCCAAATTCGCGCTCGAGGACGCGCAGGACGAGTATCGAGGTCGCCATGATCGCGGGCTGGGCGTGTGGGGTCGCGGAGAGGAGCGAGTTGGGGCCCTCAGCGATGATGCGCGTCAGGGAGTAGCCCATCACCGTGTCGATCTCGTCGAGGATGGGCGCGGCGGTGCGGGGGAAGGCGTCCACCCAGGGAGCCAGCATGCCCACTTTCTGCACGCCCTGGCCTGTGAAGAGAGAAGAGCCTGCTGTTAGTCCTGGAGATTTTTTTTTAAAAACAGAGGAGGAGGAGAAGGACGACGACGACGAAGGAAACTGGAAGGGGCACCTCTGCATCGTACCTGGAAAGAACAGCGCCGTCTTGGGCCGCGCAGTTCGCCTGGAGAACGAGGCATGGCGTCGTGGTTGTCGTCCCCGTCGCTGTTGTGATTCGTGCTGCTGCTGCTGCTGCTGCTGTACCTGACCACCTCTGGAGAGCCCGGATGAAATGCTTGTTGACATCGTCCTCCTCCACACCGATCCAGGCCCAGCTCTAGCTTCCAGGCATCGAGGTAGTGTCGTGTGGCAGGTCTGCTGAGAGACCAGCCCGTGCAGAGGGAGGAGGAGGAGGAGGAGTCGTCTCGACGCTGCTGCTCTTGCCGTTGCCGTGGGCGTCTTCATCGTCATCATAGTCGTGACTCAAACCGACTCGCTGCCCTTCTACCGCCGCACTTTCTCTCTCCCTCTCTCCAGCTGGCCCAGCTTGAGATGCCGAGCCGCGCGACAATCGCGAGAGGGCGAAAGGAAAGAAAAAAGGTCACGACATCAGACGTTCGAGAGCCGTCCTTCGGTGTAGTTTGTCGAGGCTGGCGTGAGAAAGAAAGAGAGAAAGAGAACTATCGACGACGCGGATGGGGGAAGCCAAATCCACAGCCTCGGTACAGCGCAGTACAGCTGCAATGACATACGATCGGCATCATTTTTGGCAGTGGGTACAATAGGCGCCCCGGGGAGGGACCAGGGGCCCTTCTCTTCTTCAGGCGCACCCGCACTGCTGAAAGCTTTGCCCTGCTCAAGGAGGATTAGCCGCTGCCGAGGACAGGCGAGCGACTCTTTCCGCTGATCCGCCGTAGCCGAGGCTTCTCCAGCGAGGACCCGAAAGGGTTCAGTGGGTACGGGGTCCCGTAGCTCCCGCCTGTAGCGCCTGTAGACGATCTACTGTAGACGCTAGGGGGCTCGCGCTTGTGATAAAGACCTCGTTGTTCCGAACGACTTATACCAACTGACCTCTCTACTCGAAGGATTATCAGCGATATATATATATATTGTCAGGACTGCAGAAGAATAAGAGTATTGTATAAGCAGTCAACTGTGTTAATCTAATTGTTCTCGACTTGAAGTGTCTCTCTCTCCTCCATCGACCCAAAAAGTATCTGAGCATGAGTCGATTTAGATAGCCGAGACAAGCAAGCCTCCAGTTCCATGACCACCCGCAACCGTTGTTTGGACATCATGAAGGTATGCCAAGTTTCTGCCAATCAAGCTTTCTTCCATGTTCCTTTTTCCTTCTCACAAGCAGATGCGACCATGTCACCTCTTTCTCATTGCACAATCCAGCCGTAGTCTCCTTCGTATAGTTCCAGTACTCCCCTCCTTCACCCTCCAACCCCGAGCCCCTCATGGTATGCACACCAGTCGCACATATAAGGTACCTCTGGAGTGAGACAAACAGGATAAACAGATCGGACTAAGCAGATGAATGAGACGCTCGCTATTTTATTTTCTCTTCTTCTTCTTCTTCTTCATCAACCATTACATGGGTATCTTGGACACGCAAGAGAAGCTCAAGCAGCGGCTACAAACAATAAAAGCAGCATAGGAAGTCTAGAGGGAAATAAAAAGGAAGACAAGAGAAATAAAGACGAACAAGAAAAAGACAAGGGAAAAGAAGACAGGGAAAAAAAAAAAAAAAACATAAGCAACTTCAGAGAAATCCATGACAAGTCCAGCTTTTCTTTCTCTCCTTCCGTTCAGGAGTACGGCGATGCGATACCCCTTGTGACCTTGGCCGGATTGCCAGTACAGATGCAAAAGGCTGGTTGCGTCTACATAGTGTCACGTATGTCAATAATCTGCGCATGTCAAGGGCGGAAACAGCGAGGAGGAACACGAAGAAAAAAAAAAAAAAAAAAAAAAAAAAAAAGGACATACCCTCGTCACCAGGCTCATGGCGCCAACAGTCGTGCCTCGCCCGATCTTGACACCCCCAAGAATTACCACGCTGCCCCCGATGAAGCAGTCGTCCTCGATGACGATCCTCTGGCCCTGACACGCCCCCTTTGCGCCGTTCCTCCTCCTGGGATCGGTTGTCATGTTCGTCGTGTAGAAGCTCACGTTGGGCCCGATGACGACGTTATTCCCAATGATGACCTCGCACGCGTCCACCATGGTGCAGTTGCGTCCGATCACGGTGTTCTTCCCGATCTGGATGTTGTATCCGTAGTCGCAGGTAAAGGGGGCTTCTACGACGACGTGGTCGCCCACGCGCCCGGCATTCATCACGGGAATCGTCTGCAGCGGCGAGAGCTGGATGGGCACCTTGGGCTGCAGGATCTCGCGGAACAGCCGGGTCCTCTCCTCGGGCGATGCGCCGTTGGCTGGGTTCATGCTGTTGTTGAACCGGCAGAGCGCCGCGTTGCAGCGCTCCCTCTCCAGCACGAGCTCCTTGTCGAACGGGTAGTACTGCCTCTCCGCCAACATCTCGTCCTTCTCGCGGCGGCCACCACCGCCCGCCACTGCTGATGCGGGCGAGGAGAACTGCGAGGTGTGCGAGAGGGCGAGCTGTGCCGTAGTCTGGGCCGTGCTGCTGGACTGCGGCGTGCTGATGGGGCTGTTGGTGCGGGTGGCGTGCATGATGTTGATATGAGGGAGGGTGGTCCCCGTGCTGCTCTGAGGGGTCATGTCTGGCTCGGTGGAGCGGGTGAGGTCGTGCAGCGGCGGCACACGCTGGTATTCCTTGGGTCCTCTGTCGGGGAAAGGTACGGGAGCGGCGCTGACAGGAGTTGGGAAGACGTTGGCGGCCGTGCTGCTGGTGGTCGTGTAGGCGGTGGAGAGGGCAGACAACTTGTTATTGTCGGGGCTGACGACGGACGCGCTGGGGAGCGTGGACGCAGTGGGCCTGTCATCATCCGAGTAGAGGGGCCGACCCTGGGGCGGCTCGATCCTTAGCGGCTGGCCTCGATACGAGGGAAGAGGCTCTCGTTTCTGTTGGCTCAGGGGGGGGTTGTGGCTGTTGCTGCTGTGGTGTTTGTTGGTTGGCATAAGGCGGCGCCTGCTGAGGCATGCCATAGGCGCCTGGTGGCTTATAGGATGGATCCTTTGACTCGATCTGGACTGTCTGGGCCTTGCTCTCGGGCTTCGGCCACGATCCTCTCTGTGGAGGGTACCCGGCGCAGACAAAGCCTCCCTTCAGACAATTGGTACCTATGTTCATCGCCATGGTTAGTACCGAAAAGAATGGTGCTTCTGGACGCATGGCCCTATTTTGCATGACGTGGTCCTGGCCGGGGGAAGAAAGAAAGAAAGGAAAAAAAACAAAAGTGGCTGGCCTTCCCCCCCCCCTCCTCCTTTTTGTTGTTCCTACTCACATTCGGGCTTTGCCTCGTCGCACTTCTTCTTCCTCTTCCGACAGGTCAGGCAGCCCGTCTTGGTCCGGTTGCTGAAGTTGCGCTTCCTCTTCTTGGCGTCGGACTGAATCACACCGTCCCTTCGCTGCTCAGGCGTGTACGAGCCCGAGTAGAGTATCATCCGGTCCTCGCCCTCAGGGCTCGTCTGTGGGTACTCATGCTCGGCGGCAGCCCTCCTCAGTGCCTCGCGCATCTGCTGCTCCTCGCTCTGGGCCGAGTCGGGCGCCGCCGAGGCAGGCTGGCTGTAGATGGATCGCTCGTCACGACTGGTGTGCGGAGAATACCACGACTCGCGGTCCCTTTCCCGGTCGCGTTCGCGATCCGGCTCTCGTTCTCGTTGCTCATCGCCATATGCCCGGTATTCGCCCCGTTCGCGCCGTTCGTGGTCGTACAAGTCCTTGTCCCTCTCCCGGGGAGGTTCTGAGAGCTGTGACCGTTCCTGATGGGATTCCTCCTGCTGCCTCTCCACCGGAGTGGGCATCTCCCTGCGTTCATCAGCAGAGTCTCCATGCGACCTCTTCCTCTTATGCGAGTGGGTCTCGGTCTCTGAAAAAGCTGCCGCGGAGGAAGCAGTAGAGGGATGTTGATGATGAGCAACGCGGCCTTGTTGACTTCCTCCTCCGCTTCCCTGTGCTGGCGAGGTCTCACCCGGCGACGGCTCTCGTTGCCGTTCGTCCAAAGGCGGTTGTGGTGGTGCTGGCTGTGGTGCTGTGGTTGCATGGGCTCCGTCAACAGAGCCGGCACGTTGCACGTCCACAGATGATGCTCCATTGGTGTTCTGCATGTCCCTTTTTGGTGAACCCCCGCCGTTCATAGCTGTGAAGCTTGCCATCTTGTTTCGTCCGGATTAAGAACAGCGCACGCGCGCGGGCTGTTGTGCTAAGGACGTATACCAGCGCGAGTTGGACAGGTGAGTTGATTAATAACGAGTTGAAGACCTTTTTTTTCTTTTCTTTCTTTGTTTTTTCCCCCTCCTTTTGCTTTTTTTCTTCTTCCTTGGACAAGTCTTGCCGGAGACGAAATCTGGTGAGAGGTCACCCGCGCCAGCCGAGAATGGCGAGTACGGAGCTTTTACTCCTCTTTTGAGTAACGCAACACACCTCCTGGAACGATTGGATTTTGTTGCGAGGTGGAGGTGCGAGTATTATAGAATGATTAGACGAGAAGATATATCTTTGTGTGTCCAAGATGATGGGAAAGTTCGACCTTGCGCAAAACGCGACGGCGAGCTCTGGTCCAGAAAGATCGAGTAAGAGAATCGGTGGCGGTCCTTCTTCCAGTGCACCGACACCCACTAGATAGTGAGCACCCGTCAACTCACTGAAAAAAAAAAAAAAAAAAGAAAAAAAACCCCTTGTGAGATATTCGAGGTGGCACAAAGCAGAGCACAAGAAATTGAAACACCGAGCTGGGATTTCTTCCTTCTCTCACTGATGCCCGGTCAGGACCCACGTTCCTGCTGGTGCCAGCTCGACGGACCGTGTTGCAAGTAGCAAATGAGAAGAACCCAAAGGATTGATGGTGCCTGTCCTCATCGAAACACACGTCAATCTCTCTCTCTGTGCTTTGTCCGGGTAAGCGCCGATATCGTCTGGCCTTGACGTCGCCCGAGTCCTCCGCCGCCTCGAGGGGGAGAAAAAAAAACAAGCAGATATCACAGATGCATGCGCCTGTCTTGTGGATTCGATGTTTAAGGTTTCAAGAAAGACAAAAAAAAAAGGCGGTTCCGGCAAATTGGCGAGGATTGACACAAGTAACGAGATTTGGATGTCGTCGATATCGTACGGTAGGGATTTTAAAAAAAGAATTGACTGCCGGAGAAAGCAATTTTCTTTTATCGTCGTAATCGGTGGAATGAACAGAGAAGACGGACGATAGATGATTTGACCGGCTTCGCCCCGTGTGAGATGAGAATCTTCTCTGGATGAATCAGCGACTAAATGTGTGATCAGCGCGAACCCATCCTCCGAAGAAGGGGGGGTAAGGACAGGGGAGGGAGAGGGAGGGAGGGAGAAGAGGGGCCTAGAAGCGAGGGAAAAGGCGGCGGGGGTCCTCTCTGGGAAAAGTGATGCGGGTGGCAGTAGGGCAAGGCAAGGCCAGGCCGGGCAGGGCAAGGCAAAGGCGAGAGAGAGAAGCTTAAGGCAGGGTGAGCCAAGGTCAGGTCCAAATTGTAAGGTAGGGTAGGGGTGTGTGTGTATGCGCGTGTGCACTGTCAGTGAGTGAGTGTGTGTTGGTGGTGCGGGTATGGAGCCCTGGGTAAAGGGTGCAAGCAAGATGGGATAGGACAAGACAAGCACAGGAACAGGATAGGTTGGGATAGGGTAGGATCTTGCGGACGAGTAAGAAGAGAGCGTGTTGCCGTGCGCGTATCTTGCTTTGGGACGCAGGGAAAGGTGGGTGGGCCTGGTAAGGGCAGGGCGGCACAGGTTGAACCCATAGACGGGCAAGACGGGGGGGTTGCTAGACGCAGATGGAGGTGCTATGTATGGGTACCTACATATCAGGATAGGCTGCCGCGTCTGGGAAGTACAGTACAATCCCGCTTCTCGTCACTCTTGTGATTGTGGGCCAGGGTTGCTCTCTGGTCTTGTAGGAGGATACCTCGACTTTGGGTCGATCATCGAACTGCGCCGCCTAGTCTCGGTCAGACTACAAGGAATAGTAGAGCCGACGGAGATTTAATTGTCTCTGATTTCCAGCGGACGGGCGGCAAGTGCTTCTCCCCTTTACTGACAGTCGGGTTGTAGAGGATAGAAAAAAACTGCGTGCTGGGCAGAGGTGAGGTGAATGGGTCTCCTTCAGATCAGCATCGTCTCTTGTACGTGCATGGGAAACGACGTTGGGGGCGGAGGGGCCACCAACCCGTAGCGAGCGAGAAGGGAGATGTGGAGGGTCAGGAGAGAAACAGAGGCGGAGAGAAACGAGAGACGCTTGCCTCCGGCCCTCTCTGCTAATCGCGCGGGTAAGGCACAGGGTCATAATTTCCAATAAACCCACACACGTCCAAGGGAACGCGGCAATCTGAGCAGGCCTGTCAAGTGGAGACGCCGGAAGGGGGAACGTAAGGACAGAAGGGAGGGGCAACGCAGTGCAGGGCCAGGCCCCCCAAGGCTCAGGCGAATTGTACACGTCAGAGCCACCAAAATTGAAGAAGAAAAAACAAAAAAAGAATTAAAAAAGATAAGGAACCAACAGCAGCGAAGAAATAGGACAAAATAAAAAAAGGACCCAGGCACGAATTATAGAAAGACGAAAGGAAAGAAAAAAAAAAAGACACACGATGTCGAGACCCATTCGCACCTCATCACACTGCACAACTACCCTGGGTCTGCTGACTGATGATGATGGTGTACATGCAGGAAATGATTCCATACAGTACAGCTCAAGTAACCGATTGTTTCATGGTCCAGTCTGCAGTCTGTGCCCTCGCTCGCCTCCTCATCGCTACCGACAGGAACAAGACGTGACTCTGTGTGTGTGTGTGTGTGTGTGTGTGTGGGGTGTGTGTGATGTGAGTGTGAAGGTGAATGGTTGGTAGCTCGGCAGAGTGCCATGGCAGTGTCATATGTAGCATAGCAGGTACTGTACATCTTTACTTGGTGCAGGGGATCATGATGCAACGCACACTGCAGAGCGTGATCGGATCACACGTCTTCTGGATGACGGCATTTGGCCAGATCTCCATGCAGGCATATATTGCACAGGGTACCACAGACCTCAAAGGATTCGTATATAAAACAAACAAAGCAGAAACAGCAAAGCATTGAGAATAACATGCGCGGGGTCTTCGAGGTAAGTACGTAGTAGGCTCAAAGTACTCACTTACCAATAGGAAAATTGATTGGTTGAATGACCCGATCAATGGCCTGCGCTCATGTGATATGCAGGTAGATAGGTGACGGTGACGGCGATGTTGACGAGACCTCGGCTCAGACTGACTGGTTCTCGTGAGGTCACGGGTCTTAGCAAAAGCCGAAAGCTGCAGGTGGTCCAGGACTTGTCGGAGAAGCCGTCGACCTCGTCTCTGGTGGGCCTTGACTCTTCTTCTTGAGTCGTCGAGATGGGCATGAAAGGATGGTGTGATTTTCCCTTGCGTCAGTCGATCCGCGAAGTCTCGTGTGCTGCTTGTCTGACTTCAGTTCTTTCCCCAGAGGTCATAATTCTTGATGGAGTCGTCTCTGAGAAAAAATCGGGACGAGAACCTCAATTGGGAAGAAAAATGAAGGGAAAGAAAGAGCAGAGCAGACTTGTCTCTGTGTGAAGATGAGGAAGCAGGAGCAAGAGGAGAAGTCTCTCCGGGACCGCGCTTGAGAGGGAAGGAACCTACCTACCTTGCCGCTGGCGCGCGATTACTTTGGCAATCAGGGCGTCTGCTGTGGGACAGAGCGAGGCACTACAGGCGTACTAACACGCCTAGTCGGTAGCACAGAGTTATCCTTAGCGGGGGCCATAACACACCACGGCAATCGCCTGTTTTGGCGGTTCAGCACAGTACCATCACTGTGCACTAACGCACAGTACGTTTTACATGGTAGTACGCTAGGTCGTCGGCCCCAACGCCCTTACAGGCCAGGCCAGGCCAGGCCAGGCCGGCAATCGTCCTGCTTCTTTTGCTACTGTAACAACCGTTTTTTTGTCTTTTGCTGGTCATAGTTCGTTTTCTCTGCATGGGGAGTATGCAATGCACGTCAACCAGATCACTCTTCTTCAGCTGGTCTCTCTGCCCCACAGCAGCCTCAAAACAGGTCTTGATACTACTGTACATAGTAGTTCCTCCCCCCTCTCATCCTTTTCTCGTTGGCTTTGCTCTGGGCACATGTTACATAGGTTACAACCCAAGACCTCGGGTGTCCAAACCCTGAAGAGGAAAAGAAGACGGATGGCGTCTCTCAGGACCTTCTCCCCCCCCTCCCTTCCCCCTCCCTCTCGCGCCCTTCCTAATCATCTGAGCCCCGAGGTAGTAGCGGTTGCTACACAAAAAGACGCGAGATTAGCCAGCCACTTACGCTTCTTTCCCAGCGGCTGTAGCTGAACGGTTAGCCAGGGAGAAGGAAGAAAGAAAAAAGAAAAAAAGAGAGAGAGAGGGACGGGCTGCGCGAGACGGGGAGGTGACGCAAGCCGGTGGTTGTGCGTCCAAGGTGGCGGAGTCACGGGAAATAAGATGAGAGGAAATAAAAGTATGGCAAGGCCAGCCGCAGGCGGGCTTGATGGATAAGACAAGACGTGGCGGACGGAGGATTGCAAGAGGAATCACAAGGTTTGAAGTCTATGAAAGTCAAGAGAGCAGCAGGACTACTGTGCTTGGGTCTCCCCTAGCAAAGGCAGCCCGAGGTGAGGTTATCGAGGTCACGATCCAATAAACCAGTAGACGGTAAAAAAGGATGACCCGACAGCCTGAAGGCATTGCTACCAGGCTGCTGGCACATACTTACCTGCCCATGACAACAGTAGCAAGTGGATACCGTACTGTACTGTACGCCAATGATACCTGGAACATGGACGTACCACAGTAGGTATGTAAGAGCCGGGCAGCGGGTCCTTTGGGCAGAAGCCCGCCCCTCTTCCCCCCCCCCCTCCCTTGGTCAGGGCCAGGTACCACCGTCAGCTGCACACAAACACAAAAACCCGCTATAAGCACAGCTCTCCTCTCGTCTCGTTTCGATACCCGCAGCGCAGGGCTCGCGCCAAGTCCGCATCGGCCCCAATATTTGGGCGGCGGCGCTTGTCCAAAGCGGGTGTGGATGTGTATGTGTGGTTTTGTGTAGTACATGATACGTAGTACTCACTGTAACACAACGGCATCCGATGAGTATGTCGATCCTCTGGCGTGACTTGTCTCTCTTCTGATCAATAGTCAGGATTTTCCCCTCCCTCTTCTTCCTTGTTTGAAACAGATAATAAAATGTACGCAGGAAGAGAAAATAGAAGAGAGACTAAATAAAATTTAAAAAAAAAAAAAAAAAAAAATGAAGATAGAAGATAGAGAAGATCGAGAAAGAGAGAGAGGGGGGGGGGGAACACTCGTCAGTCAGAAACAGTTCGTGCTAAGAAGCGCGTTGGGCGCTTTTGATCCGCCCGAAAGGGGCGCCGCCCGCTCCGCCGCTCGATCCGACGAAGGAGACAGCCCAGGGACAGGGCTGCCAGTGAATGGGGAATCAATTGATGGGTCATGGGCGAGCAGGGTCATGCCTTTCTCGCTAATCGCAGCCGCGGGCTGACGATGATCCCCAAGTGTCAGACAAAAAGGCGGAGGTTAGCCAGCCTGGCTGCTTATACAGTACCTCCCACGATGAAGACAATGACAAAAAGGCAAGCCGCCGTAGTAAACAGCCATTGCCCAGTGTCTTTGGTATATGCTGTGGAATAGAACAGACACTTACTTTTTTTAAACCATCAGGCAATGGGCAAGAGGAGGAGAGAGGAAGCCCCTCTTTCGGCCCACCCCGGGGTCAAAGACGACGACGTACGTGTAGACAGGGGAAGATGGATAGGTAGACTGACATTCAGGCACACACACACACACACCGCACTATGGGACGTCTTGCTTAGGACCATAATACTACACAGCACAGTACGTAGCATTTGAGTACTACGTACATGGCCGCACGTAGCTCCCTTTTCGAGGCGATGGTCAGACGGAAGCTGGTATAGGTTATTTTACGAGAGTAACTGTCTGTCCCGAGAATGGCAAGATTTTAGGTAAGAATCTTCCCGTCTGCGCTGTCACCTCTCCCCCCCCCCCTCTTCTCTGTCTCTATCTACCCATGGATACCCATGGACGGTGTGAGCAAGTAGAACTGAAAGTAACCATGTACTGTTGCATTGAGAAAAAGACAAGACACACATGAAAAGAAAATGAATGAAGAAAAAAGAGGGAAAAGATCACCGTCAGCCCAACGAACGACCAACACATCCACTGACAGGCCCAATGACTTGGACGACGACGACACTGTTACATGCGTGGATGCTACTACCCTGGCATTCCGGCTTCCCGGCCAATGCAGGTTGGTAGCATTCTACGGCCCAGAAAGATATAGACACTGGTCGACCCGCAGAAACAGAGACAAGGAAAAAGGGAAAAAAGAAGAAAACAAAATTGAAAAGACAGACAAAAGATCGGGAATACAAGACCTTCCGGATGGGGCGGACGGCACATCATTACTCGAACACATTTCTGTGGATCGAATACTACTCGAAACTGTCATTGGCATTGGAAGCAGACAATACATAGTATTCCTTGAAGCGCTTCCATTCCGCCTGTCCCCGCTGCCGGCGATCGCGCTTAGGCCACGCTGAACGCAAAGAGGTGGTGGTGTGTGGGCAGTGGAAGGCTATGTAGGTCATTTTTTCCTCCCCTCATCTTGCTCCCCCCAGATCAGAGATTCCGGCATGTTGCAAGCTCGCCAGAGAGAGGCAGGCAGGCTTACTTGGTAGACCGTTGGGCACCACTATGGATTCGATCTGCGCCTGGGTTGGGTTTATTGCCCCGGTCACCACCGCACTATACTCTCACCTAAATTTTGTCGAGTAAAACGCTGTTCCTCCTCCCGTGTGACACACTATCTACCCCTTCGGGAGATCGTCGTCAATAGAACCAACAGTACTGCGAGTTTCGGCTGGCCGAGAAACAGGTAGTCTGTAGTACAGACCCGGAGCCCAAAACAACTCTTTCTTTTTTTCTTTTCCTTCTTCCACAGCTGATGCGCATCTTTGGAAGGGCAAAGCCGTGGCCTTGCAGCATAACACAATGACGTTTGGCCCGAAAGGGTCCACTCTACAATTACAGGCCGAGGAAAGGATTACATGAAGAGGTGGAAAACACGAGAGAAAGAACATGAGCCGCGAACGCTGCAAAGGAGCTGGGTGGAGAGGTCTGGGCTCCCTCCTCCGGGTCTACACAGTTACTAAACAATTGAGACTACGCTTCCTCCGCCCGCTGTGACAGACTGATCGGGCGGCTCTGCCATGTCATTGGAGAGACACAAGCCAATGGTGTGGAGCAGGCCAGCCCAACGCGATTTCGGCCCTGGATCCTGAAAGGAGTTTGAGTCGAGCGCAAACCCGCCCCCCGGCCGGCAGACCCTCTTTCGACTTGTTCGAGCTTCGAGGTAGCTACAGGAAGGACTAGAGTGCATAGGTGTGTGTGTCTGTGTGTGCGTGCATGGTGCAGGATTATTATCGAGCCAGAGAAGGGCGCAGAGAGCCCAGGACCAATGACTTGGTCGGCGACAAGGAATGGCGACGGTCTAGCGCGGCTGTGTGTGAGGAGGAAAGCCCTGGAGGCGCCTGGGAAACACGCGGGTTCCCTCAGCCTCTTCCGTAGCCTGTGACTTTACTCATGTTAGGGTCGCCCCCCCCCCCCCTCATCGTATCGTATTCCCTTGTGGGACTTATACCGGGGTGGTACTGTGTGTATGTGTTATGTATAGTGAGTAAGTAGGAGGTTGATCGCCTTTTTTTTTTTTTTTTTTTTTTTTTTTTGAGGGGTACATAGGATTATTGTCTTTTCCAAATGGATCCTATCGCCTGTCTAGCAGAGACATGCTGTCTCGTGATTTACTTTGCTGCACCTCGTCATGAGAACGCCACGGACCCTGTGTCGTTCTAATAGTCACTCCCGGGCGAGAAGCACTTGTCTGTCCTCACATCTCGAAGGATCATGATAACCGAACTCCCTTGCACCCTTCGAATCCTGACACCAACAAGATCCAGCCTGTCAGTTGAGCTATCGACCCACATCTCCCTGTACGACATGGTTCATGATGCATACTGTCTACATTCAGGCCTGCTCGACGGGAGAACCTTGAGCAATGTTGTTGGGTGGAAGGATCTCTCGCTCACTGCCAGCCATCCAGCCAGCCAGCCAGCCTTGTTGCTGTTGTTGTTGTAACGGGCATCATGTAATTATGTTATGCCGCATCTGTCACGAGTCGTGTTCTCGACGGTAGCATAAACATTGATCTCTGTTGGTGGTGTTTTCCCCCCATTGATACGAAGTCTGCGTATCCGAGGCAGTTGCCCTGGCCACTTATACATGTAGCACTTTATTTTTGGTTTCCCCTTTTTTTCACCTGCTGCCCAGTCTGGCTGTCATTCCACGACCAGCGTACATACTATCACTAGATGCTGTACATGATACATCTTTGAGCACTTCAGCACAGCTCCCACCGCCGTGGACAGGTCGCCGATCCTCAAGACGTCAGGGTCGGCATCCCGAGAATCATGCCCGACCTGGCTGCAGGTCAGCCCAGTGTTCCGTCCCTGTTGTGTGGTTACACACCACCTTCGCACAGGGTAGGATGAGGAGGGGGAGGGAATTCGCGGCAGGGCATGATTGGCCGAGACAGAAGTGCCATTGTGAAATCTATGAAAGGCTGGGGGAGGATTTTGTCTTTCTCTCTCTCTCTCTCTCTCTCCTCTCTATTTTCCCCTTCCATCTCTTTTTTTCTTCTTGTTGTTATTCTCGTGTGCACTGGGATTGGTCACAGACGAGGGCTCTGCAAGAGTGTTGTATCAGTCTCTCTGTCGAAAACGGCAAATAGTACCACTCAAAGCCGAACCAACTCAACTCCAAGGGCAACTCGAGGCGATTTAGACGAAGTGGAAGGGGGGTCTCTGTCACATCCGATCCGACACCCTTCCACACACCCCCTTCTCTCTCCAAGTCCCTCCACCACCTCCTCCTCTACCACCATCCCAGCCCAGCCCTTGGCGTGATGACTTGCACACCCCGGCTGCATTTCGCATATGCGCAACTTGCGTTAGCACACCACCACCCTCCTCCCCTTCGGCGAGTCGCTTATCGAGCGCGATCCGCGGAGGTCTGGCTCGGCTGGCCCGTTTTGTATTTTCTTGTGCCTGTGTGCGTGTGTGTCTACTTACTTGCATGGAGGAACAAGGCTTCACACGTAGCACACCACACCCGCGCACACCCCCCCCCCCCAATCCAATCCATCCACTTGGCTGAAGAGGAGGAGGTTCCTTCACCCAGTTTCCCGGGGTCCAGCAGAAAGGACATTTTTTTATTTTGTGTTAAAAAGGGTTCTTACCAACGGGGAGGAGCCTTGGCATGCCTGCTGACCAACACCCCTCCATCATGTAATCGTCGTATGGGCCGGGGAAATGGCTGCGGCGCGGCTGTCCCCCCCCCCTCCCCCGGGCCTTTCTTCCCGCACTGTCATCATCGTCGTCGCCAGTCGGGTCTACCTACTCCCTCTACCTATCAAAGCATGCCATGTTGCCTGCATACCGAGGAAGAGAGAGTGTCTCTCTCTCTCTCTCTCTCTCGCAGAACACAAGAAATGACTAGCTTGATCCTTCGGACCTCGTCACCATCACGAATTGCCGAGTGCCATAAACCCCAGGGATGGGTTTGTTTTCTCGTGTCTGCGGATGGCATTGACGCCGGCGTCCTGCGTAGTCTTATCTAGCCCCTTCGATAATTATTATCTGGCGTCGTGGACTTGGTTCTCGTCATACCTCTCTTCCTCTTCGCAGCATCGATAGCGTCGACGCAAGTTTTACTTACTTGGCCTCCCTGGTGTGTTCAATATTCTCGTGCTACGAAAACCATTCCCTACCAGCCAAACAACCACCCGGGCAGGGTCAGACCAGGCTACAGCATGCGGTATCCCTGGCTGGTACCGCCCGTGGTACCTTGAAGCTCCCACCCAGCCTGTTGGGTAACTATCCCATGCTTGCTCGTCTCTCTCGCTTCCTGTCTCTCTGGCGGCAAGAGATCGACATGGAGAGGTGACGAGACGGCGTCTGCGTGTAAGCATTTAGCGCCGCTCGGCGTAGAATAACCTCCCCCCTCCATCTCTGCTGAGGGAGTCATAGTCACCTGATTGATATCTCAGCCCCTTGCAGCCAGAGACGAACCTCCTGGCGCGTGTAAGTGTTCAGGACGAGGCTTTCGAACAAAGTGCTACCTGCAATACAGACACATGGACTCTTCAGCTCATCTATTTCCCAAAACCGTCTTGAGAGCACGTATGATTTGGTCTTTAATTATCTGTGCCCATCTTTGCCCCGTCCTCTAGGCCACATATATATATATATATATATATATATATATATATATATATCGTCTTTGTATATTAATGATCTCGGGCATCCAGACACACACCCTCCAACTATAAGCACTCTATACCCTTGGCAACAAGAGATACCTGGTACAGACTATAGGGGAAAAAAAAAAAGCGATCACGATCTAAACAAGGCTCGGTTGTAAGCATTCGCGAAGCTTTCTGATTTGCGGACGAGGACGAGGGGGGGAGTGTGTGTGCAAGTGTGTGTGGCTTAACAAGGATTAATACTTCAAAAAGAAAAAGGCGTATTATTATGTGCATAAGTACTCACACAGCAGGCGTTACTGCATAATAAGGCTTGCTGACATAGCATCAGGAGTAAAAAAAGGTACTGATTACATAGAATGTTTAAAAAAGGAAAAAAAAGGAAATATGGTAGGTCTCTTTGTCTCTCACAAAGGTTGGGCGAGAGCCGAAAAGGCGAAGGATCAGCGCAGTAGATAGGTGCAAGGGTCGAGATCTGGGCCAGGGCACCCGATTTGTTGTTCTTTTTGCTCCCTCCATTTTCTTCTCACCGACATGGCCTTGTGGTTGTCTCGTGGTGGTGGGGGGTGGTATCCCAATAGGGCGCCAGTGCATGCCCAAGTATGTAATCGAACATGATTCTTGACTTTGGATACCGACATGTATCCTGTCTTATCATCTTGATAATCCGCAGGATGGATGATTGATGACATGATGCAGGCGAACAGGAGGGCTGATTTGAGTAGAGGTGTTCTGCATCCGGGCGTGATACTTTACTTTGTCACTCACATGAAATCCCCAGCCTCCTCTTTTATTGGTGATGATATTTCGTTGCCAGCAAGCTCAGAATTGACAATGGACAATTCAATTTACTTTCCTTTATTCAAATAAAACACCATGTCGTCGGTGAGCACAGTCAGTCAGTCAGCCTTCCTCCACGCAAATTCATAAAACAACAGGATAATTAGAACTCGAATGCATGCTGACCAAAAATAATAGACTACCTGAAGCACGCTCGCTCTCACCGCAGGGCGCTACAGAAAGCTGCACTGGAGTACTAGCGGCCAGCAACAAATCAGAGGCGCAGAAATAACCGCCCACAACTTGGAAGCGCCTCCACGGCTTCACTTCAACTCTCGCCAGCATCACCACCACCACCACCCTATGAAGTATCCTCCTCATGCACGCGGTTTCCTCACTATTCCCCATCTATACCATGATGACTGGATGAGAGAATAGGAAGATAGATGAAAGAGAAGAAGAAAAAAAAAATCACCCTGAGCTGGGGTCCTTGTCACCGTTTTCCCCCCCCGAAGCCCCACGCCGGCGCTTAACCCACCCCCTCGCCCCCTCACCGTCTTCGTCTTGCCGCCCCGCGCAACAAACGAGATCTCAAGATGCATCATGCACGACTGGCAGCCAAGATCCAGGTCCAGGTCGGCATGGATGAGTAAGTGAGTTTTCCTCCTGAATGGCACCGTCCCATCGCGCCGGCACATGGATGTACCTGGTCGGCCTGGGTGACTACAAGTACCTCGCCTTGCCTTACCTGTGGGGCCTTGTACCCCTGAGGAGGAGGAGGAGGAGGGAGGGAGGGAAGGAAGGAAGGAAAAGCATTTGTTGTTGTTGTTGGTGGCGGCGGTGGTGATCCAGGACCCAGGCAGTCGGGTCGTCGGCGCTTCCATGAGGGTGGGTGACCACCTTCTGTCGACATTGCGGTGAGCGGTCCTGCTGCAGGTATGCGTGCATGCTGTGCACAAGGAAGAGTGTGGCCCGGGGTGCTTGTGGGCGTCACGCGGGGCAGAGGTCACACGGAGAGTTCGGAGCAGCCAAAGAGGAAGGGACATCAACGACAGGCGTGCTGTTGGCTGAGAACCACCTCGTCGTCGCCTCGGCCCTCCTGGTGAAGGTCTCACCGCATCACCACAAGGGCGCTTATGTGCAGCCTCCCGAGCGGCTACCGGCCGACATATTGGCTAGCAGGGTCCGGAGTAAGTCGTCGAACTGGCTGTATGTACTGTGTGCAATGTGAGTGTGGTGGGCCCTGGACAGAAGGGGGCAGGTATATCGCACACACACACACACACACCGCACACGCACGCACACGCACACTTCTAGACCCAACTCAAAAAACAAACAAGTTGACCACTGCCGGTTTCAAAACGAACAGGCCTTGGCAAGCCCTTCCCTGATCGGCCAGCTATAATAAGAAGCGGCTACGCAGGGTGACGAGATGCGGCTGCAGGATATGTAACTTGTTTATCCCAACGACACACGAAGCCTGTCCACATATCAGCCTATCATGTGCCCATCATTTCCATCCCACCTCGATGAGTTTCAAGATGCACATGTCGAAACAATTGGTGATTGCAAGGGAAACAAACGTTTATTTGTGATTGTTTCGTACCCATCCCGCCTTGCCCCTCCACACTCCCACCCTCTTTGAACCCAGCGTCTAGGTGTGGCTGGATGTCTGTTGTGTGACATGCAGGCCGGGATATAGGTGTGCCATTCTGACAAGAGAGCCTGCATATTGGTCCGAATTTGTCGGCATCACGGCTGAGAATAGCATTAGGGTCCACCCTCTTTCGCTATTGACACCAGAAAGGAAGGCGAGTGGCTGTTACCAGTTGAATTGGCGCTCGTTGGACTTGGTCAGAAGGTAGATAGACAGGGGGGAGAGGGTGACGACGCGTCCAAGAATAGAACTGCTCTTGTTACATTGTATCTCGAGGAATATCATAGGAAACGTCTTCATGAGTTTCATCCTGAAAATAAACGTAGCATCCGAAATGCTGTACTCAAAAGGGGGCAGACTGCGCAAGAGTCACCACGACTAGCAGCAGTAACGAGTGCATCGCGCATCGCCAACGAGAAACCCCCCTTTGCCTCACTACTTCTTCTGCCTCTTGGTGCTCTTGTCGGACGTTGCGCTAAGCACACTAGCACTTCGCTTGTTCCGAGCCCCACTGCTGCTCCCTGGCCTGGTGGCCCCCTCCTCCAGCTTCACTACGAGCGGTGTTGGTTGATCATCACCCTCAGCAGCTGCAGCAGATGCGTCGCCGTCACCATTCGTGGTCGGCGCTTCATCTACCTTTGTCGCCTTTGCAGCAGCTGCTGCGGCTTTTTCGGTCGCAGGCGCTTCAGCAGTAGCGGGTGCTGTGTCACTGCCTTTGGCGTTGGCGTTGGCGTCACCGTCCGTCTCTGTCGGCTTGTCCTTCTCGGTCGCCGTAGCAGCAGCAGCAGCAGCAGCAGCAGTGGCGGCGACGGCACCCTCAGAGGTGGACACCTCACCGTCCTTCTTCTGCTTCTTCTTGTCGTCGGCAGGCGGCTGCTCGTCGGCCTGGCCATCCAGACCCAGGGCTGCTCTCGCCTTGGCCCGCTCTGCCTTCTTGGCCTCCTCGATCTTGATCTCGTTCTCGAGCTTGTCCTTCTGCTTCCTGAGGTCCACCAGGCTGGTGACGGCGAGCACGAGTTTCTCGTACTCGGCCACGACCGTCGCGGTGGGCATGTTGAGGCGCACGGGGATGCTGAGCTCGTTGAGCACGTGCTGTATGCGTGCCTGCTGCTGGCCACTCTTGTGGGAGAACAGTTTGTTGACCCGTTCGTACCGGAACGTCGGCCCGGAGCTGAGCCGCTCGTGAGTCGAGACGCCGTAAATCTGCTCTTCGTACTCGCTGAGCTTGCGCCTCTCGGGAGGTGGCTGTCCCTTCTTGTTGTTAACGGGCAGGGGCTTCTCGGCACCAATCGAGTCGCGGTGGCCGGCTGACTGGGCCGCGATGCTCTCGCGCCGACTCGGTGCTGTCTCGGACACTGCGCTCGCTGGTTGGGCGTTTGCGCCAGCAGCCGCAGCAGTAGCAGTAGCCGGACTCGCGCTCTCGGGCCCGGTGATTGGCTTGCGCTTCCTGGCCTGGCTCTGGGTCTGCAGAGTGTTCAGCAGCTGATTGAGCCCGGCGCTGCCCCTGAACGCGCTGATGTCCTGGTCCGCATGTGGGTGGTCGAGCCTCTGGTAGAGCTCCCTACGCTCCTCGTTGAACCTCTCAGCGCGGGCCATGATGCGCTTAACCTCGATGAGAAGCGACTCCTCCTCCTTGGCCTCGGCCTCTGTCCTCGACATGGTGTTGACCGCGAACCTCTTGCGCTGGGCCTCCTTGTCCGGGTCGAAGTTCAGCATCATGGTGTGCATGTCCCACTCAAACTGCGTCATATACTGCTTCGGCTTCTGGATCTCCATCATCTTGGCCGCGACCTCGTAGTACCGTGCCTTGAGGTCCTCCATGGTCCGCTGTCTCGGGGCAGGCACGACGGCCGTGCTCGACCCATCCATGTCCATATCGTCGGGTCGTTTCGGCGAGTATTCGTATCGGTCCCATATGAGGGGCCACCGCAGATCAAAATCCCTGACCAGCTGGAACAGATAGTCGGTCTCGTCCTTGGTCCAGTCGTCGCTCTGTAATTTTGCCTCGTACTGCTCCTCGTTGTAGTCAGGTACCTGGACCTTGACGTTGAACCTTGCAAACGCAGAGTCCTCGACCTCGAGCTCCTTGGTCTGCTCGCCGTCCTGCTGCTCTGCGCCCTCTGTAGCAGCAGCTGCTTCTCCGCCCTGCGCAGTTTCGCCCTCTGCAGCTGTGACGCCCTCAGGACGATCCTGCCCTGGTTCCGTGTCTGACTTGCGCTTCCAGTGGCGCAGTATCAAGCTTTTGTCGTCGCGCGCCGAGTTTCGAAAGGCCCTTAACTCCCACTTGGATGCGGGTTTGCGGTTGATCTGACGCCGCTTCTTGTACAGAGAGACTTCGGGTACGATGGCAATCGGGGTGTCGCCTCCAAGGCTCTGAACTTCTCGTGCGAGCCCTTTCAAGTTTGGTCTTGGAGCGGCAATCTTCTGCTTCTTGGAGGGACGGGAGCCCAGGCCTTCAGAGGGCAGATTGAGGACATCGCGAACATCGTTGGAGGCCATGGCGGGGTCGCCCTGCTGGCACCGACGTCGACGCTGGGTATTGTACAAGACGGCGAGTCGAGCCTCTAGGCAGTGGGTTTGTGGTCCGACTCAGCCAGTCATTGGCGAGAGAAGATGTGAGGAGCGAAGGGTCGAGATGGGAACACCGTTTGCGAGGGTGGCAGTTGATGAATCGCTTTGTATGGTGGGTGGGTTGGTGGGTGGGTTGAACTGCCCAGTCTCAATTCACGTCGGCAACGAAACCGCGTCCTGCAGAAGAATAATAAAGTGGAGGCCCGCACAGACCAGGTATCTGCTTATGTAATACCATCTACTTGTCGTCTCTATCCTCCTTCAGGGCAGGTCTAGGGGGGAGCTTGGGCCTGCCGCAGGTGCCACAGCGGACCTCGACCTGCTGGAGCTGGGGGACCTGGAACCCCTGCACATGCATTTTGGAGACCGTGGCTCTTCGATTCTCGACGGCCGAGCCACTGCAAGCAAGGCCTAGACAACATCACTTCCGTCTTCCATCCTCCTCCTCCTCCCACGACGCGACGGATTGACGTCTACACAGCAACACGAGAGACCGATTGATTGTGGATTCGCACCTCAAAGGGTCTCCATCCCATACACCGTTTGGTCTAACAAGGTGTCAGTTCTCAGCTCGAGCCGAACGGGACAATGAGGGCCTTCTTCCCCCTCGTGGCCTTGAGCTCCCTTGCTCAGGTCACCCAGGCCCTCTACTTCTTCCTCGACGGCACCACCCAGAAGTGTTTCTACGAGGAGCTTCCCAAGGACACTCTGGTGGTTGGGCACTACTCGGCAGAGGAATATGACGACCAGAGACATGCGTGGTGGAAGCACGATGGCATCAGCATCTTTATTACTGTTGATGTACGTTTGCATGACAGCGTGGACATTTCTCCTGCGCTCTCCTCCCGAGTCCAATGTCCACTACCTCCCCTCTACCATGGTTGGATAAAAGTCTAATGCATGTGTGTGTGTGTTTGCCCCTTATGCAGGAACTCTTCGACAACAACCACCGCATAGTAACGCAGAAGGGTGGATCCGGCGGCCGCTTCACCTTCACTGCAGCCGAGGCCGGCGACCACAAGATCTGCTTCACACCTTCATCCGACAGCGGCAAGACGGCCTGGCTGAGCACCTCCAACCCTAACGGCGGCATCAAGCTGAACCTCGACATGACCATTGGCGAGACCAGCGTGATCGAGAGCTCCGACAAGGACAAGCTGGAGGACATCCAGTCGAGGATCAGGGACCTGAACTCGCGGCTGCAGGATATCCGAAGGGACCAGGTCTTCCAGAGGGTAATGCTCTCCCCGCTTATGATCTTTCATATGGGTGACAAACTTGGTCTAGAACCACGTGTGGCTGTTTGGTGGCTAACTCGAGACAATGACAGGAACGAGAAGCCGAATTCCGCGACCAGTCCGAAGCTACGAACTCGCGTGTGGTCCGATGGATGCTCATCCAGCTGGTCGTCCTCGGTGGTACCTGCGCGTGGCAGCTGTCTCACCTGCGGTCCTTCTTCATCAAGCAGAAGCTCACTTGAGGGGGAGGGGGCCAAAATTTGAAGCTGTACGTCTGACAGACGACGCGGAACGTATGTTATGGAACTCAGGCCGGGGAGGGACGGGATCGGACAGGAAGGAAAATCCCACGTTTTCATGAAGAGACAGGCGTTGGACCGGCCAGCCTTTTTGCTTGAAATGTGTTATACATATATATACCTATGCTTATGGCAAGCCTCAAGAAAGACGATTATGCAAATAATTGTGTGAAATGGGGAAGAGTAGGTGAAAAGTGTCAGAGTTGAAAGAGCTATGGAGAGTGGGTTGTGAGAGAAGACTTAGTACTTCTACACATCACAGCTGAGGCACGAATTACGTTACCTATGCCACTTCAACAAGGCTGCCATGCTATTGCCAGGTCTGATATTGTCATGCAGGAAAGGGGGAACACAGTGGACGCAGGGCAGTCCAGGAAGCAACACAATGAAGCCTACTCTGAATACTTGAGACAGTGACCAACGGATTCCACTCAGACTTTTAGATTGAAGCACATAATCTTATTACTCCCATACTCCTGACTCCTTGAAAAAGATGATCGAGGTGACTATCTTTGGGTGACCAATCATTATATCAATATTATAAAAGAGGACTGAACAAGCTCTGCAGATCATGGTTCGCGGCACACACCAGATCAAGGGTAGTTGCACCTCCTCACACCATCCTCCCTGAAAATCTCCAGGAAGGGCGCCTCGCTCGAGAAGACGAGGAAGCCGTTGCGGCAGTCCTTGGTCTCGGTAGCCCAGGTGGCACCCCCACTCTTCCAGGCGACCAGGTTGCCATCGTTGCCACCGTGGTAGACCAGATCGGCAGCACCAGGCCCCCAGCGGTTCATGGCCCACTCGGGCTGCCCGTTGGGCTTGTAGACCACCAGGTTGCCGTCCGGCTGGTACACGAAGCGGTTGCCGTTCTCGAAGATGAGGAAGGGCGTGTCGCTGGGGCTAACCCGGAAGGTGTCGCCCCTAAAGGACACGGACTGGCGGCCGGTGTAGACGCCGTTGTTGAACTTGATCTGCTTTGCCTTCTCGATGGCCTGGGCCTTCTCCTGCTCAAAGCCCTGCCGGGCCGCCTCCAGGTCTCTCTTGCTCGCGGCCCTGGCCTCCTCGACGTCCCTGCCGGCCTGGTCCCTGGCCTGCTGGGTCTCCTTCCCTGGCCTGGTCGCGCTCCTCCCTGGCGGCGTTGATGGCAGCGTCCGTGGCGATGGCGTCCGTGTCGTAGACGGGGGCGGCCTCGCCCACCGTGGTGGACAGCTTCGTGGAGCTCGAGTCGCCCCAGATGAGGCCCAGCCTCTGGATGCCCCCGCTGCCGCTGGTCTCGTCCATGAGGATGCGGCCGAAGAAGCCCTTGAAGGTGCCCCTGCTGAAGGCGGAGTCGAGGAAGACGGTCTTGATCTGCTCGTACTCGACGCCGTCCTTCCTGACGCGGTCGCCGGCCTGGACCTCGTTCTTAATGGCCTGGCCCAGGAGCCTGCGCCCGCGGTTGGTGTACATGCAGACGGAGAGGACCCGCACGGCGTCCTCGGGCTTGACGTTGCCGGCCCTGACGGTGGGCACGCCGACCTCGATGGCCGCGGAGGTGATCCGCTCGCCGGGCTGGAAGCTGCCGAGCGACTTTCGCTTGAGCTTCTCGGCAGACTATTTCATGTGCATGGAAGCGTTAGAGATGGTCTTGCTGGTGGTCGTAAATCAAGAGAAAAAGGAAAAGGAAAAAAGAAAAAAAGAAAAAAAGGGAAGGCTATGAAAGAGTGACTCGACTTACCAGTCCCTTCCTCAAGAGAAGTCCATTCTCGTACACGACCTCGACAGAGCCAACACATCCCCATTCTGTGATGCCAATACTGACCGACTCGACCTGCCACTCGGGAAACAGGAACTCGAGGTTGTTGAAGAAGTCGCCCTTCTCCGTGACCGGTGTGGCCCTCGACACCTGCAGGTGCTTGCCAATGCCAGGGTTCCTCTTCTTGATCTCGTCCATGGAAGTCATCTCGGCCACTGTCAGGTCCTGGTCCGGCTGGTACAGCGCCGGCGAGTCGGCCTCGAGCTTCTCCTGCTCGATCTGCTCCTGCTTCAGGTCGTCCTCCGTCTGCGTCTTGGCCATGATCCTCCGGCCCGTGAGCGGGTCCGACCTGGGCTTGAGTGCGTCGGGGATCTTGGTGACGGGCACCCGGGTCTCGAACAGCAGGGGCGCCTGGAAGGGCTCCTCGTGGTCCTCGTCCGTGGCGAGCTTGGGGTCCTTCTCGATCTGGTCGACCTCGTTGACGATAAACACCATCTGCCTGCGGATGAACTTGCGCGCCTCACTGAAGCCACGCAGCGAGGCCTCGAAGCGGGAGGTGTCGAGGGCCGCCGTCAGGGCAGCCGCGTATCTCTTGGCCGCCACCAGGGCGTTCTGGTCGCCCGAGGCTGTGGCCTGGCCGATGGCCGTGATGGCCTTGGACTTGCCGGGCGAGGTCCCACTGTCCTGGGCACTGCCCTCGCTGTCTGATGCCCAGGGCTCAATCTCCAAGGTCTTGCCCTGGATGCGGTACACGTCGTCGCCCAGCTTCTTGTACAGTGACTTGTACGACATGAAAGCATCCATGAGCACGTTCGTGTAGATCTGCGCGTTCTCGTACTGCAGGGGTGAGTACTCGGCGGGCTTGAGCGAGACAAAGCTCCGCAGGCTCTCGTACTTGGTCAGGATGGCGTGGGTGCGCTGCGGGCAGTCGGCGACGAGGCTGGGGAAGCGGGCGGCGGCCTGCATGACGCTCTGGATGTTCCAGGGCTGCTCCATGGGCTTGATGTGGCCGCCGCCGCACCAGCTCACCTGGATGGTGGTCTCGGTGTTCATCTCCAGGTTGGTCCTGGCGATGCCGACGTTGGCCTCGGCGGTGATGTCGACGGGGCCGGCCGTCAGGGCCACCTTGGCCTCGGCCTGGATGTCCAGCAGCTTGGCCTTGTTGTGCACCTTCATGCTGATGATGGCGTTGAACTCGCCGCCCTCCTGGAAGCCCGAGATGAAGCTGTCGCCGTAGACCTTGTTGAAGTCGTCCGAGCCGATGCCCACGGAGCGCATGGGGTTGTAGACGAGGGCGTCCTTGAAGTTGACCGTCTGGTTGACGACCTTGACCGAGATGTAAAAGTTCAGGTCGCTCTCCTTGAACTTGTCCGAGTCCACAAAGGACCCGCGGCCGGAGCCGCCGATCTTGGCCATCTTGACAGACAGGGCGCCCGAGATGGCCATGTCGTCCGTGACGTCGCTCAGCCTGTCGATGAACCTGCTCGAGTACGTCACCGTCTGGCTCGGGCCCCTGGCGCCGCTGGCGTCGAAGCTGTACTTCTCGTCGCTGGCCGCCATGCCCTCGAACCGGTCCGCGAACTGGTTCTGCGCCTTGATCTTGTTCAGCTCCTCGAGCGTCAGCGCGTCCTTCTTGGCAGCCACGGCATCCGAGATGGCCTTTTGCGCTGCTGCGCGCCGCGCCGCGTCGTACCTCCTCTTCTCCTTGCGGATCAGCCGCTGCTCCTCGCGCTCCTCGGCCTGCCGCACCCGCTCCTCCTCGCGCGCCTGGAGCTCGCGCTGCCGCTGGTGCTCGCGCTGCTCGCGCATGCGCTCCTTGTCCTGCTTGATCATCTCGAGCCGCTCCTGCTGGTCCAGGCGGGCCTGCTCGAGCTCGAGCTCGCCGCCCGCCGGCTTCTTCTGGGTGGCGACGGCAGCTGCAGCTGCGTTCTTGTTGGATGCCCGTGTGGGGATCTCTTTGACCTGGAACTTGGTAGAGCCGGTCTTCTTGGCGGCGCTGTTGTCCTGTTTGTTGCCGACAGACGAGGAGCGAGCCCGGGACTTGGGTCCAGCCGCCTTTGTTGCGGCAGCGGACGCCTCTGGGGCAGCTGCTTTCTTGCCCGTGGCAGACGTGGACGTTGTGGCGACGGCCTTGATTGGTTCCTCGTCGGCTGGTGCCTCGTCGTCGTCATCATGGTTATCTTCCTCCTTGGTGGCCTTCTTCTCATCGGCATCTTTGTCGTCCTCGTTCTTGTTCTTGTCTGCAGCCTCATCCTTCTCATCGGCGGCGTCCTCTTTGGCCACATCCACGACGGAATCGCTGCCACTAGCATCATCGGCGTCTTCCCCTTCGTCCTCTTTTGAAGCATCTCCATTGTCATCATCGGCAGTCTCCGCTTCTGCATCTCCCGAGGTCTCATCTGCGGACTGATCATCACCACCAGCAGCAGCTTCGCCAGCACCAGCCTTCTCAGGCACAGCAGCAGCAGCAGCATTGTCACCAGACTGCTCCGCATTGGCCTCCAGGAGGTTGATCGCGGCGACGGGGCCCTCGTTGACGACCTCCTTGATCCTGTTCCAGACGCTGGGCTTCCCGGAGCTCTCCGCCACGATGCGCATGGTGGTGCCATCGTTGGTGATGACGTTCTCGGCCCTGCCGGGGTCGATGACCACGGCGTCGTCCACACAGATCTGTTGCGTGTAGGAATTGAATCTAGGGATGTACGGTTAGAATGTTGTTGACGGATTCAGAACCAAGTCTTGTTCTTACCCTTGACCAAGCCGCATGGCATTGGTATATGGTGCTAGGAGGAGAGCCATTTTGGAGACGGTATAATATTGGTATTAGAGGAAAGGAAAACAGATAAAGGGACTGAAAGCAAGTACGTGACTGGGTGTCCTCCTGTTTGGAGGGGGAAGGGGTCGAGAAGATGGGTGGCAATTATGAGAAAACCTGTTGAAGAAGTAATTACCAGTGAAGAGAGAATAGCCTCTCAACTACGCTCGACCAAGGACTCAAGGCAGATATATATATATATATATATATATATATAATATCATCACTCTGGATCGAGAGTGATGGTCCGGAAAGTGGCTTACCCTGTTACAGCATCCGGAGATGCCCTCCTTAGTTCCCACTGACTGTTTCCCCCGGTCCAGGCATAGACTACAGGGAGTCGGCCTAGACCGTCGAGCAGATGGGCCCGTGGTGATCAGAGCCCCATGAGCTGAGAATCTCTGAATATGGTCGGAGAATGTTTCTTCATGGTGGAGATCTGATACAAACTCGAAAGGGACTATTGCAACTAGTGTAGAGGTTCTCGAATTTTCAGGGTCTCGCATCCACAAAGAAGAACAAGGGGTGCGTATAGCCATGCGTATCGACTGGACCTTGCTTGTTTGTAACCATCGTGGCCGTGAACTGACGAGAAAGTGGATTCTTTTTCAAAGATCAGCCGAGGCCGCACTGGGACGACCACAAGCCCAGCTCTCCCCAGCCAGTCAGCCAGCCTCTCGGGAGCATCCGTCCATCCTCTAGCGGGCGCCACGTTCTCGGGACCAGACCCGCCCGGCCCTGGGCCCCCTCCGCGTGGTCTTCTTTTGCAAAAGCTAATCTGCCATCTAGACCTCCCTCTTGCAAGGGCCCCAAGGGGGTACATGACCAGTTGCTGCGAGGCTGGAAGCAGATAGATCGTGGTTCAGCTGGGCAGGGAGACCAGCTCAGCTTGTGGAGCCTTCACTTCGATAGTTTCACTCACTTTGGCTGGCTGTCTTCTCTGTGTCTTTTTCCTTCAGTTACCAGTCAAAATCCAATGGATCTAGGGCATATTAATTACTCCTTCTTGTGATGACTCCATTTGACACGTCTTTTCTCCAAATTGCATCAAACAGGCGGTAAAGCATCTCTCTTGTCTTGCGCTCAGGCCTCTCTCGTCCTGAGAGTCTGGAACTCGTCCAACCAGTTGTGACCCCATGATATCCGAGGCCTGGGCACACATTCTGGGCATCGTTCGAGCTGCTGCTGGTCCCATTCCTACAGTTGAGTCTCGAGGCATTCTGGCTATCCAGCGTTGAATTGCACTCGAACAGATACTCAAAATCTTTTGGTCATGCAACTGTCATTATTATTACACGTCCCATACGACTGCGTTTGAACAAACCCTCATCATGTCACGGGCCAGAATCCAAGATGATGAGTTCGAGGACTGGCTCCAGCTGGACAGCCAAGATGAGAACTGGGTAGCCCAACAGGCCGCTCTAGGCATGCCCCTCACCTTGCCGTGGAAGAAGGAGAAGATCAGGCTGGGGACCTGCTTCCAGTCACGCCTCCAGCACGGCGATCCATGGCTCAAGGAGACCCCCTTCATCCTGTCGGACCTCTACATGATCCCCAAGACCCTGCGGAGCGAATACGGCAGCACCTCTTCTTTCCACTCGGTCAACACGAGCCGCAAGTCCGAGACGGGCAGTCATCTGAGTCTGGGCTTTGGTATGGGTGTTGGCCTGCCGTTTCTGTGTTCGGCGTCTGTCAAGGGTACATATGATGAGCATGTCAAGAACAATAATGATGTGAGTTGGTACTTACGCCATGGAGGATTGTGAAATAATCCCTTCATCAAGCTGACTTGATGCCCCATCTAGTCGGACAAGAGCTCCATCCGTGCCAGTACGCGTAGTGCCACGGTGCAGCTGGAGCGTAACCCCAGGCTGAGCCACGAGGCCATGGCAATGCTCAAGTACGGAGGCGGTTACGAGGCCTTTACGAAAAAGTACGGTGACTACTTTGTCTGGGGGTACCGCCTCGGCGGGGACACTGGCTTGATGGTGAGCAGCTCAAGCTACTCGAACAGAAAGGACGAGTCGGTCGGGATCACCGTCACGGTCGAAGTGCTTCTGATCGAGGACAGCGAGACCTGGACCAAGGACTTCCACAGCTTTTCCGCCGGCAAGTCAATGAGGCTCGTGGGCTACGACACGCTGAGCGATATGAGCTGGAACGTCACCACTGCCGAGAACGGGATCGGAGCCCTGGTGGACAGCTCCAAGAAGATCATCTCGGGCTCACAGGATATCCTGGAGAGGACGTTGGAGGTGCTGGAGAAGCAGAACATGGCGGACGGGGACGACTTGTCGCATGAGCAGTGTGAGTTCCTGACCGGCAGCGGGCTGGTTGTTGAGCTCGTGCTTCTTCCCATGTCTTCGCTGCGAGATGTAGCCCGTTGGACGACGGAGCATGATATAATCTAGAGATATGAGTGGTTGGTATATATGAAATAATAAGTAATGCAGCTGGATTGTCAACACTATTGTCCCGAAGGGCGTTTCATCCAAGAAGGGTAGGGTATCCAATCCAGTCAGTATCATCACCAAACCGCAACTTTATTAATTCATATACCCAAGATTGAATGCGCCTTCAACGCCCAACTTGCCTCGATCAAACACCATTCCTCTGACCCTACTAAGACGTGACCACAGGAAACATGATCTTGTTCGTGTCCCTTGTTTCCCACTCCCGGAGGAACGAGTACATCAAAGACGCCATCTTCTGACCTCGCGCTCGTTCCAGCCACTCAGCCTGGTCGCATTCTTCAATGTGACAGCCGAGCCTCTCGGAGAGATACCTCCCCCAGATGCGCCATGTGCATCTTCTGTGGGCTGCAGATGTGCGTAAACCGGATCGTCGACGCGGCCGCCCCATTCTGCCCTGCAGCAGTGGGTGACGATAATACCGACCCAAGAGCATGCGTCACGATGGCTCCCGCGACATCCTCGACGTCGACGAGATCGAGCACACCGTCCACTGTGGCGTCCAGCCGAGGGGCGGCCCGCAGCTGTGTGCTGACCCTCACAATGCTGCCGAGCGCATCCGTATCAGACGCTCCGGGCCCGAGTATGGATGTCGGCCGGTGGACCACGACGCTCAGTCCGGCCAGGGGATTCTCGGTGACGGCGCGCTCCAGCACAGCCTCGCTTGCCCACTTTGAACAGCGGTAGCCCTGTATGATGGCGTCCTCGGGCGCCGGAAGGGATGTCGCTACAGAGACAGGAGGCAGGGCCGAGGCCAGCAGGTCATCAATGTCGCCTGCTACAGTCGGCGGCCGTGACTTTTGCGCAAAGCACGCCACCGAGGCTGTCGACACAAGATGCAGAGGCACTCGTCGGCCGTATGACGCTGATGCTTTCAGCGCCATCCTGAGGAGCGCGCGTGTTGACAGGACGTTGGGCCGCCGCAGCGACGCATATGTCTTGAGAAGAGAGACGTCGGCGCCGTTGTGGATAATCACGTGGACTGTTGAGGCCAGCCTGTCGAACTCGGCTCGAGAAAGGCCCAGGTGGCGGTCTCCCAGATCGCCAGCGTGCTCAATGATCTTTGACGTGGTGGCGGCAGATCCTTCTACTCGCGTGATGTGCCTGGGTTGGCCGTGGCGGTCCGGCCGAATAGCTACGCAGTGGACCTCGCGGACTCTGGTGTCGTCGACCAGGAGCTGTAGCAGGGACGTGCCAACGAAACCTGTGGCGCCCGTGAGGAGGACGGACAGTCCATTGCTTACTGCCTCACCGTCACCGTTACCCAGCCGTTCCCCGCCTGCTGTGAACGGAGTACTGTTGGGTGCAGAGGGATGGTGGAGCTGGTCTGTCAGTGCTGCAATCTCACTGTGCCAGCTCATGGTGGTTGTTGTTGTTGGTGGTGTTTTTGTCGAAGGGCTGGACGAGGCGTACTTCGTCTCCTGGAGCGCATCTTCGATGCTTCTGGTCATGCCGCCCAGGGTGCTCGACTGGAACAGCTTAGGAAGCAGAAGTCGGGCTCCGAACGTCGTCTCGAGGACAGATTGTAGTCGAAGGAGGAGCAATGAGTTCCCACCCACGCCAAAGAAATCCGAGTCTCGACCCCGGATCGAGCTGCCGTCTTCAGGAAGAACCTCTTCCCATGCCGCCTTGATGCCCATTTCCACCACAGTCAATCTATCATGTGTCGCATCGTCCCGAAGCTCATCGTGGCCATTTGCGTCGCCGTTGTGCTCAAGATGATGCTCGTTATTTCGTCCCTTGTCATGTTGAACAGGCAGGGCGTCGATGGCCCGCTGGTCTCTCTTCCCATTCTGCGTCGTAGGCAGTCTATCGATGGGGACTGTCACGGCAGGCCGCATATAAGCTGGCAGAGGAAGTCGTCCCACGAGCTGTTCGAGGAACAGGTTCCTGTCGCCCTTGAACAGATCCGAAAAGGCAACAAACGCAACGAGCAGTCCGTCATTTCGGAAAGACAGCGCGACATCGCTGACAACGGAGCCGCCGGATCCCGCCATGATGTTGGCCACCCCGTCGAGCTCGATGCGGACGCCGCGAAGCTTCACCTGGCTGTCACCCTCTATTCGCCCCAGCGGATACAACATGCCGTTCTTCCGAAGCCTTCCTACATCGCCGGTGCGGTATAACCTAGTCCTGGGTAGTCGAAACCGATCAGGGTGGAAGGTCGAGCTCGACTGGAACCTCTCGTGTGTCTCGGCAGGGCGGTTGAGATAGTCCCTTGCGACACCCTCACCACCAATGTATATCTCACCAGGGAAGCCTATGGGAACCGGCTCCAGCGTCTTGGGATCAACAATCATGACAGAATAGTTGGGCAGGGCACAGCCCATATGAACATCCCCACCGTCGTCGGCAGCAGCAGTAGTAGACCAGCGGTAGTCAATCCCGCCCCGCGTACAGGACACAGTGCACTCGGTGGGCCCGTACGCATTGACGAGCTGCAGCCCGGGGATATCCAGCCTCGCAAACTCGGCCAGCAGCCGGTGCGTGAGCTTCTCGCCGCCGCTCACCGCCAGACGCCATGTATCCCGGCACCGTGCCGCCAGGACAGGACCGCCGTACCGCAGCAGCGAGGTGTACTCGGAGGGCACTGCGATGGTGTACGTGACGCCCTCGTCGGCCATCATCTCAGCAATGGCCACTGGGTCGCGCCGCGCCGTCTCGGGCACCACGATCACGGTGCCGCCGTGGGCGAGGCCTCCAAAGATCTGCTCCAGCGAGGGGTCGAACCCCGGCGAGGACTGCTGCAGGACCACCTCTCGTCGGATGCCCATTGTTTCGCCAATGACACGCATCTGGTTGATCAGGTTGCGGTGCGTCAGGACGACGCCCTTGGGACGGCCTGTCGATCCGCTGGTGAAGAAGACGCAGGCGGGCTGGTCTGCCTCGGCAGCCTGCCACGGCGAGCAAGCCGTCTCTGTCGGGTCCGGCCACGGCAGGTCGTCTAGGTCGAGCACCCTGCAGTCATCATGGGCCTGCGCACAGAGGCTGGCGGCTGTCTCTGCATACACGCGTCGAGAGATGATCACTCTCGGCTGACTGTCGGCAACCATCAAGCCTAGTCGCTCCGTGGGGCTGAGCATGTCCAGTGGGACGTAGACGGCGCCTGCACGCATGATGGCCAGCATAGCACAGAGACTGTCCGCCACAGGGGCCATGTAGACGCCGATTAGTGATCCGGGTCCAACTCCATGCTGCAGTTGTAAACATTCGGCGATCTGCACCGAGCGGCGCACGGTATCTGCGTATGTCAGGTGCTGCTGACCCTCTCCCTTGATGGCTACATCATCGGGATACAGGGCAGCTACCTCATCGACCCGGTGCGCAAGTGTGTCGGGCCATGGGTCCAGAGACATGACAGGGCCCTGGCCCAGCTGGATGGCTTGCTGTATGTCTGCATCGCTGGCTACTGGACAGTCCTGGACTTTGAGATGCACGCGACCGCCGTCCTGCGCGGGCGTGACCAGGTGTTCCAGTGCATGCACGAAGGACCGTGTGAGCATCTCGGCGTCAGACTGCTCATAGAGACAGCTCTGGAGGAAGAGAGAGATCCACACGCCGCCGTCTTCCCTGAACTCTGTCACGTCGACGTGGACATCAAAGGCATTCCGAGCCACGATGGTCTCGTCCCACTCGACAACACAGTTCTGACCTAGACGGGAGCGGGAAGACGGGTGGCCTATTCGGTAGTTGAGTGCGACCTGGAACAGCGGGTGGCATGTGGCATCGCGAGGCACACGGAGCTTGTCGAGCACTGTCTGGAACGGCGTGGTCGAGTTGGCCAGCGCAGAGAAGGCAGCGTCTCTTGTCTGCGCCACCAGGCCATCAAAGAGCCCGTCCTGGTCCACTCGGAGCCGCAGAGCCACAAGGTTCAAGAAGTAGCCGATCGCGTCCGAGTCATCATCAGCAGCAGCAGCCTCGTCGTCGTCGTCGACCGCGCCTCGCCGGTTCGCATCGACAACTCCGATACTGAGATCCGACACATCAAGCCACCGGGACAAGAAGGCAGCGAGGGCAGCAGTGTAGAAATGGAACGTCGTGGCGCCTATCTGGTTGCACCTGGACCTGACGCGGTGGGCGAATGCCGCGTCCAGTTTGATCTCGAAGCTGTGCGAGTCGTAAGCATCGAGGGGTACCCGGTGCTTCGTTCTGGAGAAGGGGAGAAGGGGCAGCACTGCTGGAGGCTCTGGGTACACTTCTCTCCAGTGCCGCATCTCGCGTTGCAATGTCTCGGGGCTGCACGAGTCTCTCTGCCTGGTGGACAGCTCGATGGCCTGCAAGGGCGCAACAGCATTGCCTAGCAAGTTGACGCTGCCCGAGTATGCCGAAGCGAGTTCACGTAAGAAGACCACAAGGGAGATGCCGTCCATGATGATGTGATGGTAAACGATCAAGATGTCGTGTTCTGTTTCTGATGCCGACAGGACGAGAACTCTCATGGTCTGGCCGTGCTCAATGTCAAACTTGTGCCTCTTGACCTCGTCAAACAGTCTGGCTCTGTCTTGTCTCCTCATATAATTGTCAGCTCTGATGTATCGGTGCTCAAGGACAAAGTTAGCCGACGCTGTGACGCCTTGCCAGCCTTGTCCTTCGAGGTCGTCCGTGAAGAAGCAGCTGCGCAGGCTCTCGTGTCTTTCCGAGAGGCTTGACAGAGCCGCACCGAGTCTGTCGACATCCAGTGGTCCATGAATCCTGCCGACAATGCCACAGTTGTAGGTCGATTTGTCCTCAAGGTACTGGTGAAGTAGGTAAAGACGGCTCTGGCCGTGGGACATGTGTCCCCGGCGCACATATTGAGCCTGGGCTGCTGCTTGAGCTTTCTCATCGCTGTCGCCGTCGTCACTTCGATCATCATCTTCAAGTGGCTCGGTGATGGTCGAAGGACCTTCCGAGGTGTCCAAGCGCATGTCTGTAGGCGTCAGGCCCGCGTCTGTACTTGATGAAGTTGCCATCGCCTCGCTGCCGTGGGCAGTCAGGACCACCTGGTCAGGGTCAGTCTTGATGCTTGGAAGATCAGTCATCTGAGCCAGCATGTGCTCGCACATGACCCCCACCGAGGGGCTCGCCAGGATCTTGAGAGCCGGCAGCTTGACGTCCAGCTCCGCAGCCATCCACGACCGCAGTTGGGTCGCCACGAGTGAGTCCGCACCAAGCCTGATCAGAGGCATCTGGGCGTCGACGGATCCAGTTGGCATCTGCAACAGGCGCTCTAGCTTGCTGATCACAAAGCTCGTCAGAGCGGCGAGGGCGGCTTGCGGATCGTCCAACGATTCCAGTCGCCTTCTGATATTGCCCTCTGTTACTGATTCAGGCTTTTCGAGCCCTTCAGGACCTACACCCGAGCCCGAAGCTGAGCGGCTATCATCTCTCACGACCAAGTAATGTGACAGGCGTGGCTGCTTGTACCACGCGGGCATCAGATCCTGGCTGTCCCCGGTGCTCGTCGAGACACGCCACTGTCCGATGCCAGTGGTGATCTGCGCGTCGTCACGCTCCAGGTTGCGACAGCCAGCATACACCGCCTCGGCAAACATGGCATGAAAGTCCGCCTCGGACAGCGGCAGGGTGTTGTGTCGTCTGGTCATCTCGGCGGCATCATGCTTGGCAGAGCGCGCAACATAGCCATGCTCGGTCAGGACGCTGATGTCCAGCACCGACGCGGCCAGGCCTCGCCTCCGCCGCTGCTGTGCAAACGTGTGCATGAACGCGTTGGCGGCGCCGTAGTTGCCGAGGCCCGGGATGCCGATGACGGACGACAGCGACGAGAAGAGCACAAAGAAGTCGAGCTCGCCGCGGCCAAAGACCTGGTCCAGGTGGCGGGTGCCCTGGACCTTGGGCGCCAGCGCGTCCAGGAACTCCTGCAGTGACATGTTCTCAAAGACCTTGTCCCTCAGGACCATGGCGCCGTTGGCGACGCCCCCGACCGGCGGCATGCCTGCTGCTTTGATGTCTCGACGGGCTGCCTCGAGACTGGCCCTGTTCGAGAGGTCCAGGGACAGGACCTTGACCTTGACGCTCTTGCGCTCGAGGTGAGAGATGGTGTCTTGACACACTGATGGGTTTCGACTGCCCAAGACGAAATACCGTGCCCCATTGCTGGCCATCCATTTACATAGTGATAGTCCGACGTCGCCCGTCAGACCGGCTAGGAGGTATGTCTTGTTGGCTGAGAAGAGGGTAGACGCGTCCAGAGGATCGACTCTGGCGGGTATCGGGTCTGTATGGGTCCAGCTCAACACGTCGAACAAGTCAACCGGCTTGTCTGGATCCTTGGATATGGCCGCGAGAGACATAACCCTTCCATTGCTGTCCCCAGTCTCATTATTATCACTTGTAGGCGATTTGTCGGGTAACGTTGCAAGATATCTTCCAATTGCTTCACGTAGATAGGCCTGGCTATAGTCCAGATGGATGACTGGCTGCCCTCGCTCGTTGAGCCTCGGAAACTCGCGTAACTTGGCCGTATGCGTGGTGGTATTATTATGACAACTCAGCATGCCGCGCATGAGTGCATCAAGGGGCCCATGACGGCTGCCCGTGCCGCAAAGATTGGCGTACATCCCAATGCCTTCTGGTGATATTATCTGCCGGAGTCTCCGAGACGTGGTCTGGGGATGAATGAAGGTGCTGCCTGGTACATAGTTACTGGAAGTCGGCTCGGATGTCGTGCTGAACAAGACTCCTCGGTTGCCCATATGTCTTGCTACACTTCTCATCTTCTCAGCAAAGAGTGGATCTGCGCCATGAATCCACACTCGCCCCTGAGACGTATTGGATACAATACTTTCTGCAAGAACATGTCGCTGAAGGTTTTGTACAAAAGAATGATGTTCATGACCGGGGTATTGATCGATTTCCCAGGTGTCTTCGGGAGAACTTATCACATGAGAACTGTTGCTGGTTGACAACACTAGAACGTGACGACCCGAGATACGTTCAAACCCAGTGGAAAGAAAGTAAAGTACGGGTATTTCTTCAGTGCTGAGGGGACACAGAGATGTGAAGGTAACCACAACATCTGTCTGCATGGCTGTGGTATCAGTACGAGGGAGAAGAGGAGCTGTTGGCGGTACCAGCTCAGGCCGTCTCCAGATCTCGTAAGATACCTTCTTCTTCTCCTGTTGTACAGGAACGAGGCGCAGTGGTGTATCATCTTCTGGATATACCATCTTGGTGTTTGACCTGTGCCGTGCATTCAGGCGCTCGTTGAGTGGGATATCTGGCACGATTCTGGGAAGCAGCACGCAGCCGGCACTGTCCAGAACGATCTCCGTCTCGTTGCTCCAGAGAAGGTTTCGGTGCTTGAAATCGGGACGATTGAGAGATACCATGCGCAGAAACGCTGTGGCAAGCCATTTGCAGTCAGGAACGCCTGTCTCAGCATCGACAAACAGCATGGGCCGGTCTGGAGACTCCACCATGACGGATCGGGCAATACCAATCACCATGTTGGCATAAGGATCAGTATCGAGGCGCCCCGTTGTGAGCCACAGCACATGTGTTGCCTTGCAGAGTATGTTCTGCAGCCTTTGGAACCGCACAAGGGACATGTTCTGGAAGACGGACTCGTGCAGCTCCGAGAGACAGATGATACAAGTCTCATCGTGGAAGACTTGCGGTGTGTCGTCGAAGCTGCCAATGGGCCTGATCTCAGCCGCGAACGGTAGGAGCAGGTCTTTGAGAGCATGAGCCGCCTTGGAGACAGGAAGTGAATCTGCTGCGATGATCATAATGCAAGGCAGCTGCTTCGACGCGGCCGCAGCGGAGATGCCAAGTGGATCACGGAGCATAGATATCGTTTCGTCCACGGCCTGGCTCATCATGACGGAGTAGCTGTAATATTCACTGCCGGCCTCGAGATCCCTGGCCAGCGAGTCGATCCCCGAGAGTCCAGCTTCCAGGAGCACACTGTGCCAACGTGCCTCGCTCAGAGAGTAGGATGTGGCTGTGCCCTTCTCGCCATCGTGGCTAGCCTTCCACAGCCATTCTTCCGAGAAAGAGGACATAAACTGTGCATAGATGGCTTGTCTGTTAGTCCTTGATAGTAGCAGCAAGTAGCCTCCTGGTCGAAGAAGTTTCCTGCAATTATCCAGTGCGGTGTCCAGTCTCGGCATCTCTGAGAGCACGTCGGAGGCCACCACGACCATGTCATAGAACTCGTGCTCGAAGCCTTGGGAAACTGGATCACTCCTGATATCTAGGGCCCGGAATGTGACTCTGGAGTCTGTGTCGAGGTCGGCTCGAGCCTTGTCCAATGATTCCACAGAGACATCGGTGGCAGTGTACGAGGCAAAGCTGCTGGAGGTCTTACTCAAGTGTTCGAGGATGCCTGCTGTGGCCACGCCTGTCCCGGCTCCGATCTCGATAATGTTCATGTGCGGATATCGATGCGTAGCCTTCGACATGGCAGCTCCAAGGAGTCGTCTCGCCCTGGACAGAGAGGCAGCATCTGCCTGGCTGACGGCTTCGACCATTGCATCCAGAGCCAAGATTTGTGCCGGCACAAGGTCGCCATGTAGAAAATCCGGCAGTGCTTCACCCAGGGCGACAATGCTTTTAAACACTGCCCAGTCCGGATGGCTGACTTGCCAATCCAACACTGCCTCGTGAGTATCAGCAGACCACCTCTCTAGTCTGTCCATTCCCAGCGTTCCGCTCTCGATCTGAGGTATTGCACCATGTATAGCCCAGTCCGTCCAGAGCCGAGCATGTGGCTCAGGTGGTGCAGTGTCAATCAGAGAACCTGCTGTGTCTGGATGGGAGGCGTGATCATCTCTGAATTTCCTCAGGTAGAAATAAGCCGAGCGGTTCGCTAGATCGATCTCTCTCACATGTTGCCAACCTGCATCATCATCATCATTATCATCGACCAAGCCACTGCCGTCGTCGTCGAGAGTGATCTTGGAGCCCAAGTCTCTCATCCACCTAGTGCGCGAGAACAAGATTCTGTCCTGTTCCTGGTCCTTACCCGACCCGAAACGCGCACAGTTTAGGCCTTCGATCTGAATCTCAGGCTGGTCGTCCTGCGCGCAAAAGATCTCGATATCGCAACAGATGTCTCTTCTGGGTTCACGGAGGTAGCAGTCTGCGACCAGTGCATTCACAGCCTTCTCTCCGGCTGCTGGGGTTCCTTGACTCGCTTTCACTTGAAGCAGGCGCCTGATGTCTACACGCACACGCTCGATGGTGCTTGGAAGATATATCGGGACAGATGCTCCTCCCTCGTTGGCTGCTGAGGAGGTGTGTGATGACAGTGCGCACAGTGCACCATGAGATGCCACGTCTAGCATCGCCGGATGAATCTGGATCTTGTCTGCATGGGGTCGAGTGAAATTCACCACGGAGGTCCCCTCAGTGCTTCTGCTGGCCGCTTCGGCTCTGAAATGTCTAGTATATTGGAGGCCGGCTCGCGCCACAGACGAATAGAATTCATCCATATCGACCGGCGAGAATGAACACTGGTGGGAGGAGCGTGCGGGCAACGCAGCAGGTGTTATTGAATCGACCTGAGTCGGTTCCAAGAATGACAGTCTTGCCTTGCAGGTGAAATTTGGAAGAACTGCTTCGGTTCCGGCGGCCCGGGTGTTGTTGACAGGCAGGCTGCTGCACGTGAATTCTGCCGTGACGTGATGCTGGGTGCGATCCAGCACACGTACCGCCGAAAGGACCTCGACACCAGGGGTATCATCGTCCAGGATAAGAGGCCTGTGCAGGATGGCGTGTTCCAGCTCGAGCAAAGACACAGACGAGGCGTCGACCACGAAAAGGCAGGCATCAACAGCCATGGAAACATACCCAGCAGCCGGGAACAGAACCTGGCCTTGGAATTGGTGGCCGCGGAGCCACTCCAGCTCTTCTATCTTCATAATGTTTCGCCAGTGGGCCTCGTGGCTCTGGCCTGAAGATCCAAGGTCTGTGCTGCTTCCCAGGAGAGGGTGCGGAGGCCCGCGGAGTCGAAGGTTTCTTGACAAGCGGGATTCCCTCCACAAGGACGTCTCATGATCCCAGGAATATGTCGGCAAATCTTTGCAGAGTCTGGGGCTTGTGTTTGGTTGCTTTGGGTCCTGAGGACTGCTTCCAATGCAACCTCTTCTGAAGCCATTCCAGTCCACAACTGAGGTTGCTGGCAGAAACTGCTCCCATAGTGAGCCGAGGGTCTCGGTGAAGACTTTCATGTCGTCGGCACCTCGTCTCAGAGTGCCAAAGTACCTGATATCTATACCCAGAGGCCCTAGTGTGTCCGTGACGGGCTTCTTCAGAGCAGGGTGCGGACCGACTTCTATGCCGACCACGGTCTCTTTCTTCGGAGGTCTGAAGTCTGCCGCGAACGCAGCTTCAAGTGCCTGGGACAACAAGACAGGCCTGACCAGATTCTCGACCCAATACGTACTCCTCAGGGTATCTGGGTCAACATCTCGACCAGGAGTTACGCTGGAGTACCAGGTGCAGGTGCCTCCGGAAGCAGACTTGTTCAAGCCGATGCTGCACCGCTTCAGACACTCGCGATAATCTGAAGCGCAAGCCTGCATGTGGGCTGAGTGATAGGCTGTGTCGACCTTGAGGCGACGGGCAAAGATGTCTCTTTGGCCAGCGAGTAGTTTGACAGCGTCCTCTACTGCGTCGGCGTCGCCAGAAAGTGTCACCGTGGTGGGCGAGTTGCTCGCGGCAACAGTCAGCCTACCACGGAATTGTGGCTCCTCACAGAAGGCTTTGGCGTCATTCAGGGATAATTCTGCGGCGAGCATCCCACCTGGTCTCTGCTCCGAGGCCGCACGGCTCACACATAGCCCGCGATAATATGATATGCGGATGGCGTCTGAAGATGTCAGGTAGCCAGCTGCATAGGCCGCGGCGATCTCGCCTGAAGAATGTCCTACAACCTTGCCTATCTTGACTCCCGCTGCAGCGAGCAGGTCCACCAGCGCAATCTGGATCGCTGTACATAATGGCTGGGCGATAGCAGCCTGGTGGATGCGTGTTGTGTCCGCTGAGGCCTCAAGTTCTGCCTGCAGTGACCACAATGGAGAGTCAGGCAGTGTAGCAAGAGCTCTGTCGAGGGATCCAAACGTGCTGAGGAAGACTTGCGATGTCTTGAGCAGCTCCGCTCCCATATTCGGCCACTGCGCGCCCTGACCGGTAAATATCGCCAATATCGGCGGTTTGTTTACAAGCCCAGGTGAGTCTTGCACCATAATCGGGACCGGTTGGATGGCCGAGCTGGTTGTGTGGAGTCCAAGCCAGTCCTCAAGCCGCTGTACCAGCATGTCTCTGTTCAGTGATGCAAAGCTGGCCTTGAAGCGGTGCTCGGCACGTCTTGTCTGAAGCGTCCAGACCATATCAGCAAGCTGTGACTCGTCGCTCTGTCTCACCAGCTCCAGTAAGGACGAGACAGCAGCGAGCAGGGAGCTGGCCGAGTTGGCCGAGACCACAGCAGGACCATACGGAATCGTAGCAGAGGCTTCGTTCTCGAGACTGACATGGCCATTCTGAGCGAGGCCGCCGTGCCAGCTCTCGATGATTGCGTGGCTGTTGGTCCCGCCAAAACCGAAGCTGTTGACACTCACCCGCCGAGGAGTGTGTTCAGGACGCTCCGGCCACGCAAGAGACGACGTTGGGATCACAAGATGCTGACAGTATGGTTCCACAGCGGAACTCAGGCGGTTGAAATGGAGGTTGGCAGGTATCACGCCGTGCTGGACGGCAAGCGACGCCTTGAGCAGGCCAGCCAGCCCAGCTGTACCTTCTGTATGACCAACGAGAGTCTTGATCGATCCGACCACCAGCGATCCCCGGTCTTGACAAGTACTCTCCTTCTTTTCGGGGAAGAAGACAGACTGCACAGCGCGGGCCTCGACGGGGTCACCTGCTGGGGTTCCCGTCCCGTGGGCCTCAAAGTACTGGCACCGATCATCCCGAGAGGACGGGTCCAGTCCGCAGGCCTCATAGGTTGACCGGATCAATGCTGCCTGTGACGTGGCGCTGGGCATGGTGACGCCCATGGTGCGTCCGTCCTGGTTGACTTGTATCTCGCGGATAACGCACTCGATGTCGTCGCCGTCCGCCACAGCACGAGACAGTGTCTTGAGCATCACAGCAGCTGTGCCCTCTCCACGGGCATAGCCGTCAGCACTGGCATCCCACATGCTGCAGCGGCCCCTAGGCGACAGCATATGGAGCTACAGGTGGCCCCATTCGGGCAGAGTGTCAGCTAGAACTGCAAAAACGAAGGTGTGTCCCACAGACCTTTGATTCAAATACAAACTGCTCAGGACCCAGGAGCAGGTTGACGCCAGCAGCTACGGCCAGGGACGAGGTTCCGCTCCGCAACGTCTGCACTGCTTGTTGCACGGCGACCATGCTGGAGGAACAAGCTGTGTCGATGGTGACAGAGGGGCCAGTCCAGTCAAAGACATATGATACGCGGTTGGAGGTGATACTCCGGGCCGTGCTGGTTGCCATGTGCTCAGGTGTGTTGTCCAGGTCGCGGGACATGATATCGTAGTAATCCGTATTAATCTGGCCCACGTAGACTGCTGTCGAGGACCCTTCGAGTTGTTTCATGGTGTAGCCAGCCGACTCCAGGCCTTCATACACCACTTCAAGCAGCATGCGTTGCTGGGGGTCCATTGCTTCGGCCTCTTTGGCCCGGATTCGGAAGAAGGCATGATCAAAGACACTACAGTCTTGGGCAAGGAGGTAGGCTCTGTCAACGACTGTGTTCTGTGGAGGTGGAAAAGCCCATCAACGTTAGTCGAGACTCTTCTCTCGCAAGATATTCCATGAATACATGACGACATTTTGGGATCTCTCACTCCTTGATAGAATCCCTCTGGATTAAACCGAGACAGAGGGATCCGGCTCTGAACATCACGAGGGTTCTTGAGAAGGTCCCATAACTTGGACGGCGACGTGGCTCCTCCAGCAAAACGACAGGCGCTCCCAATGACCGCAATGGGCTCAGGCCCCGCCATCATCTGCGGCGGAATACTATGAGCATGCTCCATCGATTACCAAGACAGAGGGAAAAGGACAAGATGATGCTGATGATAATTAGGGTAATGAAGCGCTCTATAGAGCCGTGGAGATGCTGCAGAACGCCGAAACACTTGCCGCGAGCAAATGTCTTACTACCTCTCCATTAATTATATCAAGAGCGTCATCATACAAGATCTTAACTAATATTGTTTCCACCCAGTCCCAGGCACATCGCAAGCCCAGACGGCACCTCGCACAACTAGTTCCATACTAATTACTGCATGAACAGACAACCCTGACAGCCCGGCTAAGGCAATGGACGCAGTCCGTCGGACCCAGTCAGTATCCTTCCTCCCAGTGTCTGACGCACGCACATGACACCTCTCCAAGGCGGTAAGCAGGTCATTGCATGGTCTCCAGTCCCTAACAGAACTGTTGAGGGCGTCTCAGGACCATTCACAATGTAGATAGAAAGCGATACAGGACCACACTATATACGGTTTTGGCCCCCATGATGATTGATGTTTCCTCATCCGGTATTTGACCCGTTGACAAGGAATCATCCCCTCCTTCTTTTTTTATTTTTTTTTCCCCCTCTTTCTTCTTCTTCTTTAATCATAGTAATCTTCCGACAACGGTTTACATGGATCTCAAGGCACCCATTGGGAGGCTGTGAACCCCAGCTTGCAGCTCCGGCTCACCGTTTCTTTTTACTCGCACCCCCGGGGGCGTCGGCCGTCCCCCCCCCCCCAGCCGCCCTCCCGTACTTGGCAGGTACCTTTCTGGTCTATGCCTTAACAGCAGAAGACGTGATATGGTCTCGTTCTTTGTCGAACCGTTGTCTCAGTTCTTGGGCTGGCGTCTTGCCGTCTTACCTCTTCCTCCCTTTGGCCGCGCTGCCTATCTTCTCTGCCCGGTTGTTGGAATATTGAACAAACAAAAACTTGTCCTGGTTCCAGACATCGACTTGTTTTCCATCACAGCTCACTGATTGTCTTCAATTCTTCGTCCTCAAGCTGCTTCCTGTGGAATACGTCTGCCATATCTATGGAATTATCATAACACGATGAGCAATCACGCTGTGGAGATGGAATCCGACGTCGCCGCTATTCACGGTACTCCTGACACCAGCCAGCCTGAAGGCAAGTATGGCTGGAGATTCTGGGTAAGCAGGACCTGATCTTGTGTTTACTTACAGCACACTCTCCATGACCTGTCTGTTGTTCGTTCAGTTACTCTGACTGAAGGAAAATCATCACACGCAGAGCATCCTCACGGCACTTTCCTTGACGTCCATTCTGGCCGGACTTGAGATTGGATGTATTGCCACCGCCATGCCGACCATGGTCAAAGAACTTGATGTTGGTGGTGCCAGCGAGACCATATACATCTGGATCTCCAACGCCTATTTCCTCACCATGACGGCATTTCAGGTAAGTATTACGCCCTCACGTGTAATTATGGGATTATATCTTCCCAGGTTGAAGACTGGACTAGGGTGACTGATGTGATTATTGTTCTGTTCTTCTCCTCCGCAGCCCCTATACGGTCAAGCATCCAACGTCTTTGGCCGTCGCACCATGACCCTTCTCGCCGTGGCTCTGTTCGCCGTCGGCTCTGCCATCTCCGGTGCAGCCCACAGCCTGGAGATGCTCGTGGCGGGGAGAGCCATCATGGGCTCCGGCGGCGGCGGCATCCTCGTCATGCTCGAGATCATAATCTGCGACCTGTGTCCCCAGCGCGACCGGCCCAAGTACCTGGGCATCGCCATGGGCGTGTTCGGCATCGCCATGTGTCTGGGCCCCCTGATCGGGGGCGGCCTGGCCGAGCATGCCAGCTGGCGGTGGATCTTCTACCTGAACCTCCCCGTGTCCGCCGTGTGCTTTGTGGCGCTCGCCGTGTTCCTGCGCGTGCAGTACAAGAAGGACTCGCTGCGCAACATGCTGTGGCGCGTGGACTGGGCCGGGAACGCCCTGTTCGCTGCCTCGGTCACCGCGGTGCTCTTGGCCCTGAGCTGGGGCGGCACAGAGTACGCCTGGTCGTCGGCGCAGACCGTCGTGCCGCTCGTCCTGGGCCTGCTCGGGCTCGTCGGGTTCCTGGCCGTCGAGTCGACAGACCTCGTCGCGCAGCCCACGATGCCCCTGCGCCTCTTTGCGCACCGCACCTCGCTGGCCGCGTTCGGACTGACCTTTATCGCGTCCATCCTCACCTACTGGATCTCCTACTGGCTGCCCGTCTACTTCCAGGCGGTCAAGCACGCCTCTCCGACAACCTCGGGCGTCGACATCCTGCCTTATGCCGTCGTCATGATCCCCTTTTCCATCTTTGCCGGACAGGGTATCTCGGCGCTGGGCCGCTTTGGCCCCTTCCAGATCGTGGGCATCTCCTTCATGACCATCTCCATGGGCCTGTTTTCTCTGCTAGAGGTCAACTCGTCCAAAGGTATGTGGGTCGGCTTCCAGATCATCGCGTCAGCCGGGGCCGGGCTCCTGCTCCAGTCTACTCTGCCCGCAGTGCAGGCACCGCTTCCCGAGGCCGACGTCGCCATCGCAACAGCGACGTGGGGGTTCCTACGCAGCCTCGGCGGCGTCTGGGGCGTGGCGATCCCATCTGCCATTTTTAATTCACATGTCAACAGTCTCCTGTACCGCATCGGCGACCCATCCGTGCGTGACGCTCTGAAGGACGGCGGTGCGTACGCTCGAGCAGCCTGGGGTCTGTCCTCGTTTGTCCCTGAGAACTCTACCGTGCCCGAGAACGAACTGCTCGCCGAGATAGAGAGTGTCTACATTGACAGCCTGCGGCTTTGCTGGCAGGTCGGGATCGGGTTTGGCCTTTTGGGATTCATCGTGGCTCTGCTTGTGAAGCATGTCCAGTTGCGGGAGGAGCTTCATACGGACTTTGGACTGGCTAGTGATAAGATGGACCATCAGCTCACAGAGAGCAATGAGGAGAAGGGGGGGGCACAGGCAGTAACAGGTGGTGGAGAGATGTAGGATATAATTCTGTTGTAATTACATGTAACTTGTAATACCCGTGGACCATAATTCTCGCAGCACGTCCGTACGCTGTTTAGATTATTGTCGAAATATTCTTTTGAGATTGATTAATTACCTCTATGCCATCCCATAATTACATGATGTCGTATCCCTTCTCCATTTTTTCTTGCCCAGAGATTCGACCGCTCGTATTGGGACCTCCACCCGCCTCGAGCACCCCAGGCATCAACCAGTCCCTACAGATACGATTTGCCCACTTCCATATGTGTATGTACAGCCCGAGATCTCAGGTTCTGCCAAGAGTACTGCGTTGCAGAAGGATCGCCTCCCAAGAGAGCAACATGGGGGCCCAAGGAACGGCATGATGTGAGAGCAAATGCAGCCCGAGGGCCTAAAGGCAACAACACCACGGCAGTTTTGGGACTTCGGTGACGGCAGTTCGGGTATGAAGCGCCGCAGCAATACTTAGGTCCCGCACGAACAAGCAGTAGTAATTGCTGAAAAGGGCAAAAAGCAAGCCGGGAATCGCGGGTGGCGCCATTTGGATCCCGCAGTGATTGGTGGTCAATGGAATTTTCCTCTCCTCCTGTCAGATATCAACATACGCTATCAAATATGTCAGTTGTGATCCTTCATCTGTGTGGCACCGGGCCCTCCATCCAGCAGGGTTCCCTGCTCGCTCCTTTTCGGATATTGCACTGGACTTGTCTCGTCAAGATGTCTGGATCGGGAGGAACGGCGAAGGCTGGCGGCCTGCTAATTAGCTGGTGCACGATGGCTGACTGAGACCACCAGCACTGGAGAGTAATATGATATGCGCACCCTATCGTGTCTGCCTAGCAGATATGCGTACTACTTATTGTGATTAGCGGGTGCGTGTGTCGATCATCTCTGGAGAAAAACGGGACCAATAAGTCGACTAGCATCGCCAACTCGCCAACCATCTGTCAGTACTTCCTCCCGCCCATTTTGAAACCTTGTGGCTAGCTCAGCACCGTAAGCTGAGACAATGCTACGCTGCCTGGTTGCCAATGTGGGGGGGGGGGGGGGGGCGGTGCTGCTGTTTAGAAAGAACGTACAAGATACCTCTGCTGTATATGTCGTGATACTTTTGAAGCCACGCCTTTGTCGCAAACATAAAAAGGCGTGTTGGCTCCCAACTGATCCGAACCACCCCCACCAAGATTTGGAATCCGTCAGTCTGTCAACAACAGCAGCAACGCACCGAGCATCATACGTTTTGCCCACAGTCCCTCTGATATATCCTCTCCGTCTTCCAGCCATGGCCGACACATCTTCTCTGATCAAATTTGACGTGTGCATCTACAAGAAGGATGACATCTCCGAGGAGGACTTTTTCAACTGGGCCACCAAGGTGTACCCGGTAAAAGCAGCTCCCCTCATCAAGAGACATGGCATTGTGAAGTGGACACAGGTATGGTTCTGTAGCTACAGTCCTTGTTGGCTGTCCCCCCTCCAAAGAAACATCTTGCACACTAACGTTTTGTGTGAAAAAAAATTCCCAACCTGCCAGACGGTACAGCCAGTGCAGTTCAGGGAGCCCCCTGCGCCATGCCCTCAAGAACAACATGGGCAGGCCGGACTGGACGATTCCGGACTATGACATGGTCACGACATACTGGCTCCACAAGCTGGACGACATGCAGGCGCTGACGGCGGACCCAGAGTGGGCAGAGCTGGAGAAGGAGGCGTGTACCAAGAGCAACATATCCATCGGCCATTTCGTGGTGGGCCATGAGATTGTGCACTTTGAGAACAACCAGGTTGAATAGCACGAGTGCTTGATGAATGCTTAGGAAGAGCAGCACGGGGGGTCTTCGTAAGCCTCTATAGATATGGGATTAAGAATCTGAGATTGCGCAACGTTTCGCTGCCCTGTTGGGATGGGATCCTTGCTCCCCAATATAATCAATGAGTGATACTCAACACCCCGCCTCTTGTGCAGCATAGCCTAGGGTTAGAATGATAACACCCTGTAGCAACAACACTGGAGACGTGATCATCTGCTTGGCAATGACGATGGGACTGTCTCTGCAAACCACAGCGGCCGGCCGGCTGGCTTGATGTTTCCGCCCCCAAGGCTGACCCGCCTTACGAAAAGAGGTAATATTAATGCCACGACAGACGAACGCTAAGAGATGCAAGAAATTCAAAGGATTCAAGTGCTAAGCAAAAGGACCAGGTCAAAGTAGAGAAAAAAGAGAAAAGAAAAGAATGCATGGCTCGGGACTTTCGGATGTAACAAGCTGACAGCATGCTAATTAATCTACCAAAGAGGAACCTCTACAGTATGGTGGTATAGCTTTCTTCACTTACTGTATGTGACACCTGTGCCGCCTCGCCACCCCTCCTCCGCTCCCTCCCCCCCCCCCCCTCCCGCCAAAGGGCCGTTAGCTCCCAGGTCAGACCTACTAGGAACAGTTTCCCTTGTGAGGATGCCTCTCCGCTCCCCTTTTTTTTTTTTTTTTCGTATTTTAGCCACATCGGCGGCGCTGCTTGGCCGTGAACTTGCAAGGCATCGATGCTACATGGGATGTCTGGGCGTGTGCATGTGTGATTAGTGCTGATGTGGTGGGAAGCATGACGGCGGCTCAGCCAAGGTCTGCTGCAGTTGGGTGTGATGCCTGCCCTTTTTTTCTTTTCCTTTCTTTTCTTTTTCTTTTTGTTTTTAACCCACATAAGACAGGAGAGGAGGATGTTGTCTAGTCCCTCCTACACTTGTGCTTTTCCCGCGGCCCTTTCTTACCCCCCCCCCCCCCCTTTCTCTCCTCCCTCTCCCCTTCCTGTGCACATCCCCGTGCCTCTATCTTCACTTCCCATACCGCACAGTAGCCTGATATGACTTGCTCGGAGGCTTGTGGCCCGCCAGCGCCGCCCTCGCCTGCAGGTCATCCATCATGATATCACTTGCCCGCGTCTCGGGCGGCGCACTTTCGTAGTCGACCTCGTACGTAGTCGTGTACATGATGTTCCCGCCGTCGGCCACCCCGAGCGCGGCCTCGGACGAGCTGCTGTTCCGGTCGTGGTTGATGGACCGCCCGTCGTCGTCGTCGTGGTCGCGCTGGGCAGAAGCCATGGCCATCGTCCAGAACCCGCGCCTGCCGCCCGTCGAGCCGCCGGAGGACGAGAGCCCGCCCGAGTAGAGCCCCTTTTTTGAGCCGTCCGGTCCGGCGGTGCGGGGCATGCTGCCGGGCTCGCCGGCTGCGGAGCGCGCGCCGCTCTTCCTGGTGCTGAAGATGCGGTGGTAGGTCCTCCGCGTGCGGCTGGGGTGGTGGTGCTGGGTGCCGAGCTGGCGGGGGAACATGCGCACCAGCACCTGGCGCATCATGGGCATGCAGGCGCAGTAGATGCTGGTGTTGCCCTCGATCGTGGACCAGCGCACAATGTCGAAGAGCGTCTGGGTGGGGTTGCTCGAGGTGACGACGTCGCGGAGGAACTTGAGCCGGATGCAGCTCACGATGGTCACGCTGCCGCACAGAGATCTGGTTAGAAATTACTTACAGAACAATATAGAGCTGTAGGGAGGGTAATCAGAGGAAGACGCTAGGGTGAGACTGGGGGGCCCCCTTACAATCCTCCCATGATGAACATGATGGCAATGGCAATCTTCTTGGGCAGCGGCATGTTCAGCCTGCGGATGCTCCACAGCGGGATCGCCAGGATCCACACGTCGAGCGCGATGCTGATGACGGCGTTGGCCAGCTGGACGTTGTTCTTGTCCATGCACCGGCCGCCCGGGGAGCCGTCCCAGACCCAGTAGTACGGGATGGGCCAGCACTCGAAGATGGCCACGAGCGTCGACGCGGCGCCCCAGACGAGCGTGAGGGCGATGGTGCCGTGGATGACGCGGCGCGTGGTCTTTGTGCTGAAGATGCGCAGGAAGAAGCACAGGAACACGCACTTGAGCGCCGCCACCTGCGGGAAGTACAGCGCCGACTCGACGTAGTTGAACTTGAAGATGGTGGTGATCTGGTCAAACGACAGCGTCCAGAAGTCCCGCCCGATGCCGTTGGGCGCCAGCACCGCGATGGTGATGGCCATGTTCGGGGCGCCCCCGAAGATCAGCAGGAACACCAGCAGGAAGTCGTCCCACCAGAAGGTCTGGCCCTCGGCAAAGATCTTGAAGAGCACGCGCGCTATGACGAGCAGGCAGGTCGTGGCCAGCAGTGCCGCCGTTTCTCGGACGAGGGTTGGAGACCTGTTCGTCGTCGGGAGGTGGCATATCTGGACTGTGATATTTTGGGTGACTGGGATGGGAGCGCACAAAAGGTGTCAGCTTAGGGGTATTATGGGATGGGATGCTTCGCTTTTGGGGTGCCATAATGAGTTACCTAGAGAGTCTCTTATAGTGCACGATCCTACTACACATGTTTTCACAAAGGCATTAAACCCAGGGTCCGTACACGTGCATGTCGAGTTGGTTGGATCCGGGCAGAATGTGGTGTTGGTAAAGGCTCCCTCGAGGCAGGTTTGCTGTTGGAGACGGCGGGGGGATAAGTAATTAGCTGTCAGCATCACAGGACGCTCATGTTCTCTCTCGTCGGCCAGATGCAGGTATAACATACAGCACATGTGGGATAGATAGCCAAGGGGTTCGACGACGAGGATCCATTATTACCCTGAGCGGCTGCCCAAGGCGCCAAAAAAGCCCCCAGCGTAAAGACAATGACAGGAAGCATCGTGTGCACAAGTCAGGGCTTGACGAGGGCTCGGCCACTTCAGCATCAAAGTAAGAAGGAAAATGGACTCTGGGCCGAGGGCTGAGAAGACGCAAGAAGACAGTGAGTGGCTTATGCAGATACGGTGGCATAAGCTTTTAGCAGGTCGACCAAGAAAAATATATCGGCAGATAAAAGCGTCAACCAAGCGCGGCATAAATCGGACGCCACCCAGATAGAATATATATAATTAGGCAAGCTACCCAGCCGCTTCAGGTTCTTGTGATTCAGGAGCTACATGAAGGAGCCGCCACTCATGCGGGCACGTATGTAGGGTAGCCAGCTGGGTGACTTGGCTTGAAGAGAGGGGGGGGGGCAAATAAGCCTGTCAGCACCACCATTACCTCTTTGATCTTGTTCTGGGGAGGAGGGGGATGGAGGGAGGGGGGGAGGGGGGGGGAGGTTATATTATTCTATATTTGTATCGCTATACCATTGCTTCCAAAATGATTGGGAATTCTTGGTCTGATGAACTAGCAGCCCTACAGAGGAATATTAACTTAATACCGCCTGCAGTACAACAAGATCCCAACATCCCATCTTATCTTGACTATTATTGCAGACTTCTTGTCGGATCTGGCCCACGGCATTGGGATCTGAATAACCGAAGACGTGCATGAGGATCGGTGTGCACTGTCTAAGACAGCTCTAGATTATTCAGATGGACCGCTACATAATACTTGTCAGCCCAAGAAACTCCGCTGTTTCTGCGTCGGAGACCTCCTCCAAGGAGAGGATGAGAGACATGAAACCAGCCCAGCCGATAATTAATTACATAGACTGAATCAATCTGGCAGGCCGAGGCCCAGCTGGTGCAAATACAATTAATTAGATCACGAGATTTCTGATGTCTAGAGCAACCAATATCACTAATTTATACTATTCGTGGGCATTTCCTGCCCTGATGCCGTCCTGAGCAACCCCTTTTCCCAGAAAGTATGTCTTTCCAGTCCATCTCGTTTGTCCAGGCTCAACATCTCCAGCTCGGGAAATATAGATACGAGGCACTTGACGCCATCAGCTGCGCATTTTCAATCCCTGTAAGCGGAGTTCGTAGCCCAAGACAAGAGGATGGGGGTGAAGGGCAATTCCTGGCTCAAGAATCGTGATTGTTGAGAGAGGTACAGGACGAGGAGCGCCCCAGCAGTGTTGTTTACACCGAAGTTGCTTGAATTTGTTATTTTTTTTTCTTCTTCTTTTTCTGGGTCTCTTTTTCTGTCTGAAGTTGTTCATTCGTCATGTCAATCCCATAATTTGTAAAATGATATTCAAAATCTCTTGAAGCCTTCCCCTCCTGAAAAAAAAGGAAGGAGAAAAAAAAGAAGAAAAGCCCCAGATTCCATTCGAATGCATGACAAAAAATATTGAAAAGCCAACTAGAAACTCCCACCGTCGGCCTTCTTCAACGCCTTGACTCTCTCGTCCAGTAACCACATCGCAAAAGCCCGGTGCAGCCTCCCAACCCACCTGGGCTGCACCTTCTGAGCCCGGCCCTCCTCAGCACGCCACTCGTACTCATGCGCGCTGCCGAACCGCACCTCCATCGTGCCGTCCGGATCAACCCGGCCCAGGCTGAACTCGTGCCGCCCGCCGCTCATCATCCGGTACGGAAAGCCCCACTCCGTCGCGGCCCTGCGGTACAGAGCGACCCCCTGCGCTGGGAACTCCCACCGCACGAGCAGCGGGCCGGGCTGCGCCAGCGGGTCCGGCAGCATGCTCGGCTCCCCGTCCGCTGGGGGCCTCACGACCTCGAACATGCCGTTGAGGAGCTTCTGCCCTGCGCGGAAGCCCTCCGCCCCTACATCGCCCGGCCCGTGTCTGAAGTTCCCCGACATCTTGCCCTCGAGCTGCAGTGCAGGCGACTGCAGGAACCAGCGCGCCCACGCCTCCTCCTGGCTGAGGGCGCGGCCGTCCGGGGCATGCTGGGAGGCAAGCAGCCTGGCCGGGACCCTGGCGCCGTAGATGTCGAGGTGCGGCGTGTGGAAGCTCTTTGTGTCGGGAGACGTCCTCAGCGCGGCGGTCGAGGAGGTCGAGGGCTCGAGGCGGGGATACTCGCGCTCGAGACGGAGGATGGTGCTGTACACGTAGAGCGCGGGCGGCGCGGTGACGACCGTGGTGGCGATGAGCAGCCGGCGTGTCAGACCCATACTGAAGGTGTCACATAGGTCCGGGATCTCGCTACTGATAGGATTCTGACCAACGTCTCTTTATTTTTTATTTTTTTTTTTCTTTCACGACTCTGGGCGCTGAAAACCGCCAGCGATCTTCATCAGGTTGAGGTGACCTGGAATGTGTGGGTGAGACCGAGTCCAAGCAGCGTGGGTGAGTAGCCAAGGACGGAAAGGCTCTAATTATATTCCAACGGTCGATGGAATGGTCCTTTTAATGTGCTACAATGGAGGGTAATATTGGGGGCTAGAGAGGGGGGGAGGGGGGGACCGTAAAGTGAGTCAACCTAACGGAGAACCCCCGTAGGAACGCTGCATGCCCGGACTAGGGTTGGTGTGCCATTATTTTCTCAAACGTTCATTCAGAGGGATGAGTCGAAGAAAAAAGCTGAGATGAGTGTGTCGGTTCCGTCGAGGGTAATCAGCTATGGAGATACATGAACGCATGGGGCAAAAAGCGCCAGCATGCAGCTGTCAGCTAAGCACTTATTTGGCCAATACTCGAGGGATTAAAGAAGGAATAATAGATGACGCTTTGCCCCATCGCTGATCCCCCCCCACTGGACTGGCATACATAGAGGGTGACATCTTCGGACTGTATCTGCACTGCTGTCTTTTGTATGGAGTCTTCGCATCCTGGCTATTTTCTGTGCACAACAGGCTTCTAACGCCCTCACTCTGAGGCATGTGTGTATACTGGGCTTCGCAAAATACATGTGCCCAACATCAAATAGATACTTCAGAGATAATCCCATGGGTTTGAGCTGCCACTCGTGGAAAGCTTAGGGTAGATCTCGATATTATAGGAACTTGGAACTCCAGTAGTAATTATAGGCCTGGCCTGGTGTCGTCCGTGTTGAACTTCTTCTCAACTTCTTCGCAGTGAATTTCCCTCCTGTCTCTCCGCCATTTATTTTCTCATCATTTTGCATTACTGCTTGTGTAACATAGTGAGAAAGGGTTTGGAGATTGTTATGAGGAATGATGATGAGCCTGCGCACAGTACATCAGACCTTGGCCCTCTGGAAACCATCATCTCTGATCGCTGTCACTGTGCCCATAGCCTCGCTGGACTTTTGTGGTACAGCCACCTCATAGCGAAAGCCACACGCATGCCCTTGCTGTGGTCTCTAATATAGATTTACTCTGGTAACCTGTTTGAGTATCTTCTCACGAACTAAGTAGCCCTTTCAGCAGGCTATCCAGTCCACAACGAACTGAAGGTTGAAGTATGGGTCAGGTGATATACATCATGACATAATTACCTCAAGGTCTCCCGTAGTCACTCATGGCTTACATCAAATCATGACTTCATAATAATGTGTGGTCGCCGCCCATTATACCAAGGGCTCGTGAGTCCGCCATCCCACTTTGCATTGAACAGTAGCCTTGTTGATTCTCATGGCCTCTCGCATCTTTCTGCGCCATGAATCCATATGAAGTTCATCAATCAGTGAGATATGCTCTGGAAAAGCTATCTGCATGCATTGCAACCGTTGACTGTTAATGTGACGGGAGAGGAAAACGTTTCCTTGATGCAGATTCTGTTGATGAGTGAGTCTGATGCTAGTAAATAAGACCTACAGGCTCTCACCTGTAGCTCCATGGCATCTCCTTTTGCTTCTCGGAACTGTAAAGTAATGTGGCCTACCTCGTGACATATCCACGGATCCCTCAAGAGTCATCCTTTCAGTCTACTCGAAACCGACCACACGTTTCTCTCGCTATCTTGAATACTAGCCTCATTTCTGTTCAGGAATATGTACCTCTCCTTGGCATCGAATGAGGACAGCGCTCGCGCGCATTCTCTTTAGTGTTTGGAAGGCACAGGACTTGTAATCGGGGCTATTGACTGCAGAATAGGATGCCTTGAGGGTAAAGTGATGGCCATTTGAGGCAAAGTTTGAGATTCTCTTGGGGGGCGTGATTCTGCAACTATTGAAGGTGTGCCATTTGGATAATTTCCCCGAGGATGCTTGATCGTTCTCTCCAAAAGATTCCGTATTGACACATCCTCAGTTCTATCATGGTTTAAGTGGGCTCAAATAGGTTCTACTCCAGAATGTTCCAATCTACTGATTGTTGCATACGTCAGGTTCTAGAAGGTAATCTTCCCCAGCAGTAAGACTCAGTATCATCAGAAGACAGTCATTGCACTGGCTGTGGTTGGGAGGACTGAGGCCCACGGAAGAGGTGCCAGGAACCGAGTGCACCTCGACTTTGCGCGCTCCAAAGCATTGAAGTCTTCGATCCATGTCTAATGACCTTATATTCTTTATTTGGCATGATTATTGAATACAAAACTGCACATCTACCGCCGTTTTGCCTGTAAACCTTGTGAATCATGTGAGAGCATTTGCCCAATGTCTCGCACAGGTTTTGGGCTGTCTCTGGCCCTAGCATATTGCTTATGAGGAGTCTTTTCCTTAAGGTAAGACGCCCGAGACTTCCTGGGAGTCCCTCTCTTCCTTGGCTATCGGAGCATTCAGCATGAGATTGCTGGAGTGTGTAGGTGTTGCGCAGGCATTGTGAACATGACCATATTCTGGGCATAGTGTACTCGTGTCTATGTGCAATTATCTTCTTTGTAGGACAAAATTATTATAAACTACAGTGCCTTGGAATAGATTAGTGCCAATTTAACAGGTATATGTGCTCAGTCCTCTGGTCGACATACAAGGGCATGAATTGAAAATTCCTAAGTGCCAGGTCAGAAATCTACATTTCTACACATGGCCCAATCAAGTGATACAAGGTCCATAGGGGCTTATAACTATATCTAAATCTAAAGGTATATGAGATTGATTGAATGTGTCTCACATGCTTATCACTCAATCATGCTCTCTCTGTTATGGCTCCATCCTTCTGTGATTATAGAGGACGATTTGTGGCCACGCCGTGTCTCGCGCCTCCCGAGGCCCTTTCTTCTCAGTAGCCTTGTCCAAAACAGGCCCTCCTTCTCCGAACGCAAGCCTAGTCTGCCCGCAAATACATGATCGTCTTGTCCACACTGCCAATTTGTTGAAATATCAGACATTTTGATGTACAGTATGAAGATCTAAGTTGAATGATTGCCAGGCGCAGCCGAGAACTCAGCTGCAAAGTGGCAATCTTTAGGTGAGAGGGGAAATCAATGAAGTGTCTGACATTGAGCATGACCAAGGCCAGAGACAATGTGCTTGTCAACAAGTGACAACTGATATTTTAGATATGTTGAGTACTTGGGCAGGGACCTCTGGAAGCAGCGCCTACCAGTCGTCACCACGATTATATGTTGCTTGTTATGCATGTTATTCATCAGTGAGCCAGTTTCTGATCACAGAGGAGAACGCTTCAGTTGACAGACTACATTCGAATCCTCACAACAACTGATGGGTGTCTGTCAAGTCCTGTATTTGCGAGCTTGGGTGAAAAGAAGAGTTGAAGGCGGTGTGCGTCCGACAGTACTCTCCTTTCTTCCACTCTCTTCGCTGGGGCTGCTGTGCATATCTGCATCCGTTTCACTCTTCCTCACCCTTTGTCTCTTAGATATTCTTACTACACAATCTTTGGGTGATATCTGGGTAATCATAAGGATATTATCCCAAGTGGAGGGCGGTTCCATAGAAGTCACCACAATTGAGCCAGGGTTGGCGAGAAATTCGAAACACCACCCTGGTACTATACTCCTGCTGATATGTGACAAGTATTATTATACGCAATATAAGCAAGTCTTGCTCGCTCTAGTACACGTGTAGTAGTAATGTGCCGCATGCGGGGGGAAATGCTGGCGCACAGCAAAGACAATAAGACCATTCAGAGTCGAGGTGCCCCTTGTTCCGGGGGCCGCCGAGCCCCAACCCGGGCGGGTCAGCTGGGCTTGGTCGGGTTCTGTCATGTCTAGGAAAGACGACTAGAAATACGTAAGGAGAGAAAAGGGCGAAACTGATGCGCGAGAAAACGGACGAGTAGGCGTACCACAGGAGGCGTAGATCTTTCTCTGCGCAGACCGCTTTGGGGGCGATGGCGCTACGGCCTCTTGTGTGTCACACTCTCTCTGCCTGTGGCCTGTGACAAGGTCAAGCTCATCTGGATTACACACACGTTGCTGCTGCAGGTTGCATCCCGACGCCGGAATGGCCAGGTGACCATGTCTGAAAGTGCAAGAGAGGGCCTGGAGATTGGTACGCCGTGATTGGTGTATGTGAACAAGCCAATCGTAGGCAGGACCCCTACTTAAGTGCGAGGTTATGGATGCAGTGCCACCCAAAAGAGTGCCGAAAAAGAAAGAAAAAAAAGCATGTGCACTGCATTGGATGAGAATGGCATAAGCCAGTCAGTCTGCAGCGCCCACCAGCGCCCCGAGTCATCACGACTCGCCACCCCGAATCATGCAGAGCAATGGTGATGTGGAAAAAGAGAGACGATGATGAGGTGGCTGTCTCACGAGGGAAAAGAAGAAGGAGGTGGTGGTGTTAATTATGACGATGCAAAACGGTTGAGTGACGAGCACGACACAAAACAGAATACACATACTTCATAAGTCTGGTAATACCTCGGCTTTTGTTCAAAGGATTTAAAATGACCTTCACCCAGAAAAAAGGCCGTACCCATAGTATAATCTGGCGTCAGGGATGATGACACAGGAGCGACACGGTTCACGGGCGTCAATCTCGCGCCCCTGGTCCTCGGTTGCAGGAATTCCCATCTCGCTCCATCTCGGTACGGAGATGGAATGGGGTTTGTGCATAGTAGCGCTCTGGCAAAGCTGGCTCTGCATCAGACCAGGTGTGAATTGCGAGGGCGGGCGAGTAGCTGAGGTGAGCATGAGGGTTTGTTCTTCCGATCATAGAGTAGACCAAGGGATCAATACAAATGGTGCAACAGATGGTACATGCTGATTGGGCCATGGGAGCATCATCACCATGTACCTTGTTACTTTCTATGCATAGCCTGACGTGCATGAGCTGGTGTGGTGGTGTGGATATTGCAGGTCGATTCGATGCTTGATCTCAATTTTTATTTTATTTTTTTCAGGGTCCCCAATTGCATTTTGGTTGCGAGAATCCTTCATGGCGAAATTGTTGAGATGAAGGTTTCCAACAGAAGTTATTGCCTCCTTTCTTCTCCTTCTTCTTTTCCCTGTTCTTCCCATGTCCTATCATATTTCTTCTATTGTCCTTGGTTTTTCCCTCCATCTTTTTTGTTCCCCAGTGCCTGTCTTTCCGTTTTCCCCCTCTCTGTCAAATTTGATGAGGTTGGAAGATGGGTCCCCGTTTCTTCCCCTTCAATTCACCTCATGTATCATGGGTACTATGAGTTGCTCCACCTGAACAAGTCCCGTTCTTTTCTTTCCTGGCTTCCCTTCTCGTTCTTCTTTCTTTCTTTTCTCCCCCACTAGGGTGATCCACGGACTGGCCGTGCTGAGGCTGGCCTTAAAGCGTTACAGCTTTGCATGTGGATTGACCAGTGGTCTTAACAGGTGGTCAGCGCAATCTCGCCCAGGTCCAGTTAGTGGGTGGACTGTCGCGAAATCTAGGTGGGCTGCCTGACTTCGTTTGGGCCCTAGTACCCCTGGCACCCCTGACGCCGCCCCAGGCAGATTCCCTGGGGTGGTTCTGGCCCGATGTAGGCCTGTGCCCCGGGCGTTTGTACGCAGTATGGAGCCTTTGGGAGGAGGGGCTTCACAGTACATTGTTGCAGTCGGGTGTGCTCAATCGGGAGGGCCTAACCTGTTCCCGTTGTGTCCCGTAAAAATGGCTTTTGTCAATTGGTGGTTTTGGTGTGCGCCTCCCCCCCCCCCTCTGAGCCTCTAAGCAGCAGCAGCAGCAGCAGCAGCAGCAGCAGCAGCAGCAGCAGCAGCAGCGGCAGCATTGGTACCCGTGATTTTTATCTTGTGGGCCTCCCTTTTCCACCTTACGGTGCGCCTCTCACTCTGCCCACCACCTGCGACTTCACAGCACGCCAAAGGACCAACGAGGTCAGCAGTTGTTACTGGTGCGGATTTGAGTCAAGCCCTGCAGGCGATGCCAGATAGGGCACACGATGAGGAACGAGTCGAGAAGGAGGAGGGACGAGACAAAAAAAAAAAAAAGGAAGAAAAACTCGGAACGGGCAGTGCAGCTATCAAACTTGAACTCTGGGCCTAGACCAACTTGCGCCTAGCCTACTATGGGGCCTGAACCTGGCTACCACTAGCCTTCCCGTCTGCCTGCCAACCAGCCTGGAGCCTGCTGTTCTGCCACGCCTGCCTGCAGCCCGTATCCGCTCCCCTACCACCCACCGTTCACTGTCGTCCAGTCCACTCCTGGGCCTTGCCCTTGACCCTCTCTCACTCTCTTTCTATTTTCCTTGACCTGAAGCTTCGACGAATCCAATCCACTGGCGATCCCAGGGAGGTGTGATCTGTCAACCCCTAGTCCTTCCCCCCCCCCCAGTCCGACAACCTCTCCTGCCCCCTTTCAGACCAAGGTTCGATCAAGGTCACCATCGGCGCCAAATCTTGTTCTGCTCCTCCTCTCTGTCTCTCTCTCTCTCTCTCTGTGTGTGTGTGTGCAAACCGACAATACCTCTCTTTCAGGGGTGTGTGTTTGATCACAGAACTATCGGCTGCTGCTGTTGTGTTTTTGGGTTTCCCCTCTCCTTCTTCCCTGTCCTCTCTGCCCATTCAGGTTCAGCCAGCCTGTTTTGTTCTAGCTGCTGCTCCATTCTATACCGAGATCCTCCTCAGGCCCTTGCCTGCCCTTCCTAGCCTTTGTTTTCGTCCAGCCTGCCTGAGTCTGTCTGTCTGTCTCCTGCATTCCGTCGGCAACTCAATACAACAATACAAAGTCAGTATATTTTGGCCCTTCAGCGCCACCTACAAGTCAGCTTTGCCCCTACAAACCAGACGGTTCCACGGGCCTCCCGAGTACGAACGGGCGGGAAGAGAGCCCACAGCCTCAGACTAAAATACGGACCCTAATCCGAATCTCGGCCAGGTTCCCGCCTCCTACCCAGCCCATTCACCATTGTCGGGGCAGCACCGCCAAGGAACAAGGCAACGGAATTCGACATCGCCTCTACACACATTCCCTCTCCCTGTATCTCTGCCTCCTCTATTCTTTCCTCTTCCTCCCTTTCTGCCTTCTTTTGGGCGCATCCCTGCCCCGGGTTCTAGATTAATCAGGTATGTAAAATGTTGTACCTTAGGGTGGCCGAGTTAAGCACAAGGACAGGCATCAAAGCCCCCTGCCACACACACACGCACACATACACATACAGGCCCTGAACACACCAGCCACTAGCCACTGGTCACTGCCACCACTGCCACCAGCACCTGTTACTCTTCCTCCTTTCCTCCACTATCCTGCATTTACAGTAGCAGCAGTGTCCTTGCCGCCCTCGCCCTCTGCCGCCCCCCCCCTCACCCTACCCCCCAGCAGGCTGCCCCGTACCCAACCAATAACCCAGAACAGGGTCCCCCCCCCCAATCCATGCTCGAGCAGTACCTGTCGTCTCCAGTAGCTGCGCCGTAGACCATCTGCCTCCTGGTCTACTGGGCTCAGATCGGCTATTCTTCTCTCCTATCTCTCCACATCCTTCCTCCAGCCCTCAATTACACGCGTGGCCGACGTACAACACACCACACTACACCACACCTTCCTCTGTCGGGCGTAGGAATCTTCATATTCCCGACTTCTTTCCTCTCTCGCTCTCTCTCCCTCCCTCCCTCTTCCTCCCCCCTCTCTTTCAGAGCGACGTCGAAGTGACGCGCGACTTCATCGACCAGCCTACCGGAGCATGACCGACGTTGTGGCCTGCTGACCGCCTCATCTGGGTTCATTTAGGGCCCCAGCCAAACCCCCCGGCCTGGTAATTTAGCATCCTGAACATTGCTAAATCACTCGTCGTCGTCGTCGCCGTCTGTCGTCCAGACCTCCTCGATTCTTAACTTCCCGACCATCTCTCCCTCTTCCATCGGCCGATCGTCTCTTCACGTCCTCGTAGGACCGTCGTCAATCCCTCAACAATGGCCTCCTCCTCGTCAAACGTTGTTGGTGTGCATTATCGGGTGGGAAAGAAGATTGGCGAGGGCTCTTTCGGCGTCATCTTCGAGGGTACCAATCTGTTGAACAATCAGCAGGTTGCTATCAAATTCGTACGTCGTCCTCTTCGCGGACTGGTCTTCGCCAGTTCGCTCGCTGGTGCTTTGGGTCTAGAAACAAGGAGCAACAACCCACGGAGAAAGGGGTAGACGGCAGGAAGGGGAAAAAAAGTTAAACAGAGCGGCCCACTGATTTGGCACCAATAGGAACCACGAAAGAGCGATGCTCCTCAGCTTCGAGATGAGTACAGGACATACAAGATCCTCGTCGGCTGCCGTGAGTCCGCCAGTATACAAACAAACCCTCACCGTCGCCGCTGTCACAGCTAACCCCAGCCTCCGCAGCCGGCATCCCCAATGTGTACTACTTTGGTCAAGAGGGTCTTCACAACATCCTCGTCATCGACCTGCTGGGTCCCTCGCTGGAGGATCTGTTTGATCACTGCGGCCGCAGATTCTCCCTCAAGACTGTCATTCAGGTCGCCAAGCAGATGGTAAGCTCCATTATGCTGCTTGCGCGCGCGGCTGATCCTCCCGCCAGCCGTCATTCTGACACTTGATTTCCTTTGCTAATCGGACGGCGGCAAACAGCTTTCCCGAGTCCAAACCATCCACGAGAAGAACCTCATCTACCGCGACATCAAGCCCGACAACTTCCTGATCAACAGGATCGACAAGGCGGTTGTCAACAGCGATCGGAGATCGATCAACCAGGTCCACGTTGTCGACTTCGGAATGGCGAAGCAGTACCGGGACCCCAAGACGAAGCAGCATATCCCCTACCGCGAGCGAAAGTCCCTGTCGGGAACAGCCCGGTACATGAGTATCAATACCCATCTCGGAAGGGAGCAGTCGAGACGTGACGACCTGGAGGCTCTGGGTCATGTCTTCATGTACTTCCTGAGGGGCGGTCTGCCGTGGCAGGGTCTGAAGGCTGCTACTAATAAGCAAAAGTACGAGAAGATTGGAGAGAAGAAGCAGACCACCGCCGTGGACGAGCTCTGTGCCGGCTTCCCCGTCCAGTTCAAGGAGTACCTCGAGTACGTGCGGAACCTGGGCTTCGAGGAGACGCCCGACTACGAACACATGCGTGGCCTGTTCACCCAGGCGGCGCAGAAGGAAGGCATCGAGGAGGACAACAAGTATGACTGGGATCACATCATCGACAAGCTGCTGGAGAGCAAGTACGGCCGCGGCACGCCACAGCTCCGGAACCCCGAGCAGCGGCCTGGCCCTTCCAACATGGAGGTCTACGGCCACTCGCGGGGCGGCAACACGACACCTCACCTGTCGGACCCCCGCATGACACGCCTGACACAAGACCGTTTAAACGCCGCACAACCCCCACCACCTTCTCCGATCAAGCAAAGCCCGAAAGATCGGCGAAACGGCCCAGACCGCTTGATGATGTCGCCCCGTTCCGGAGCCGGGGGTCTCCGCGACATGGCAACGCCGACGGGTTCTACGCAGGCCCAGTTCCAGGCCAGTACCCAGAACCTGCCCAAGCCGATGAACTCGTCCCAAGCGATGAACCAGCCCACGTCCACTCCAAACCGGGCGACTGAGGCGGAGGTGGCGGGTGGACAGCAGCGGCCGACGGGCTTCCAGAAGGTCATGAAGGCCTTGTGCTGCGGCTAGACACCCAACCCCGGCCGCTGTGGTCCTTTCAGCTCCTGATCCCCGCCCGCGACGGACGTTTGTAATTCGCTGGGGCCACGGTTACTACCGCAACACCACCAACAACAACAACAACTACTACTACTACTACTACTACCATTACTCTTGGTTGTGGAGTGGGAAACGGGCACCTTGCCTTGCTGGTTGTGGGGACTGGTCTGGCAGGTCTCTTCAAGACCATCATCAACACCTTGAGGGGGATTCATCTTCGGCACGATCCGGATTTTTTATCGGTTATAGAGGCATTCTCATGACTTTACGCTCGCTCACATATCCCGGTTTCTTCTCATATACGTATGCATTTGCGGACCTTTCCTGGTCCCTCCTAATCGACAACCCCCCCCCCCTTTCTCCCACACCCACCTTTCTCCCTCCTAATGACGCTTTTTTACCACCTCCGTCCAACCGACATTCCGAGATGACCAGCCGTGAACCTCGATGCTTCTCCTCCCGATGACGAGGTGTCTGGGTCAGCACTTGTCGGGCGGCCCTTTTGTCAACCATGCCGACATTGTTGACGGCAGACTGCTTTGGGGAAGGTTCACACAGCTCTGTCTCTAGGCAACAGCTTGGGTTCTCCCGCAGACCCTGTTCCAAGTGCTGCCGGTCAACCTGACGGTAGTTGCAATGTGGGAATTGGCACGTGCGACGTTGGTGGCGTGGTACCATGGTCTGCAGATCCCGCCTCTCTCCGCTTTAATTTTTCTTTCCAAGCTCTGCTGCTTTTATGAAGCAAAGAGCAAGAGCACGCTACTCTGGGACGAAGTGAAGAAAATCTCGGCTTCGGGCCCGGCCTCGGCAGCCTGGTGCGCTATCCTCTTCTCTCCTGAAACGTGTGGTGGATGACGACGGCTGTTTGTTCTTTTTACTTTTCTCTTAGTGCCGGAGTCAGGAATAGCATAGGAGTTGTTTTCTTTCTCTTTTCTCTTTATTTATTATTATTATTGTTTTGCCTTTTCTTTCTCTTTTCCGTACAGAAACATGACGAGTCGCATGGTGGATGGAGCGCATATAGGGACGGAAGGAAGATGGCGTGACACGCAGCAGCGATGGAGGAGACTCGCCGAGAGAGGGGTAGAGAGCGAGCGAGAGAGAGAGAGGAAGAGAGAGCAAGAAAGATGGCGAGAAGGGATAGACAGACAGGGCACAAAATAGGAATCTAGGGATAGCATTGAAAAACCTCACAAACTAAGAAACTGGCCTGACCTGGATTCTCTTGCGGCTGGTCCGCGTGTGATATTGGAGGTGGTTCTTGAGGCCATAACCATGGCCCAGATCTGCGTGTAAGATGGAGGAATTCAAGATCTGATGGATGACAATCTCGGTCACTTCGCTTATGAGGCTTATCAAGACGAGACAAGACGTTGTGGAGCTACGAGTGTTGAAGAACTGATGAAGAGGAAAACGCATGTACCTACTCATACACTCATTTGTGTCTCGATCCAGGCCTGTCGATGGCTTACATAATGACACAGCGGCTCGGTCCGCTGACTGGATGATAAGTCCTTGGGCTGTTAGAGTACGTATTCACTACAAGATAGCACTACACACGCTACAATTACAGGGGGTAAAGCTATGGCCACCAAGGTCCCCAGCGCATGCCATCAACTGAACCAACGAGCCAACCACTGTAACGCAGACTGCTGCTGCTCTTCCACAACATACACACAACCCTCTCTCGTCCCGTTATTGCGAATAAACCAACGTCACTCACTTGGACAGACACCACACACAACACGGTCGCGAGGCAGGTTAACTCAGCAGTCATGGCGACAGCGATACCCTCAATAGCCTGTCTGGGCATTATAGGGCGGAATGTAGGTGCTTTTCTGTTGTTGGTCATCTAATTGGCTCCTCCGCATGCCCACCCCCCCCCCCCTCCAAGTATCTCTCCTCCTTCAACTGCGCTTTCGATCTTCCCGGTTCTGACCCCTCCCCCCCCCCGGGAAGAGGGGGTTCTTCCTCGGTCTCTCTTGATACTTATGATTGTATTCTACTCTGAACCAATCTGCTGACCCTCTCTGTCTTTCTCCTTCTCTTTCTCACAGAACAACCCCCTCCACATCTCCATCTTTCCCTCCCACGAGCCTCATACCAACACCCTCCAGCCGATCCGCTCCCCGCTCCAGTTCTCCCTCCTCCTATCCTCGACCCTCGACATCTTCGAGCTGCGGGCCAAGAACTCTGCCATACCACCGCTCTCCTCCTCCTCCGCCTCTGCAGCAGCAGCAGCCGCAGCCGCAGCGCCCATGTCAGGCGACTACGGCCTGCTCCACGCCGTAGACGAGCGCCTCGCCGCATACGGCTTCGAGACGAACACGGGGGTCAAGTTCGTGGCGGTGGTGGACATGCGCGGGCGGAGGATCGACGGCGCGGCGCTGGCCATGAGCCCGGCGCTGCAGCAGCTCGAAGGGTTCAGCGGCGCGGCTGCCGGGGCCCATGCGGGCGGTGGTGGCGGGCGGGCGGCGAGTGTGGTGGGTCTGCGGGACAGTGACCTCAAGGTTGTGTTTAGGGCTATGCAGAGCGCTTATGTGAGGCTTCTACAGAACCCGTTCTATGAGCCGGATGAACATGGTGGTGGTGGCGGCGGCGGCGCTGGGGGGGGAGGAGCGAAGGGGGGCAAGAGGATCGTGAGTAAACGGTTCGAGTCGGAGATGCGGCGGATCGGGGGAGGCTTGGACTGTGGGCGTGACGAACCTGTGACGAGTCTGTGATGAGAGGTTAGAGCGGGTGAGCCCTGCACACACAGCTGGCTGTTCTCACCACAGCCCCATGCCTCTCCCGAAACGTCCTCTCCTTCCTGATACAGCGCCCAGCGGCACTCAGCCTTACGTTGGAGAAGCTTTATGTGTCAGGGCGGTGTGAAGGTGCAGAGGTCCTGTATCAGTGGATACCCTCCAGGACTTTGCCCGGCAGGCACGAGAGCCTGTTGCTGCGGTCCACTGGTGGCGGCTGCTCCAGAAGGAGGACGAACGAGATCGCTCTCGTTTACCACGAACGGCCCATGGCCCTGCAAGGCGAGGCAAGCATCTTATGCAAGGCGTTTTAAGAGGACTATCTCTGTAAGGATCGTTCCTTGCTCTTGTTATTCCCCAGACAAAGAGGCACGTCATTTCTGAGGCAAGGGAGGGTGGATGCGTTTCTATCTGTCACTTGCAGAGCCGACCTGGACTGAAAGTTTGTTGTTCTTGATACCTGGTCTGCTCGATCATGATCCGATTCCCGGGTCCTCTATTGCAATTCATGCGCGAGCCATAGGGCTGCTCGCCACCTTCTTCTAGATGCTTGATATGGGGGGGGGGGGCGCTTCGCACCCAAGTTTGATCTACACACACACACACACACACACGTACACCCACATACGGCATAACAAGCTTGAAAAGTGGAGCAGACAGATCGGTGAACGACAGTCCAGTACGACCGTACAACCATGTCACAGACAGGCAGATACACAGACAAGACAAGATAGCCTTTGGCCGTTCAGCTCGACAAGGGGTGGGGAGGGGGGACTGATAGGCAGCTCCTGCGAGTCGTACTGTCTCCAAGCTGCCGCAAACGTGCGTCTAAACCTCAGAGAAGAGGTACACACGAGTCGTCGCCCTGCAGCGCTGATCCAAGGGGGGGGAGAGAAGACCAACAAAGGTTATTTTCAGTCGGAGAAAGACACCATGTACTAAAAGGGACTTGGACGTTCGAAACGCCCAAGCGCAGGGGGGGTTTTGGGGGGCCCCCCTGATGAATCCCCAAGTGGTGAGTTAGTTAGTGTTGCGGGAGTGCGGATACCTTAGCTCCCGCATGTCGGTATCGTATTCGTATGTTTGGACGGTTTTCTCTCTCTCTCTCTCTCTCTGGCCTTGTCTTCTCTCTGGTACTGGGAAAGTGGCTGTACATAATCATGAAGACAGTTTACTATGGCATGCCAAGTATTCGGCACAAGGTAAAATGCCTTGATACAGGTACCACAGGCAAAGCAGCACGAAGAAATAATGGGGCACAACGGCACCACACACCACCACAGTCCAGAACCAGAGATCTCCGCCCGCCATTGTCTGCCGGCAGTCGAGAGCCCTCGTTCCGAGCCTCCTGGGGGGGGGGGAGGGGGTAGCCCGACTTCGTTTTCGAGTTTGAACGTGTACGTGTGTGCACACAGCCCCAACGAGGAGCGATCGGCCGTGGATTCTCCTCTAGCCCTCTGGGACTCCCCATTGGCCATGCGAGGAAGGATGTGCGACTGTTTATAGCCTTCCTAGCCATTTTTCATCACGTATTGACTGGGCTTGCAAACTTCATGGCTATGCTTGCAAGCGCGGCCAGGCCTCGTCATTCGTCTTCGCTCTCGAGAGAATGGTCAGTCAGTATAATTACAAAGGGCGCTCTCTCTCTCTCTCTCTCTCTCTCTCTCTGTCTCACTCGCTCCTTGGCTCTTTTCCAGAATCATTAAACCTCAATGTGCTCATCAACATTCCTCCTATCTCATGACGATATCGTACACAGATTCTGGCTTTGAGAATATAGAAAGGAGAAAAAAATAATAAAAACATCGCACGGTCAATTTCACACACACACACACACACACTCCCTCTTGTCTTTCTAGAATCCTTCTTTCGACCTTCCTTATCAAGGTGTTTTCCTTGTCCTCCTTCTCTCCCTCCTCCTCCTCCTCCTCCTCCTCCTCCTCCTCCCCCCTCTCTCCGCTCCCCCTGAGGACCCCCGACCGCCTTAATCATGTCTCCTCTCAGCCATATCATCACCATTGCGACCCGCGCAACAGCAGCAGCAGCCGCCAGCGAGATACCTCCACCATCGCAGTCCGTCATCAACCTCACATGGGTCGACCTCATCTTCTCGTCCATCTGCTTCCCCCTGAGCGGGTGGATAGCATGGAAGCACGGCAAGGCAGGCATGGTCTGCTGGCCCATCTTCAACTCGGCCTTTATCGCGCGCATGGTGGCCGACATTTACCAGATCGTCCACAAGAAGGACCCCATGATCCCCACCGCCGTGTCGACAATGACCACTGCTGCTGTCATTGCTTGTTTCTCCCTGACGCTTATCGGCATCATATATGAGTGGTATGTGTGTGTGCGTGCGGGAGTGTCCGGCTCCCCTGGGTGGACAGACCACACTTTTGCAGGTAAAATTCATAATATTCTAACTCGTATCTTTTTTCATCGTCTCAGCAACACGATCCTTCCCTCGAAACCAAAATCCTGGACCGAGAAGATCATACTCGGCGTCACCCACCTCTTCAACACGGCAGGCATCGCAGTGGCCACCTACGCCGGCGCCCCCAGCGCGACGGGCAAGGGCGGCGTCATCAACCAGAACCTCAACCAGATCGGCAACCTCATCCTCCTCTTTGTCCTCTTCTCCGTCTGCGGCTGGATGTGGCCCACCCACCGCAAGATCCAGCGCTACACGGCCATCCACCCCAACGCGGCGCCCGCCCGCAAGATGTTCCTGGCCGCCGCCGTCGCCATGCCCTTCTGGCTCATCCGCCTGGCGTACCACTCGACGTATGCCTTTGACCACCTCAACCAGCTGGACCCCGTCATGGGCACCTTTGGCACCAAGCTCGTGCTCGTCTTCGGCACGTACCTGGGCGCGTCCGTCGCGCTGCTGGCGGGCGGCTGGTTCGGCATGAGCAAGGTCCCTCTGGGCTCGACCCTGGTGCTGGTGGCCAGCTCCGAGGAGCGCCAGGAGGACGTGGAGATGCTGGTGAACCGGAAGTGATGGGACGACACAAGGCTGGGGCGTATGCAGAGAGAGAGAGAGAGAGGAGGAGTGGTTTCAAATCTCGATGACGAGTTTTGTACCCACCCTCGCTGCTTGAAGAGAAAAACTTTTTCTTAGACTGGATTGGGTTGAGCGGACAGGCAGAGCGGCGCAATTATGCTTCTTCGAGTGTTCTCTTCTCCCCCCCCCCCCCCTTCTCTCCTCCCTTCATGATCCTATTAGAGACAAGAAGGGGCTGAGTCGGAGTTGACACTCACCTGGTCAGAGACAGCGGTGTTGATGGGCTCGAGTTTGCGGGTCAAGCTCTAAGCCCACCTGGAGGCCAAAACTGAAAGATGGCCACGACCACGGTCTTATGATGATGAGGGAGGGGATCACTGATCAATATTGGCCACAAAGAGACTCAGGGCAGTGGTGGTTACCATCTTGGCTCAGCGCCGGGTCGTCTACAGAGGACCTGAGCCGGACCGATGCTTTGAAACTACAGCGTGTCAGCAGTCGGGCGAGCAATATTGCTTTTTTATAAGGTATACATCCGATCGGGCTAGAGACGAAAGGCAGATACGAGAATCGAAGAAAACTACACTCTATACAAAGCCATGAGGCCATGATACGTAGAAGGGCATAATGATTGATGAAAGTAAAAAAGTTGAACGAATATCAGCTGCGAGTCGACATGCGGAGACCACGAGCCCAGGCTGCAATTTTGCGCAAATGAAACCCGTTCAGCTTGGGCCTGCAGCATCTCAACATTATCTCCCGAAGAGGCGTAGTCTAATTATTCTATTACCTCACTTGTCAGCCTCGCTGCACGCACCCGGCTGAGGGCTGCATGGCTGGCGGCCTGGACCTGCATCTTTCAGGCCTTAATTAGGCTCTGCGCGCCCCCGAGATCTGGGATCTCAGATCTGGACTGTGAGACTGTCCGCTCTTTGAGGAGGTTGGGGGAGGAGCCGTCGTGAGACGCAGATTACTAACGAGTCTGCCCTTTTTTGTATCAGCCACAGCATTGGTGAGTTTTATAAGCTCCACGTAACCTTTGAGGCCAGGACCCGGCGGGGGGACAAGTTCGGTGGCATGTAAGCTTCCTGGGCTGCATGTGACGAGAGTGATGCACGATTCACGCTCTGCCATGCTCGAATTACTTTTATTTCTTTTTTGGGTTTTTGACATTCGAGAACTGATGTACAGGTACTGAGATCTCAACCTCGAAGGCGCCCGCAAATTGTTGCCAAAAAAGGAAGGCCGATGAAGGTGGTTGCGGATGTGGAATCCCGATGGCTCAGCCCACCAGAGAATCCCCCCTCATCAGGTAATTAATGATACGGCCTGGTATCGAAATAAGCCGGGCCTGCGAACAGCGACCTGCGTGAGCAAACTAGGCGGCCACGCACACCGACCAGTTTCAAGCTTAAGTCTAACCTTTGTATATTACAGAAAAGAGGGCGGAGTATTCCAAAGCTTTGCGACACCGGAGCATTGTTGTCCAGTCGAGTAATTAGTTTCGTCTCTCGAACATCGCCGCCTGGGAAGGGGGTTTCCCTCTTTTTCCACGGCCTAGTCAGGTTTCGAAAAAGGATACTCTGTGTAACGAGATGGGGATGTTGGCATTTCCTGGAAATTGTATAAAGCAAGACTGTCTCTTCACGATCTCACATGTTTCCTATGCCTTCAGATCATCACAATATCAACACCGAGTCACAATAAGCTTGCTGGCAATTAATAACCTCGAGAAAGCGTAGATCCGTATCCTTGAAATTATTCCTCGTCTTTCTTGCTCAAACTCCTTGAACCCGCGAAAGTCTTTTAATTAATTGTTCTCTCTCTCTATTAATTCTATCGTTATTCATTATCATCATGCCTTCGCTCAAGACCACTGTCCTCCTGGCCGCAGCCTCTCTTGTGCCGACCGGTTCGGCTCTGGGAATCAACTGTCGTGGCTCTGGCCTCTGCCCCTTTGCCACTATTGAGAGTATGTATTTTAGGAACTCCCAGCACATTTCTATTGGCCCGCTCGTGGGCGGCCAGTATTGAATCGCTCTGGAACCCTTCTCCCAAAAGTCTCTGTGTAGGATTTTCTAACAGGTAACTAGACAATTCCGGGTTCAATATTCTCCAGGTAATAACACATCCTTCAAAGCTTCTTGCACAATGAAGTATTGCATCCTGGATGGACTAGAACTACCTCTTTAGAAAACTCCAGACAAATCTCACACAGCACAAGACCTCATTGCTGCAAGAGACTATTGTCAGGCATCTGGCTAACCAGTCACCCACAAACCCCCCAACAGCTCTGGCACAACGTCCTCAACGCAACCACCGTCGACCCGAGCACGACCTACTCCAACGGCGACCACGTCGTCTGCATCGGCACCTCGGCCTCCATCGAGGTGGGCGCCGACGTGGGCAGCGAGTTCGGCGGCGTCTCGGGGTCGCTGAGCCTGTCGTCCAACTTCCACATCGGCACCGGCGGCGTGTGCCTGTTCCCGCAGGGCATGGCCGACGGCGCGACCCTGACGCTCGAGTCGATCCGGAGCCTCGTCGATGCGCTGGGCGAGCACAAGTGCACGACCTGCGGCTCTGTCCCTATCCACTTTGTGGACCAGGGCAGCAACTCCCCGTCTGATGGGATCCTGACGTCCAACTATGTCGGCAGCCCGTTCTGTAGGTTATGATCGATCACCATTCATCCCCTTCCTGTGCGCTACGGGTGCCTTTGGCTGATGACAGGTGAACTCAGGTGATGGCAACTGTATCACTTCTGTTGGAAGCAACTAAGGACACGTTACTATGGTCATGATGAAGAATGCCTCCAGGGTAAGCATTTGAAGTGTTTATAATTGATTACAAGGTGTATCATTGCGGAAGGTGTTTGAGTAACAATGTTGGGACGTCTCATTTTGCTTGTTGCTATCTGGGTCTGAGCAGGTCTCGCCTTTCGATCTTGTCTTTTGTCTTGTATTTGAATTTACAGTGATTTTCATCCATTCAAGATTGTTTGGTGATTTGTATGTCTGCAAATATATGTTCATTATGAACACGACCTTCTTATATACAATGCGCAAGACCAGTGCGCCATGCTCATGAATTTCCAAGGTCTCTCTCTATCCATAATATCAGGTGAAGAAACCGGGGCTCTTTCATCATCTACAGCATCATAAACACGGTAGCAACCGCCACCACGACGCCCAAGACACTGGCGGCATTGCTCGACGAGGCAGACGTCGTATCGGTCGTAGTGCTGGTCGTGCTCGCAGCGGCCGTGCTGCTGTTGGTAAAAGCAATGCCCGCCGCGGCCGCCGCACCTCCGGCGGCGTTGGTGCAGTTCCCGGGCGCGAACTGGGCCGAGAGGTCCGTCAGCTGGCCGGTGAACTGGCCGGTGAGCTGGGTGGCGACGGCCTGCAGGGTGGCAGGGACCTTGGACACGGTGGCGGAGATGAGGCCGTTGGCGGCGCTGCCGATGTCGGTGGTCTGCTGCTGCACGATGTCGCAGAGGCTGGCCTGCTGGATCTGGGGCTTCTTGGCGACGAGGTCGGTGACGAGGCTCATGGCGGCCGTCTGGACGGGCGACAGGGAGCTCTGCAGGGTGATGGCGTCCTGCGCCGTGATGGCGGACGTGCCCTGGATCTGCGACGTGCCCTGGGTCAGGACGGTCTTGAGGCTGGCGGCGTCGGTGGCGAGCTGGGTAAAGTCCTGGCCGTTGAAGGCCTTGACGGTGGTGTCGAGGGTCGAGAGGGCGCTGGAGGCCTGGCTGATGACGGTCTGGATGGTGGCGACGTCTCGCTTGTTGGGGAGAGGGTCCCAGTCCTGGGCTGCCGTGGTGGACGCCGCCAGGGCGAGGGTTGTGGTGAGTGCTGCCGCCGTCTTCATGATGAACTGTGTTGAATGAGATGCTGTTGAAGATGGATTCCCTTGTCTTTGTGGAGGTATTATTACGAGTGATTATTGAGCCCAGCTCGGTGGATTCGACTGTCCAGGTCGTTGAAAGATTTCGTCGAGTAGGTGATCAGCTGTCGCAAGATGATGGCCGAGGATGAGAAATTGAAAATGGCGACAGTCTGCCTTATAAATAGGTAAAGAATATCCGGCCACGTTCAGAGATTCCCGATTCAACAGACGGATGAGCCGAACTCCGATGGTCTGACGGTGGCCATATCATACAGGAATTACTGCATTCGGAGGTGGTGAGGTTTCAAGATGCTCGTGCTCACAGACGCCTCGAACTTCATCCAATGGTGGCTGTTGTTTCATTCTGCACATATTTCAGATGAAGCAGAGAACCAGCCTCGCAAAAGGGGGTGTGCCAAGTCTGGGTTTCTGTCATGGACATGATCATGGGATTGGCCTGAGATTTGATTAATATGCTCGCATCGGTCGCTGTAAAGGTTGGCCGACCCCTCGTCCGAAGTCCAACATCCCTATCGTCGGCTGTCGCGCGCGTCTGGAGAAACCACTCCTCTGAGCCACCTTGTCTCGCGCATCGACTTCTTGAGTTGGAGCCTTGACGTTTCAGTTGCGGCTTGACATGTCTGGCAGTCGGGGTAAGTTTGGTCAGAGGGACCGTATGCAGGAAGTGTTGCAGCGGTAGAAGGGGAATATTCTTTATTATTGATCATGGACTTCCATTGGTCTGGTATTGACTCGGACAGGAGGAGCGTCGTGATCTGGTTGACGTGACTTGACTCGACTCGACTCAACTCTGATAAAGCAGTGCGCAGAGGCCAGAGCCTCACGGCTGGAGTATAGCATCTGAAAATTCCAAAGTGGGAGCCCTCGAGGCCATTTTGGTGTGAGGGATGCTTCGGCGTTTTCTGCGTTTACACAATATTGCTTTCGTGGTAGATTTTTCTATGCCATCACATTGTCATCTGACATTCCATGCACGTTCATGCAGAATAGGGCCACAGAATAGCCATCAATAAATAGAAAAAAGAGAAATAATCATTCAATAATCTCCAGTCGAACCCCCCAACTATTTACTTCGAGGCAGCCAGGTCAATCCCGAGTAGGCCATATTTTTCCTGATTGGGCAAAACATCACCCATAACTGTTGATGGCATCATAAACATACTAATTATAAGAGACTTGACGGTGAGCTAATGAGTTGAACCAGTCTCAAAAGTCCTGAGCACCAGACAAGTTTCTTTATACAATAAGACAACAGAGATATTTGCAGCCTTGAGCAGACGAGGCTTACAGCCTTACAGTCACTTACCCAATCCAGTACTGGCACTCATTGGGGTTTCTCAACCCCCTGTCTCTGCTCCTACCTACCACTGCAGCTTCCCTAACCATGTCCCACTGTAGTGTTCCAGCTCCCCCTCCAACCCCCCCCCCCCGGCCCGGCCTCTCCACTGTCCCTCTTCAAGACTCGTCCGCAAACGTGAGCTTCGACAAGCCCGCCGAGCTACTGATCAGATATTATCTTCCCACCCACCAATTAACTCAACCGCTCGGCTTGATATAATTTAAACTCTCTATATATATTTTCGCAACCTCATATGCCTTATCCTGCCTCCTCGCCCTCTTCAGCATCCATCCTCTCCAAGTGCGGCACCACCCTCACCTGCATCCTGCGCTCCGTGCCCCTCTGGGTAGTCGTTGTCGTGGTCCTCCTGCTGGGCGCTCTGCGACGGCGCATTGCGCTGCTCTTCTTCTCACAACCCGGCTCGGACGACAAACCAGAGCGTGTGCGACGGCAGAAGCTTGACGCAAAGGCACAGTGACCACGCACGGAGAAAGGGACAGAGGAAGGGCCAGGGCAGGGGAAGCAACAGCGCGACGGACGGAGGGGCGAGATAAAATAAAAGATGGCTTCTGCAAACGCCCTTGGCTATCTTCTCCCCTTGGGCATGGGCTCGGCAGCTGTGGCGGGCCTGTCGCTCGCCCACGTCGACTGGAGGACCATCATACTGAACTTTGTCACCGGGCCCGGGCGGACAAGCCGCATCTTGCTGGCCATCTTTGTCCTGACCAACTACAAGAGCATGCCCTTCATGTGGACGGTATGTATCCCTCTTCTCCCAGACTCTTTCCTTGGACACACACAAAAACACCACCAGACCAGGCTGGCTAAAACCAAAACCCGCCAACACAGTACCGCGTCCTGGGCGCGATAACCCGCCAACACATCCCCTACCTCCGCCCGGCCCGCCTCCGCCCGCGCATGCTCTTCCACTACTCCATCACCTCCTCCTACAACTCCCTCCCCGAGACGGACTACAACCTCCACAAGTCCAACTCGACCTACTTCTCCGACCTCGACGTCGCCCGCTCCCACTGCGTCTCCCACCTCCTGCAGCCCGGCATGGACGCCATCTCCCACAACGCCCAGACCCGCTGCGTCCGCCTGCCCGGCGGCGAGCCCGCCAGCGGCGGCATGGCCGTCGGCCTGGGCGCCGTCTTCTGCTCCTTCCGCAGGGAGGTCGCCGTGCTGCAGGGCTACGAGATGTGGACGCGCGTGCTGGCCTGGGACCGGAAGTGGGTGTATCTCGTCACGCACTTTGTCGTCAAGGGCAGGGTCAGGCCGACCGCGTGGGACAACGACAACAACAGCGGGCGCGGCGAGGGCTGGTTCGGCCGCCCGCTCAGGAAGAAGCACGGCGGAGAGACGGCAGCGGCCGGGCTGACGGCGGGGCCCGGGGCGGAGGAGCTCGAGAAGCATGTCATCGCCTCGGCGGTGAGCAAGTACGTCTTCAAGGTGGGGCGGTTCACGGTGCACCCTGCGATCCTGCTGGACAAGAGCGGGCTGCTGCCTGAGCGGCCGGGGGGCTGGATAGGGGGCGTGAACGAGGTGTGGGACGAGGTCGGGGACGAGGACCTGGTGGGCCAGACGACGGGGGGAGGGTGGCGAGCCGGACTGGAGGGAGGTCGAGTCGCGGCGGAGGGAGGGTATGAAGTTTGCTGAACGGTTTGCCGCGCTGGACGGGCTCAGTGGGCTGTTTGATGGAGGTGAGGACGGCGCCCTGGGTCGGTTCTACCCTGGCTAGGATGTGTGATTCACTGTGTATTCAAAATTCGAATGGAAAGATAGAAAAATAGAAACTAGATCCTCGAGGGTATATAGACAAGAGTAGAAGCTGGTCATACTAGAAGCAATACACACAATATTGAGCAATTCATTGCAAACGAAATCAACTTTTACGTCACCTTTATTCAATCCTGATGGTCACATTTGGTCTTATATAGAAAACCTCAGCAGTGAGTGTGGGCCTGAGCCATCTTTGTATGGTATATCTATCATTTATCCCGTCACTCAAGAAAGAGGAAGACTCCACGTTCATTGAGCCGTCCAAATTTCTAAACTTTTCTCAACTCTCCGGATAATCAACCCCCTATCTGCCAGCCGACATGTGGGATGAGTACCTGAGTGTCTCCTTGTTCGTCCATCATGAATCGAAGTGAGAACGAAAGGACTGTCTGCACGCAGCCCCAGGGATGAACACAAACGGCCACGACAGAGGCCGACCCGCTTAGAGGGCCAGAAGACCAACGATTCCAGCAACAGCGGCCCAGCCGAGTCCGTAGAGCTCTGGCCGGCTGCCAGCAGAGCTCGAGCTGGAGGAGGAAGAGGAGGAGGAGGCAGACGACGACGAGCTGGTGCTGGTGCTGGTTGAGGAGGAGGCGGACGCCGTGGAAGACGTGCTGTTGCCGCTGACCTCGGCGCAGATCTCGGTCACAACCTTCTCGGTGGCTAAGAGGAGGAGGAGGGAGAACATGTTAACCACCGATCTTGTGAAATTCTTTTTTTAAAAATTTTTCACGGCCGAGAGGAAATACTTACTGGTGATGTCAGTCACGGAGCACGAGGAGCTCAGGCACGAGGTGGCGTTGGCCTCGATGGTGGCCTTGTTTTCACACTGGCAGGAATAGTCGGTTGCGCCGCAGTCTGCAGAGGCAGCTCCGGTGATGAGACAGGTGGTGGCGCACGAGGGCAGCTCGGATGCGATGGCGGTGACGTTGGAATCAGAAGAGGCCGCTGAGGCCAGGCTGATGAGGCCGGCGAGAGCAATGTTCTTGAACTGCATGTTGTTGTTTTGAGAGTCTTTCTTTCTGTACGGGCTGTAGAGGCAGCTACAGGGCTTGTGTGATATTCAGATCTGGTCTGTTTGTAATGTGGTGAATGTGTTGGAAGGAGAGAATGGAAGCCGGATTCACAGATCAGCTGTAATAATACTGTTCACAAAAGAATGGTGAGGAAGGAGAACAAATAGGTCAAAAGGATCAAATGATAGTAAATGAGGGTTGAAGAGAAGGGATTTATTACTTCACTCGAGACGGAGAGAGGGAGGGAGGGAGCATGGCAAGAGTGGGCACCATTTATCTAATATACATACATTTGACCTCTATCAAGACTACCACCAGGGTTCCCTCTTTGATCAGACTGGGTCCTTGAGGGTAGAAACCATGTCCCACATCCCAGGTTCCATGTCATGAAGCCGGAGTCCCGGGCGAGCCTAGACCGTCGGAAAGGGGAAGTGGAAGCGGATACCAGAACAGTGACACCGGCACTGGCCGCGAGCCTTAAAATCTACTCTAAGCACCGCTTCTCTATGGTGTGGTGCTTGGATTAATTGTCATAGCGGCAAGCTGGTCTCTGAGACCGTCGAGATGGGGTTTTCCCATTCCTCCTCATTGCCCTAATGCAGGACCAGGAGTCAGGAAGAGGCTCGAGAGGCTTGGACTAGGAGACGACCCTCCTCCTCCTTCTCTTCCCACCCCCTCGATCCTAAAATTCTCAAGCGCCGGAGAACGTTGCCATCATGCGACAAGGACAATTTCCTCGGAGTGCCCAAAGCAAGGTCTGTGTGCCTGTGCCTAGTATAAATTTTTTTGCCGGAAAAATGAAAGCAGGAGACTCTGACTCAGGAAGAGGATACAGCCAGGAGGCACGGACGAACATGGCTGTCACAGTCTGCACCAACCAAAGTCATACACGTACAGCCAGTCCAAGCAAAGGTGGAGGTGGAGGGGTGTGGTGTGTGAAAAGTTGAGGCATTATAGGTTCAGTGGCAAAGTGTGTGTCTAATAAGTATGTACAACCGCGTCCACCAGCAAGACTAGGGCAAAAAAAAAAAAATATATAATAAAAAATTTGAAGACCAGGAGAGAAGCACAACAGGATCAGAGACGCTGGATGTTGAAACCAATGTCGATCCACACCATAACAGTAAGTAGACAGGGAACGTTGCAGTGGCCCAATAAAGAAAGCCTGGGAAATGCGATCTTGGTCAAAGGGTGGAGAAGGGCGACCTCGGGCTGGGTACTTTCATCGTACTCACACTCACTGAACCACCACATACATCGTCATAAGTACCACAGTTTAGTACCTGAGGGACCGTGTAATGAGACCATACCATATGCGTACATCGTTAAGTAATTGGCCTTGAGGGGCAGAGAATAGAGGTTCAGCCCAGCCCGATCCTGTTCCGATCTCCACAGTGGACCACGTTTTGAAAGATCCCGCGTAGTGACGGCATGAGACAGTGTTGGACAAGGCTGAGGGTCAACAAGGGGAAAGGAAAAACTGGGGACCTTGGAAGAGACAGGGCTACAGCCAGGAAGGAGGGGCGGGGGTCAAGAAGGATGAAAGGAAAAATTGAACGTTTCATTTCCCCGAGAGGACAAGGGAAGACACGGATATCGGGGAAACGAGAAACAAGAAATTAACCAGTAATGCTATACACTGATGAACCTTCAAAGAAGTGTCAACTGATCGAGTCCCAAAATTGCACCCAGAAGGAATATCAACTTTGTCCCTTGAACAAGGTTTGGAAAGAGATCAAGAAAAAGAAGAAAAAAAAGAAGAAAAAAAAAAAAAAACATGGCAAGACCGTTGAGGGTGTTGATGAATGCTCAGGGGGTTTGCCTGGATGGCACTGGCCATCACCTTCCAGGTGGACTTTATTTGCCAGCCCGATCCAATCCATCCAATAAAATAAACCTTCAATGTTGGCCTTGACCCCCCTCCTTTTGTTGGGGTGCTCGCTCCTGGAGAGGGATTTGGCCTTATGGCATCGCCGGCAGAAGGCCTATGCATACAAGCGAGATCACCAGTTTCTCTCTCTCTTTGCGTGCGGTGAACGTCGTGGCGCGGAGGAGGAAGAGAAGGCCTGGTAGAAAGAACTGGTTATTGATGTGAGTCGAGTTGGTCAATTGGAATACCGTCATGCTCTTGGGATACAATATCAGTTCCATTTCCGGGGCAGAGACGATGGAGAGAAGAAAATAGATGCGACGAGATGCCGAGTGCATGCTACTATCACTTCTGGTAGCTTCCAAGCTCAGGAGGAGCGATGCATTTATTGGCAGTGCCCCACCTCGAAATGTCTATCTAGGTTTCTTGTTAGCCTGCCTTTTTTGGGAGCGCTGATCTCATCACTGCGGGGCAATTCTCTCTGAACCTGAGCATTTCAGCTCGCTGCCTACCTGAATATTTCTACCCCCACCGCCTCAAGAAAGGAACTAATTGATATCTACAACCGCAACGTCTTCTTTTCCAACAGCTGCACGAGTTTCTGTCTGTGTATCTGGTTGTCAGTGGCAGACCAACCTTCTCTGCGCCCCTTCCACCTGGGTGTTCTCTCCCCTACGCCGCCCACAGCTCGACGAAAATGCCTGAACCGGTATCGGTCCTGTTTGTCTGCCTGGGCAACATATGCCGCTCGACCATGGCGGAGGGTGTGTTCCAGAGCATCACGTCCAAGCCTCCCTACGAGGGCCTGGTCAAGAAGCTGGACAGCTGCGGGACGGGCGCGTACCACGTCGGCGACGACCCAGATGACAGGACCATGGACACCCTGGAGAAGCATGGCATCACGGACTACGTGCACGCTGCGCGCAAGGTACATCATTCCCGAGAATCAAGAAGACGGAGGCGAGTACGGGCACTAAACAAAGGCCTCCCCCATCGCAGGTACACATCAAGGACTTCGACAACTTCGACTACATCTTCGCCATGGATCGAAACAACCTCCGCGACCTCGAGCGCATGCACAGGAACAAGCCCGAGGCCAGGGCCAAGGTGATGCTCTTTGGAGAGTTCTCTGGCACGGGCAAGGCCGAGATCGTACAGGACCCTTGGTATGGCGGCATCGACGGTTTCGAGACGACATATCAGCAGTGTACACGGTTCACGAAGAACTTTCTCAAGGTCGTCTTCCCAGACATCACACCTTCTGAGGAGTAAGGGGAGCTCGCCACACACACACACACACACACACACACACACAAACACATAAGAGGGCGATATGGTCACAATATATGGTTACAAGCGGGTGCATACCGTTGGCGTTCCGGGTATCTGTTTCTTTATGAGAGGTTAGAGGTATTAGGAGGGTGATTATCCTAGACAGAGACACCTTTCGGAAGGAGGGAAGGAAAACAAAGGGCCACATGTGATACCCAGCCTTGTAGATATGGATAAATGGTTTATAGAGGATCATGGACGGCTGTCGAGTCGGCAGCCTGTCTGACCCATCGCACCCCACGTTGTTGAGCATGTTGGCGCTGAATCGTGGTAGCCGGCGCATCCGGTACTTTGGGGTGCTAGACCTGTGTGGCTGCTCGCCTCTCTGGCTACTACTATCACTACTACTTGTTGCGACTAAACGATAGTCCAACGCTCTGGCCGAGTCTGGCCCTTGCTCCATGAACCACATGAACCAACCCATGGCATCGAGATCTCTCCAAGTCTCTGGCCCAACCACCACCCTCCTCTCGTTTCAAGTTTTTTTCCCTCCTCCTGCTCGTCTGCCGATCACTCGAGCGGCGCGGGTGCGGGTAACCATAATAGTAGGGACGGCAGGACGGGCAGGACGGGGTGGCTTGTACTAGACCAAAGAATCGGATGCAGCCAAGTCCTAAATGCATGGTTCAGCCCTACCGTATCGCCCCCAATGGCACCATCGAGACGACTTGGCAGTGCGACACCGCGACAGGACGACCTCTCGTCGGGCGTGCCATGTCCTTCTCGGCTAGCAGCAGCCCACCGGCGACAACGATCGATCGAACTGCTCCCCTAAGCCACGGGGGGAGACAAATAATAGAACATGCTAGAGGAGGGAACAAGAAGGAGAATAGTCATCAGTCCTCCTCGTCCACGGATAGATTGATACCACCATAGTATTACGGCAGATGGCTGCTCGGCGGCAGAACTTGCCTCATCAAGTCAGTCAAAATCTGACCAGTTCATTGCCAGCCCGGAGCTGTAAACCTGTCTCGGATAGGGCCAACAATCCTTCGTGTGGTTGGTTGGTTGCGAGCAGAGAAGAGGGCCAAATTTTCTCAGTGTCCTTTTGCGCTTGTCATTCTTCTCCTTGGCTGGCGGCTTCGCCTGTGGACTTGTCTTTTTCTCCCTCTCTCTCTTCCCCTTTCTGAGCCATTGTTCACTTGGGATGGAAGCCCGCCGTGGAGGGGGCGGAGGGGAAGAGGGGGGAGGGGGTGGGGGATGAATGGCCCATCAGCAGCAGTAGTACCAAAGTCTTATCAAGCCTCTTCCGAATGCCACGTCGATTTTCTTCCAGGTCCGAGTTCATTTGTGGCTGTGTGAAAGATCATGGTTGCAGCACATGTCCAACACCATTATCAACGTCGTCTCGTCCATCTCTTCTTTTCTCTTCTGGTGGGCGGTGTGGAATGGAGGAGGGGTCTTCCGTCTCGGCAGTGCTGCGGTTCAAGTTGCGGAGTGGGCCTTTTCATGCGCGAGGCTCTGCTGCGGAGGGAGATCCAGGAAAAAGAGGAAGAAAAGAAGGAATTATGGACGTTCCTGTACCCGCTGACTACATGCTGCTTACTGTGCATAGACAGATAAAAAGCCGTCGACGGCCAGCCCGCCAGCCAGAAACTGATCCTGTGTTGTTGTTTCTTGCGAGTCTAAAGGAAACCGCCAGCCTGATCTACCATGTCCATCTGCATCTCCATCACAGACACCACCCCGGTGATAGAAAAGTGAGCGCGAAAGGGTTGCAACCAAAAGATCGGCGGGTGGCATTGATGCAGATGCGGATGCGGAAACCTGCAAATCATAATCGGCCCCCAAAGGGCTCTGCTGTACGGTACTATAGTAGTATCAAACTTGGTCCTGTAAATCCCAAGTAAGACCACTGTAGATCTCCTGGGTTGACCTGCCCTTGCACAGGGCCGCTATGGAGCTTATTACCCACCGGGAGTGGGCGAAGCACCTCCTGCCCCGGTGGTCTGGCATCTTCAGCGGCTCTAGGTACGGGTACGTAGCGCCAACTATGGCGCCATATAGTGCCGCTGCAGGTGTCCCAGCACGCCCAGCTCCAGAGGAAACTGCGGGGACATGCTCTGTACACTGGCAGCCCGACAGAAAGGTGGCCCGGACCAGGGCCCATCCCGACAGGGTTCCCCTCCTCTCTCTCTCAGTCATCACCCATAGTGCTGTGCTACAGAGGAGGTACAGTGGTACCTCTGCCCTGTAGAGGAGGAGGAGGGGGGGGGGGGGGAAGAACCAACCAACCTCTCTAATCTGACATACATTAAACCACCCCCCATGATTCTTGCCTCTACCACCACCACAAATCTCAGCTCACCTCAACCTTTTTTTCTCCGTGGCGCGTCCCGTTTTTTTTTCTTTTTGCCGTTTCTTATTTATGAGCAGGAGGTTCTCGCAAGGTGCTCCCTACTGCTCCTGAGAAGCTCAGTTATCCATACCCCAGCCTCTCTGGACGACCACCTTCTCTTGTCCCTCCGCCCGAACAGTCGGTTTCCCGTGGACAATTCCTCTACTGCTCTCTCTCTTCCCCCCATTGAGCGTCGTGCTTGTGTGTATTAGCCTCACCGGAACGGGTAAGCTGCCGCCCTATCGTCTGGTTCTTGTGTGTTTACTTGGCCGTGTCTGTCCTGTCTTGTTCGAGCGTGTATTTTTGTGTATCTGTATCTCTGGGGTGAGCTTCATGGTCGGTTCTGGTTGTGCTATGGATCTACGGTTCGTTGGGATCATAGCCCGGAAGGGCTGACTCTGATGCTGATGATGTTGTGGAGACTTGTTATATTTATTCAGAGGGTAACCCTTTGCTGACAACCTTGCGGGCTTCTCTAGACCACAGACAGACGCTATCCAGGGCCAGCGACTCCGCCTCCTTTGTCCTGGGAAATTCAACCTCTTCCTTTCATCCTTCCAGACAACGACCACGACAAGTCTCTGAGCAGACGAGCGCTCCCTGTCTCTTGCTCACACACACACACACACACTAAACACCGTCTCTCGCACGTGTGGACCACCTCGAGTCCCAGACCTTCGTCTTCGCCCCTCGAGTCCCTCGGTATATATATATATATATACGATAGACTAGGAAAACAACAAGCAAGTCAAGATGGCAGAGTTACAAGGTCGCAAGGTGTTCAAGGTGTTCAACCAGGACTTTATCGTCGATGAGCGCTACACCGTCACCAAGGAGCTGGGCCAGGGAGCCTACGGTATTGTCTGGTGAGTTGGCGACGTCGTCTAGTCCACACCCGCTCGTCTCTCTTCTATGATGCGTGAATTAGTCGTGTCTCTACCGCTAGAAACTGTCTGCTGATCGCTGCATTGATTTTTCTACACTTCTCAGTGCTGCCATGAACAACCAGACCAACGAGGGCGTCGCTATCAAGAAGGTCACCAATGTCTTCAGCAAGAAGATCCTGGCCAAGCGAGCCCTGCGCGAGATCAAGCTCCTCCAGCATTTCAGAGGTCACCGCAACGTAAGCATGTCTCGCAGTCCTTTGGGCGCCCAGGAGCAGAGTGTACCCTCCTTGTGGCCTTTCTGGGGTGGTACAATTGATGCAATCGGAGAGAGGGAAGAGGAAATACGGGGGAAAGCATATGGAAATGAATAGAGCTGACAGCGAGGGCGACAGATCACCTGTCTGTATGACATGGATATCCCTCGGCCCGATAACTTCAACGAGACTTATCTATACGAAGGTATGTCAAAACGGCAGCAAGATAATAAAAGAATCAGGAGTGAGGAAACCAAATAGCATGCTGACTCGGAGCAAAACTGCACAGAGCTGATGGAATGCGATCTCGCTGCCATCATCCGGTCTGGCCAGCCCCTGACCGACGCGCACTTCCAGTCCTTCATATACCAGATCCTCTGCGGTCTGAAGTACATCCACTCGGCGAACGTGCTGCACCGTGACCTGAAGCCCGGAAACCTCCTGGTCAATGCGGACTGCGAGCTCAAGATCTGCGATTTCGGCCTGGCGCGTGGGTTCTCGATCGACCCCGAGGAGAATGCCGGCTACATGACGGAGTACGTGGCCACGCGGTGGTACCGTGCCCCCGAGATCATGCTGAGCTTCCAGAGCTACACCAAAGCCAGTACGTGAGATCCTGACGCTCTCAGCTGCAGACTCTTGAATCACTTGGCAGAGATTTGTGTACTGATGTCTATTGTGTGTCATAGTCGATGTATGGTCCGTTGGCTGTATCCTTGCTGAGCTCCTGGGCGGCCGACCTTTCTTCAAGGGCCGGGACTATGTGGACCAGCTCAACCAGATCCTGCACATCCTCGGCACGCCCAACGAGGAGACGCTCTCCCGCATAGGGTCACCACGTGCCCAGGAGTACGTGCGAAACCTCCCGTTCATGCCCAAGAAGTCGTTCCAGTCGCTGTTCCCCAACGCCAACCCGGACGCGCTGGACCTGCTGGACCGGATGCTCGCCTTCGACCCGACATCGCGCATCAGCGTGGAGCAGGCGCTGGAGCACCCGTACCTGCAGATCTGGCACGATGCCTCTGACGAGCCCGACTGCCCGACCCACTTCAACTTCGACTTTGAGGTGGTCGAGGACGTGGGCGAGATGCGCAAGATGATCCTGGAGGAGGTGTTCCGCTTCCGACAGACGGTGCGGACCGTGCCCGGCGGTGCTGGCAACCAGCAGGGGGCGCAGGCCGCGGCGGGCCAGGTGCCCATGCCCAGCGGCGGTCAGCAGCAGTGGAGGACGGAGGACCCGCGACCGGAGGAGTACCTTGGTCATGGCCAGGGTGGTCTGGAGGCAGATCTCGCCATGGGCGCCGACGGGCGGAGATAGAGCCTCACCTCTTGGGCCGCAGACGACCTGCTGCTCTCGCCGGGAGGAGCAGACCTGTGGAGCAGGACCTGCCAGTGGCTACTCGACGAGGATCCCGAGGACGGTATCGTTACGACTGGTGGTGGTGGCGGCGGCGGCGGCGGCGGCAGCAGCAGCAGCAGCAGTCACCTGGACGCAGATGGTCATCTTGGTGCTGGTGAGGACGACGAAGACAATGAGGACGACGGGAAGACGTTTGGGGGACTGGCAGGTCACAGTCCTGTGATAGAGGACCTCAGCCCGGACGGACAGAGACGATACTGGGCACGGGAACAGAGGTGGCTTCACGAGGTCGTGCGAAGGCTGGACATGGACGACGAGCATGAGACGACGGCGGGGGTTCAGCCTCCGGACTCTGGTGTTTCGGTCACGTTTGATAGGGTTGCGTGTGGCGTTGGGTGGGCGAGGAGGGGGACTGTATGAGGAGACAGTCAGCAAGATGTAGAATACATCTGGATAAGAAAAGGGGGAGGGTTGTTGCCAGGGGGTGGGGGGCTTGAAGAGAGGGAGGTTGAGAAAAGTGTGAGGGGGACGGAGGTGGACCTGCATATTCACGAAGCAGAAACAGCAGCGGGCGCGCGCGCGTGATGTCTTTTCTTTCTCTTTTGTCTTGTAATAGCTTTTCCCTTGTACGCGCTCTTTGACAAAGCATATCATCATTTATCCATCTCGTGGACGACTTTAGGAATTGTTGACTGTCCATGTGAGGACACTGACATGCAAAGATGGTGTGTTCTTGAGATACCAGCAACTTGTCATCATGCTGGATGAGCAAGTGAGGCTGGATCACAGATTCCTATGTACACTGCTTACTGGGAAGGAAGTTGGGGGACGAAAATCATGCTGAAAGAGCATGCATGGCTTTCTCTCCATCCTAGTAATGAAGTCACAGTTAATTCTTTTCGTGCGGGGGAACAGAAGGATTTCTACCCCGACCATCGAACAAGCCCGTGTTGTTGTTTGAAACGCCCACCACTGCTACCACCACCACCACCACCACCACAAACAAAGAGATGCTGAAACACGAAACACGCAGAGACCTACACAGTAGTGTTCATTTCTCCCCTGCAGGACCCCCCATCCCGTCTTCTTCTGCTACGATGCACACCGCTGCGAGTCAGCAGCAGCAGCAGCAGCAGCAGCAGCAGCAGCAGCAGCAGCAGCAGCAGCAGCAGCAGCAGCAGCAGCCAACGGGCCCCCTTCGAAGCTGCAGACAGCGCACGAACAGTACACTAGAGTGCATATCGTCTCATGTTGGAATTAGCTTCATTTGTAACCTTGACAAGAAGCGTTTCGTAAATTTTCTTATTTTTCTTTTTTTCTTCTTCTTTCTTCTACCTCTCTTCTTAAGGAGCCAGAAGAAAATCTTCTGTGCTGGTGGTGTCCCTGCATTACGGCGAACCATGAAAATACTGAAACTGCCTGCACCTCGAGGGCCTTTTGTCTCATCCTCGTTCGAAACGTTTCTCTTCCGGCCCCCGGGGGGGGTAGGGTTGTGTGGGGTGGGTGGGAGAGAAGTAGAAGGCAATACCATGGATGTTGGACAGAAGGAAGAGGGGGGGGGAAGGGAAGGATTTGTTTTTCGGGTGATGGATCAATTAATCTCTTGTGATCTGCGTGGATTTGGCCGGGGGGAAGAGATGGAAAGGGAGGGGGGGAGGGGGGGGGAAGGGTGGAGGGGGGATCAGCTCAAATCCTATCTTAAACTTTAAAATGTGATGAAACGAACCGAGGACAGTAAATGGAGGAAAACGTCGTGACAGAGACAAGAGGGTTCAATTTGAGGTTCTGTGCTTTGCTCGACTTCATTGAAGACTATCACCATCCATCCATCCATGTATCCATCCACTATTGCCAGTAAAGTAAACCTACACTAGAATGATCTCTTTTTTGTTTGGTAATAACTTTCATAGTATTGTTGTGTCTGCTCCAGCTCGAATTACGATTTTGTATGTGGTTGTGTGTTTGTTTGTATGTGGGAATTTGTCTAAAGCGATTGGACTGCCTTTATCTCCTCTCTCTCTCTCTTTCTTCCTTTCCCCTGGATTAAAAAAAAGAAGAAAAAAAAAACAGGAGGCGTGTGAGGGTAGTTGAAAAGCTTTGTGTCTGATTAACCAGTCCCTCCCTCCTCGTCTGTCTGTGAAGACGGAAAAATGTTGGTGGCGGGGGTATATCCAAGCGAATGTAATGCAGATAAGGATTTTGTTGTCGTTCGTTGGAGGTTTGTTTTGAATCCCCCCCCCCCCTCGATAGTAAAGGTCCATCCATCCGTCCGTCCGTCCGTCCAACGCCCAAAAATCAGAAATTGAAGAGAAAAGAAGAAGAGAGTGTGTGAGGGAGAGAGAGATTGGGGAAGAAAGGTAGAGAGAGAAGAAGAAGAAAAAGAAAGAAAGAAAGAAAGAAGCCACATCATCCCCATCATCCTCTTCATCCATAGAACCAGTACTGCGCCGTGTACGGCACACTCAGCGTCCCGTTCCCGCTGGCCCCGCTCACACTACACGCCTCTGCCCCGCCCCCCGCCGTGACGACGCGGTAGACGCTCGAGATGCCCGAGCTCAGACCCCCTCCCGCTGTCGGCCAGCTCCAGCCAGTCCACCGCCTTGGTGTCCAGGATGCCCGCGTCGGCGGTGCTGGGCGCGGCCACGTCGCCGACCTTCTTGGCGCTGAAAAACAGGCCGCTGGTGGTGGCGCCGGCCAGGTTGAAGGTGGGCGAGGACAGGCTGTCAAAGTAGTGGTGGCCCAGGTAGGGCGCCGAGATGGCGCCGCCCTCTGCGGAGGAGGAGATGGTGAGGTCCGCGGCGGGCGAGGGGAACGGGTCGGCCGTGTCGGCGTTGTAGGACGTCTCGGGATACGTGGTGTCGTCCTGCTTGACGACGACGGCGGCGCCCGCGGCCGGGTCGACGAGGTTGAGCGGGATGGCCTGGTCCCAGAGCACGGTGGAGGTCATGTTGGCCCACGCCGCGGCGGTCATGCTGGTGCTGGTGATGCCCGGGTACAGGCCCGTCACGTCGTAGAGCACGGCGAGGGCGCCTGTGTTGACGGGCGTGGCGGTGCTGGCGTCGGCACACGTGTAGTTCTGGATGCCGTGGCCGACGGCGATGTACAGCAGGGTGAGGTTGGAGGCCGGAGCAGGGAGGTCGGTGGCTTGATTTTTTGGGTCCAGGGGGTGGTCAGCGGAGTGGTGGGAGACGGACAAGGAAGAGAGAGAGAGAGAGAGAGAGAGAGAGAGAGAGCAAGAGGAGTGGAGGACTTACACCCTGTGCTGGGGAGGGTAGGTATCACGGACTGTGCGGCCGTCGTGGAGGTCAAGGAGGAGGATGAAGGGGTCGTGGATCTTGTGGGCCTGCACTTGACCGCCGGGGCCGCGAGTGCTGCCGTCAAGGAAGCGGCGAGAGATATTATCTGAGAGGATCGCATGATGGTGGATGTGTGTGTGTGTGTGTGTGTGTGTGTGTAGAAAGGGAGATATATGGCAAGTTCCCTTCTCTGGCTATTCTTTGAGGGTCTGGGCTTAGAACAGTTTGGTGTGAAGACGAGGTCCGGATGAGAAGATGATGCAAGGGACTGGAAGAGAAGACTGGGACGGGCGGGGGGGGGGGGGGGGAGAAGAATTATAACGTCTTCTCGTGCCAGTGAATTATCAGCCTGCCTCTACCAAGAACAGGAGAAGGAGGAGGAGGAGGAGGAGGAGGAGGAAGACGTAGTGAGTTTGTTTCAGCACACACAGGAGCGACAGGTTCTCGAGTCGAGACTGAGACTGTATCGTGTATATGTAAGTGTGTATGTGTGTGTGTGGCTCAACAATTTACAAGACACAAGGACATCAACATCTGTGACAGGAGTGTGCAGTAGGTTGAATCCATACAAGGTAATAAGTAGGGGTTGGGAGGAGGGGGAGAGGTAGAGGAGAGAGAGGCCTGACACACGGGGACGAGGTGATCCTGCATGAGTCCTTTTTGTATATAAACCTTCGAGAAAAATAGCGAGAGACGGCAGACACACACACACACACACACACACAGACACTCACACACACAAGACAGAGAGAGTGAGAGACAGACAGAATCCCTGGCAAGCCATGGTCGGAGCACGGCTTCTATCCCCAGTCCCAAAAGAGGGTTACTATGGGTAGGTACATAACACACTACAGAGTACATGCATGCTCGTGGCGCACCAGGGGAAAACGAGATACGACGCTGCCCAAGACCCCCTGGTCGCGCCTTGAACTGAGCAGGGGTTGAGGGAGGCGAAGAGAAAAAAGAAGAAGCAGCAGCAACAGCAGCAACAGCAGCAGCAGCAGCAGCAGCAGGAGGAGGAGGAGGAGGAGGAGGAAGGGGGGGGGGGGGGCACGGGTGGAAACGAAGGGGGCCCACTAGGAGAGGGTTCGAAATTTTGTGTAGGTACATACTACCGTTGTATGCAGGAGGACATGGTTGTCGATCCCCCAGATGCACAAAAGTGGAGGGGGACTCGAGACGCAGAAGAGAAGAAGGAAAAAGAAAAAAAGGCTGAATCGGAAGAAAGAGTACGTCCTCGGTACCCTACCTGGACACGAGTTACTCATAATTCTACTATAGTAGGATTTCCACATACGCATAGTAGTAACTGTTATCACTGCACGGACACACAAGAATAAAAATAAAAAGTGCCACAGGGGTTCTTTGCTAAGCTTAACGAACGGGCCATGGTCAGTCAATAACGGGTGGCTGCCGCTCTGAGACCTAGGGCGACAAGAGGAGGTCTGAGAAACAAACCCAAGGCTCCACACCGGATCGAGTGAGAAGTATGTGCGCGTGTCTATGTACATGTATTCCAGAGTAACGCACCCACCACCCGCCTCGTACTCGACACAAACTCAGAGATGTCCCGTTCCTGTATGCTGGCTGATGGTCTGTTCACTCACTTCCTCGTGCAAGAGCTTGGGGCTTGGACTCACAATCCCCTGCTGTCGTCGAGTCTCAAGGGACGGCTGCCGACTCTAGCCTAGCACCAACGGGCGGCAGAGGGCAGCATGTACTGCTGCTCCCCCCCCCCCCCCCCAGCGCTCCTGCTTTTCTTTTTGTTCCTTGCTTTCTTTTTCTTGTACCAGCAACCCAACGAATATTGAGCCAAGGGCGGGTCCCGACCCCTCCAGGATATTATTATAATAGCGCCATGGCTTCTGTGTGTAAGAGAGAAAGTGTGTGTGGATTCGCTGGTGCATCGGGGCTACAGTAGTTCGACACCCCCTGCCCCTGGTTTCCCGTCGTTGCAACATTGGGCCCCTCACTTTCTTCCGCGCGCTGTCTCTCTCTGTCTCTCTCGGGAGAAAAAAAGGAATAGCTGCAAGAGAACAAGCTGACGTTCCCAGGTGAGGTAAGCGTCCGTTGTGCTGCTGCTGCTGCTGCTGCTGCTGCTGACTGACTGACTGACTGACGGTGGGGCCTCAGTCCTTGTCTGCAAGGCAGTGAGTGGATGAGCGGGTGAGATCTGTGCCGTGCTTCCTAGGCTTGTGTTGCTATGTGGTGGCGGACTAATCCCGAGGCGAGGCGGTAAAATAGTACTGTAATGTTCCAAAAAGATGATGGAGGGTGGGCATTGGGCAGCAGGCCAGTGTGTACTACATGGTACAATTGAGCCGTGGGACACTCAACAGTCTGCCGAGAGGCCGAGATCTTCTCCATTGATCCTCGCCCAGGGATCCACTAGACACCATGCAGTAGATCTGTTTCTTCCAAGACAGCCGGCCACAAGACGAAGAGGGGAGGGGAGAACACACACACGCAGACACACACACAGAGAGACTGGGAGGGATTGAAGATCTCTCGGCCGAGACAGAAAACGGCAGACTGGCTCAGCCTGATTTTGTTGACGAGGCTGCCCTCTCGGTTCCAATCTCTTCGGCCTTGCAACTGTTTCCCATTTATTATCCAAGCACCAGCCCAGTATCCGGATCGGAACCTCGTGTGAATGATTGATTGAATGATTGAGAAAGGGGCCCCCGGGGAGGGGCGGGTTGGCATTCATAATCGGAATCGCCCTGCTTGTGAGTGGGTGCCCAAGACGAGGCAAGACGGTCATGGGTGAGCCAGTGCAGCCATGCAACGCGGTGGATACTGCAAATGTGCTGTAGACAACAGATAGATTGGATTTATTTCTTGTCTTTCCTGGAGAGGTAAAACTACATTCTGCCAACGCCCCCCCCCCCCCCCCCACCCCGAAAAGTCTCCCTCCCTCCTCCCATACGGACCTGGGAAGAGTGTTGAAAGAGGCGAGGGCGAAACTGTTGGACGGGATGAGGGCCGAGGACGGCGGATGAGGGCAGAGGTGGAGGGTTACAGTTGCAGTCGGGAAAGAGATTTGACTTGACGCACATGCAGTCGATAGCCAACTTTTTTTTTTTTTTTTTGAATTTGAATTTTGCTTTTCGGGTTCTTGCCTTTTCAAGATGATCATCTGTCCCCTCCCTCCTTCCCCTCGTCTCCGGTGCCCGCCCTCCACATCTCAATTGCTCCTTCCTCTTAAGAAAATAAGCGACAGATTAAAAGATTGAGAGGTGGGTGGAAGAAGAAAGAGGGACTTGCCCGTCGGCGCTTTCCTCAAAAGAGGTCGTGCGCGGCTACGGCAGGTACCCAGGTGTCATCTGATTCGCCCAGGCGGCTGAGAAAAGCGGGAACCGGGCGGCCTGGACCACCACCACCGCTGTACTATTGTATTTATAGCGACAATGGGCCCTCGGGTTGCCCTGTGACTCTGGGCGGGTTGGCGCTGTAGGTGGCCCTGCAGATAGATATACCCTGCAAGCGCTCTGCAGGCGCCCTGCAAGTGCTTTTGCCGAGATGCTACCAATACGTGCTGTACTATGGTCCTACGTCTTTTACCTGCAGCAGCAGCAACTGCAGCAATTCCCATGTACTATGTATTAAGCATAGTAGTACCCGATGGCACCCTTGGTCTTTTTTTGGGAGGGTGGGGGGTGGACAGTGGGGAGGGAGGGAGGGTATGGATGAGTGGCTTACAGCCTGTTGGTATTGCCACCAACCACCAACCACCAACCACCAACCGAGTCCAACCCACCCACACACAATGACAACAGACCGCCGTAGCACTCAATATTCTCGTTCTCCTCCTCGTTGATTACAGTAGCAAAGCTGAGTTTGGTTGTGCTGCTGGTGCTGGTGATGCTGCTGCTGCTGCTGCTGCACCTTTTCCGGGCTCCACCACCACAGAAACACCACCACCGCTACAGTAATTACACAACAGCACATATAAAACCATGCAACCTACTTGTCCACATGTTCAGCAGCAGCAGCAGCGTGTCTTCCTCGGCGGTGGCTTTTTCATGTGCCCACTCGACGCAACGTTGTCGTTCCGTGGCAATTATGACGGGGTTGGGGGGCGAAATAACGAGGTTACAATATTAATTGTTGGCTTGCTTATTTGCCTGCCCGCCTGCCCGCCTGTCTACTTGCCCGATTCATTGTCCCGCAGACGAGTCGACCCTCTTTCCGAAGACTCTCTCAGGTCGTAATTACGAGACAAGAGAGGCCTTCAGTCATGGCATGCAATATGCCCGTGGAGGCGCCTCTCTCGGGTCTCTTATGCCGGCTGCAATCAAGCTCAGACAGCCCAACCCGCAGCTGGCTACACAACACACACAGTCTCCCTCTGCTGTGTCTCTCCTTTCTCCATCTCAGCCCTTCGTTTCCTCTGATCAACCCGTCGATCATGCCACAGGGCGCTTCTCAGCTCAGAGGAGCAGGGAAATGAGTGGCCGTCAGTTGTCTCCCCCCTTCCCACACCATTGCAAATTGATGTCTCAGATTTTATTTTGGGGTCTACCATGTATGTAATACACCACAATCAAGTATTATTCTCTGAAATGTACATAGTCGTCAGGCGCTTTGGACACCCTCATTCGGCCACGTGTCGGTTCTGGTCCGTCGACAAAAACCTGAATCACGGCGTCAAGTGACGGTGCTCAGCCTCTCTGTGCGAGCTGCACCGCATGTCAATCATGTTATGGTGTGCAACCAAGGAGACCACCACCTCTTTCTCCTGCCTGCTTCTGAAATGTACATTGGGAATCTATCAGGTATATCCTACAGAGCCAAGTTCAATCTTGTTATTCTTCATCTACCGCCCCAGCCACGCGCCTGCAGCCTCGAATCCCGGTCTCGCTACCAAAAACAAATCATCATTTCCTTATTTCTTCCGTAGAATATATATATGAAAAGGAAATGAGGCCGCCCAAACAGCGAGCGGCAAGATTTCCGTAGGGTCGTGTCCCCTGCCCACGCGCATGGCCGCACGTCAAGTTCCGGCCTGTTGCGTAAGTGGCTCGCTCCCGCCATACAAGATCGGCGGCTAGGCGCCGGTGTGGTGTGTAATCTGATGCTGCTGCTGATGATCAAGAATGCTAGTGATGTATTCATGCATTGTGTCTCCATTGCGAGATGGGGTTTCGGGCAGGGAGGCGAAAGGAGGGTGGTACTTACCTGATCAATGCGGAACGGAGAGATGAGAGACATGAGAAGTGTAGGAGGCAGCAGAAGAACGAAGAGGAGGCTGGGATGCCCCTTCGGGAGTCTGGCATGTGAGAGTTTGCAATAATTACACACTAATAATGAATACTTGGAATACTGCGGGTGTCTCCAGTACTTGCTTCGACAAGGACTTGATAAATGTTGCGGGAGTCGAACTGCACTTGTTTCTCAAGGCTTCTTGCTAGATTTATATACCCAAATGAGTAGGCAATAAGGAGATTTACCACAAGACTCATATGGGAGAGTAGGAACCAGATGCTGGCTTTTATAGAGTCTCAGGTCTGTCATTCTTGCTTGAGTATGCTTCATACAATCTTAAACCTTCAGATTCTGTACTAATATCAAAACACCATCAACCCTTAGGCCTTGATTTCAACACATTCTGCATATCAAGTAATTAATTAAATATTATTGAAATTTATCTTCCCAGTGATCATGAAAAAGGCATCTCTAGACCATTGTCATGGAGCTTAGGCTCTGAAAAGAAAGGAAACATAGGCCAAGCAGATAATCGATCCGGTCGATATTCCTGATTCTACATAATGAACACATTCTGCCCGAGTCGAGTCCAAGAAAGAGACTCATTCAACGGAATGACTTGTATTGAACGATACGCGAAGAGGATAAGACCATCCCAGCCAGCCGTCTTGTCCACGGGCCGAAATAGAGGTGATTCCATCCTACCTCTCAGCCGCATGCGGACGCGGCTTGCAAATAACACACAACAATGCCTCGGGAGCGATAGCCAATATTCGATTCATCCTTTTCTTTAGAAGATAGAGTAGAAAGAAGCAGGAGAAGAGGAACCCCCCCCCCCCAAAAAAAAGAAGAGCACTGTCTTGTTAGCACACGTAACTTTTCAGGTGAGCTGGCTCGTCGAGGTGTGCGACATTTGGGTAAAATAATTACTGCATAGACACTCGTATTTCTGTTTCATGATGCATTCCACCACCACGACATTCATCCTCCTCCTGCTCCTCCTACTCACCACCACCACAACCACCTCCTCATCCCCCCCCCAACAACCAACATCCTCCTCCCCCTCTACGTCTACCCAGGCCCAGGCGCATGGGACCCCATCTACACCGCCATCCAGGCCAACCCAGCCCTCCAGTTCCAGGTCGTCATCAACCCCAGCTCCGGCCCGGGCCCCTCCTCCCCGCCCTCTGCAAACGCCACCGGCTGGGTCAACGCGACCGCCACCATCAACTCCTTCGCCAACGCCCGCACCTTCGGCTACGTGCACCTCCTGGGCGGCGCCGAGCCTGCCGCCTCGGTCGAGGCCAACATCACCGCCTGGGCGGCCTGGGCTTCCTACGACGGCCCCGCCAACGTCTCCATGCACGGCATCTTCTTTGACGAGACTCCGGACAACCGCACCGCTTACATGCGCAACCTGACCGCCTTTGCCCGGGGTGCTCTCGGCTCCGGCGCAGGGATCATATTCAACCCGGGCAAGACGGTGCTGGACGATGACTATTTCACCCTGGCCGACCACGTCGTCGTCTCTGAGCTGGCGGCGGAGGACTACTCCACGGACGTGCCCGCGGACAGTGTGCCCTCGCAGTATGCCTCCAAGGCGTCGATCCTGGTGTACAACTTCAACAACCGGTCTGGATCCACAAAGAAGGAGCTGAAATCGTGGTTGGATGGGATGGTCAAGGCTGGGATCGGGAGTGTGAATGTCGTTGACTATGGCTGGGATGCCTCTGATAGCGATGATGCGCCCGCTGATGTGGGCACTGTGGCCAGTCTGCTTGTTCAGGCTGCTGCTGGTGGCATGTCCCGTTACTGGGGCTGTTTGGGAAGCCCGTCAATTATAATGATCATGACGGTTGGTGCTGTGACGCTGTTGGTGACGACGGTGATTTGACGATGGTTGAGATTGCCCACACAGCAGGCACAGTGATAGTCTAGCATTCCTGATATTCAAGGTTACTACTTTCAAAGATCAAAAAGTCTATTTGGTAGCGACAAGCCTCGTTAGAGAGGAAACAGGGGGTATCGTGCGTCGGCACCGACGCCTCGTCTCTCTAGGACGTCTAGGTTCGCCCATCAGCTCAAGTGTCTCTCTGCCCTCGAGGTACATTGGTAAAGTAAACCTCCAGCTCGCCAGAGATGTATGCTCCTTAGGACGCTCACTGCCCGGACCCAATGCTAATCGTCAACATCATCATAAAAAAAGAAACACAGAATGCTGTAGTGCTTGTAGCACTGTAAAGTCGGCATCTAGTCATGCCAGGAACTCTTCCTTCCTTCCTCGATGCTGTACAGTAACCTGCACTTGTCCTTCTGACACACCTTCTCCCTGCCCAGTCGCTTGAATTTGGGCCCCATCGGTCCCGTGACGTAGTGATACTGTCCAAAAAGCCGCCACTGCCTCTCGTCGCCCAGACCGTACAGCTCGTCGCCCCAGGGCCCGTCAAAGTGGAACCAGGACGTCGGCGCGTGGGGATTTGACGAGGCGGGAACCAGAGATGTGGGCTGCACGACCTCACCGCGCCTGTTCAGCTGTGCTGTGCGGTTGGCGTGGGCCTCGATGGCGGCCGCGTCAAAGGGATAGGGCGTCGACTCGTCGAGCAGCAGTTCCTCATCTGAGGAGCCACTGCGGCCCTCGTCCTCCTCGGGAGGAGGGGGAGAGTCCTTGTAGTCGTAGAAGTAGGCGTAGTTGTTCAGCGAGGGGTCCCAGAGCGGCCCACGATCGGTGACATCCTTGAGCATCTGGAAGGGCAGGACATAAGCGTGAGGACCAGGGAAGGCATACATCGCGTGGCTGCCCACGGCGGAGTAGATCACTGGTCGCTCGACGATCTCGGTGACGGGTTCACCGGTCGCGCTGCTGGTGCCGGTGGTCATGTTCATGCGCTTCTTCTCGAGTGCGCTCCACGCATAGGCCTGCCCGCCCTCGTGCTCGCTCAGGAACATGGCGCGGGGCACACCGTTCTCGAAGCGCACCATGCAGTGTTCCCAGTCACCAACGTGGTTGCCGAACCGCATGTTGAGCACGGTCTGGCCGAGGTTATAGCTGTAAAAGAAGAACCAAAAGGCATCTAGTATGCCTGAGCCCTTGTCGACGAGGACCAGGACAGCCGGGGCCGCCGAGTAGCCACTGGCGTCTGGTTTGTGGCCTGGCGTGGTCGGGGGCGGCGGGAATGGCTTTTGGGAATCGTCACCAGAGAGGACAGCCCGGCGCAGGTGTTTTGATAACATCTCGTTAGGCGCAAAGGAGCGCTCGCGAGGGTCGGAGATCCGGCGCAGGGGATGGTCTCTATCCACGTCGAACCAGGTCGTGCCCTCTGTATAAGGCCCATTCTGAGGTTCGTGAGTATCGTGATCACCCGCAGGATCGATTGTCTCATCGCCATCCTCGTCGAACGGATTCGGCCTGCCAACATGACTGGACAGCCACTCTGGTCGCTGTTCGACGTCCTCCCTGCTTGTCAGGTACACCATGCCAGGTACCGTGCCCAGGTCGTACAGGTTGGTGAGCGCTATAGGCTCTGTGGTGTTGAGCGGCTCCTTGTTGACAAACGGGATCATATGCTGGATATGCTCCGCAATATCCGACGGCCAGAAGCTCTCGCCTGAGTATAGATGCACTAGAGGCGCATTTCTGAGCACGTATTCGGGCACATCGTCCAGCGTCTGGCCCCTCTCCTCATGTTTCGTGCTCGGCCTGGCCCCGAGGTTCTCCCAGGATGCCGCAGAGGAAACCTCCCTGGGCCCCTCAAGCGACCTCCTCTTCCTGAGCTCCAGTTCCCCCAGCTCAGATACCGGTATATGTGGGCCCCTCGGTCTTACAGGGTCATCCCATCGCATGTGATGTATCCCGCACACGCCGAACACCCTGCATGCCTGTCGGTCGAGCCAATACGGCGAGGAATTGACCCAAGCCTTGTCGCGCTTCTGGTCTTCCGGGCTGGGCGGGTTCGGTATCAGGACCTTTGGAACGAACCATGTGACGAAGACGAGGGTGGCGATGATGGCGACGGCAATGGTCGCCCGTCGGACGTGGTACATGGCGGCTGTGGGCTGTCTTCCCACACGCTCTCTCCACCCTGGGAGAAGAAGCGAGATTGAAAGAAGACCAAAGAAAGAAAGAACAAGAAAACAGAAAGCGAAAGAAAAACGAGGTCGGTGTACTTGAGAGTCAAGGAAAGCGAGTGCTTCTGCGAGCAAGTAGTTATTTGCTGCCGAAAGAGGCTATGTTCAGCTGGGCGACGAAGGAAGGGTGTCTTGCTGATGCTGAGGCATCGCAGTGGAACAGACAGCAGGAAAGGAGAAGGATATATAGACCTAGGGAAAAAAAAAAAAAAACAAGTGCTATAGAGTAAAAGGATGGACGTCTAGGACATGATGATGTACTTCCAAAATAGTGTATTTCTCAAGAAGGTGAATCGATGTCAAGAGAGCGAGAAGGAGTATTGGAAGAAGAGAGAAGAGGACGAAGGTTTGGTCTCGTTTCGGGAATCCAGGGCGGCGAAGACGGCATCACTGAGGACCCTGGAGATCCAGTGTCGTACTTGGTCCTACAGTAGGCTACCATGCGAATCAGGGACATGGTTCACTGCTCACACGCTGTCACTGCCACCTCCCGCGGGTCATACCCCTGGGGTTGATCCTCACGAGATGGCAAAGTCCAGGTGACTCGCCTTTTGGGTGTGACATATACGGGGGCACATGTACGCAGTACTCTTGCTACTACTACTGTAAGTACTTACGCAGGCACGTACCCAACCCGACTCGCGAGGGGCACTAACATGTGCGCACCTTGAACTGTATGTCGAGGCGATAGTGCGGACCCCATGACCACCTTTAGCAGAACACTAACTGACTGTTCACTGCTCCACAGTACTGAGGCATTCCCTCCGATTTCCTCCCCTAAGAAGAGCCCGCCGGAAGGGCCTTGGTTGCAGCCCCTGACAACCACATGCGGCCAAGGATTCATCTAGGGTCCCCCCCCCCACGCCTCGTCACAACCATCGCTCTGCTCCACGAGGCCCAAGATGGGATCCCCATACGTTGGACTGTTGCTATGTAGTGCAGAGAGCTGCAGCAGAGCATCCACTTTCTTATCTCAAGACGACATCATTAACAACATTACTCCCAGCAGCTGGGGGTGTCTTGGGCCGGTCATGTAGTCAGTCAACCAGACTTTTCAAGTGGCCATGTAGTAGTGGTTGTCGCCGATGGGCTAGGATCAAGATTATCTGGGTTTTCGATTTCGATTCTGTAGGTCGTTCTCGAAGAGAAATGAAAAATAAGCTTTACACGGACTGCTAATATGAAGAAAAACATGCGGGGGTATCATATTGAACAGACTGCCTAATTCATCCCTCCGTCCCAAACTCCGTTGCCGTGAAAGGACTCGCAAGTACGTCAACCACTGCTCCCGCCTGCTCACTCCGAGTCCATGATCGTATCCTCAGCTCCTTGAGCCTCTCCTCCGTGAGCACCTTCACCAGTCTGCTCACCGCCGCCCTCTCCGCCGCCGCGATCCAGTTCATCCCACGTCCTAGGTGTGGGCCTCGACAAGACACTGTTACCTTCTTGCCCATCACCAGCACCCTCCTTCCTCCCAATCCTATCACCACTGTCACTCCTGTCCCTGTCCGCGAAGCTCACCACCTGCCTCCTCAACCACCGGTTCCCGCCCTGCCTCTTTTTCTTGGGCCTCGCCAGCCTCTCCTCTATCAGTCGCTGCTGCCTCTTGCGGTCTCTGGCTCGCTTCTTCTGCAGTGACGCCTCCTCCGGGTCGTCGTCACGGTCGACCCAGTCCCGCGTCGTGTCTCGTGTCACGGTCGTCGCCTCGTCCATCTCGCCCCTGCTCCGCTTGATCGCCATCAGGTTCTCGAGGAATCGTGCTTGCGGCTTGCGCCGCCCATGCTTGTCGAAGGCGATGGGGATCTCGAGACCTGCCTCCCTGCGCAGGTGCTTGTACCGATCGGGTGCTGGCCGCCGGTTCTGTTGTGCCAGCGCCGCGGTTTCGCCGCGGTTCTTAGGCCGAAGATCTGCCGGCACCGTGAGGATGCGCGCCGAGCACCCCGCCATCAGGTCCACGCCGCCCGAGAGCGACCGCAGGTGAGGCAGATTGCGCTCGGCCACCTCGTCGTGCGCGCCAAAGAGGAGCTCCGTGCCGATATTGTGCGCCCAATTGCCCGAAAAGATGCGCCCCTTGTAGGAGATGACGGGGTTGTCCGAGTGCAGGTCAAGGATTTGTATCTCGCCCACATTTTTGATCCGCACTGGCCTGTCCTGCTGGTCTCTGCCGGGATGCGGCATTACCGAGGGCGCTCGTGATGCGCCCCTTGACTGGGCTCTCTGTGTGGCCCGTGGCGGTGCCCGAGACGGAGCTCGCTGTGCCGTGTCTCGAAGCGAAGGGTCGATAGGATCGGTGTTGTCGCCGCCGCCGCCGCCGGTGTTTTCCCCTCCATGCTCACCCTTGAGGCTGTGGCCCCTTCTTTCTCCTTCTCTACGGTCTCTGCTCTCAATATCCTCCTCATTTTCGTCGTCGTCCTCGCCCTGCGGCGCAACGTCCTCGTCGTCCTCGTTCTCCTCGTCGCCAAAAAGCATGGCATTCGTCTTTGTAGGTCGAAGCTTGGTGTTCTTGTTGGGATCGGCGTAGACGGGGTTGAACCACTGCCTGTACCCGCCCCGGTTCTGCGCGTGGAACGAGTCCTTGACCTTTTCGAACATGCCCGAATGCGACAGGTCTATTGTTAGGTAGTAGGTCTGCCCGGACGCTCGTCAGCTAATTCTCTTTGTGTCTCTCTCTACAGGTATGGTGTGTGGTTTTTTGTACCTCTGTCTCTGTGTTCGAGTACTCGTATTCCCACTCGTCTTGGTCCTCGCCAGCTTTGGTCGACGACGACGTCTGCGCAAGTGGGAAGCTGGCGGCGCTCTCGGGTGTCGTGCCCGGCCATGCGACCGGCGGCTTGGCTGTCCTCACCATTGTCGATGTGGAGGTGGAGCTCTCATGACAATCGACAGCCGTGGAAATTTCTTGTGTGAGAGTAATTCAGTGGAGGTAGGCACAAGAGGAGAGACACAAGAACGAGGGAGAGGTGGGAGATTGAAGGGCGATGAGGTAGGTGTATGGACGTTTTACCGAACTTCTTAACTTAGCTCCTCGGTGACAGTACAGTATCAGTGGTGTGAGCCCCTGTAAATTCTAGCCCGTCAGCACCTAGCAGTCACTACGTTACAGGGCTTGGATGGGGGCGGGAGCAGGCCCTGCACCCCTGTAAAACTCGACCCCTCCTCCCCAGTAGCGCCATGCAGGCTGCCCCTCTCTGCCCCTCCATTTTGACGTTTGGATATCAAATTCGATGCTTTTAGGTGTATGACTGACTTTTGTATACAAAACCCTTCCCTCTTGTTTGACTCACTCACCACCTTTTCTACCCTCATGCCCATCAGCCCCACGTCCTTCGCAGCCTCACACTCATGATACACTCGATTCGAAGTCATTGAGATTTATGAACAAGAGACAGACACGCCATACTCAAGATGCCCACAGTCTATTTATTAGACTATGTTGCCGGAAACGTGAGGTCTCTGGTTAACGCCATAGAAAAGGTTGGATATGAAGTCGCCTGGGTCAAGACGCCAGAAGAGGTCGCCAATGCTGAGGTGAGCAATGCGGACACGCCCTCGGAACCGAGCACATGAACATTATCTTTCTACATATGCATCATAGTTGCATCATACTTACCAGTTGCCATGGATTCCTTGTAGAAACTCATCCTCCCAGGCGTAGGCCACTTCGGCCACTGCCTCACCCAGCTTGCCTCTGCCGGTTTCCTGCCCGCCATCAAGGCCCACGTCGAGGCTGGTAAGCCCTTCATGGGCATCTGTGTCGGCCTGCAGGCCCTGTTCGAAGGGTCCTCGGAGAACCCAAACTGCCCTGGCCTGGGCATCATCCCCAGCCGTCTCGGCCGCTTCGATGACTCCGACAAGGCCGTCCCTCACATTGGCTGGAACGACGCCCTCGTCGCTTCTGCCTCTGCTGCTGGCGGTGCATCGCTGTACGACCTCCGACCCGGCAGCAAGTACTACTACGTCCACAGCTACCGGTGTCCGTACGAGCCCGGCGTGCTGGAGGGCCAAGGTTGGTCCGTCGCCACGGCTGCCTACGGCAGCGAGACCTTTGTCGGAGCTGTGGCCAAGGGGAACGTGCTGGCCACGCAGTTCCACCCAGAGAAGAGTGGCGTCGCGGGCCTGCGCGTCATCAGGTCATTCCTGACAGGTGACGGCGCCAGGACTCTCGGCCAGCCCCTCCCGCCGCCATCACCCACCGCATCGATAGCCCCATCATCGTCTGGAGACAACGCTGCGGTGCCCTCACGGGGGCTCACCCGCCGTGTGATAGCCTGCCTCGACGTGCGCACCAACGATGCCGGCGACCTCGTGGTGACAAAGGGCGACCAATACGATGTGCGCGAGAAGTCAGACGACCGGGGCGTGCGTAATTTGGGCAAGCCTGTCGAGATGGCCAGGCGATACTACGAGCAGGGCGCGGACGAGGTGACCTTCCTGAATATCACCTCGTTCCGCGACCTGCCCCTTCGTGACCTCCCCATGCTCGAGATCCTCCGCCAGACATCGCAGACCGTCTTCGTCCCGCTGACCATTGGCGGTGGCATCCGCGACACCGTCGACACAGACGGCACAAAGGTGTCGGCTCTCGAGATTGCCAGCATGTACTTCCGCAGTGGTGCCGACAAGGTCAGCATCGGCAGCGACGCCGTCACCGCCGCAGAGGAATACTACGCCGCCGGCCAGGCGCTGTCAGGAAAGACAGCCATCGAGCAGATCTCGTCCGCGTACGGCAACCAGGCAGTCGTCGTCTCGGTCGACCCCAAGCGCGTCTATGTCGCCTCGCCTGATGCCACGCCCCACAGCACGGTCAAGACGAGCCAGCCCGGTCCCAAGCGCGAGGAGTATGCCTGGTATGCCTGCACCATCAAAGGCGGCCGGGAGACGCGCGACCTCGATGTCGTGCAGCTGTGCCGGGCTGTCGAGGCCATGGGCTGCGGCGAGATCCTGCTCAACTGCATCGACCGTGACGGCACCAACAGCGGTTTCGACCTCGAGCTGATCAGGCAGGTCAAGAGCGCCATCAGGATTCCCGTCATAGCCAGCAGCGGCGCCGGAAACCCGGGCCACTTTCAGGAGGTCTTCGACCAGACCACCACGGATGCCGCGCTCGGGGCGGGCATGTTCCACAGGGGCGAGTACACGGTGCGACAGGTTAAGGAGTTTTTGGGTGGGAACGGCCTGGCGGTAAGAGGATTTGAGGGAGAGTTGTGATCGAATTTTATGCATGTATCGAAAATTACTGGTCGTCGAGTCCTCTTTTTTTCTTTCTTGGGAAGCAACGGGGTTCGAGACGGAAGAGAACGAAAGGGGGCCGCGGCAAGGCGGTTTCATATAATGTATTCTGGGCTGTACAAAAAACAAGTACTGGTAGACAAAAATTATAGATTTGCATGAGAATACCAAGTATGTTATGTTAACAAGTTGCTGCGACGTGTTCAACCTTCCCATGAACCAAAAGTCAGAAGAGGTACGAAAAGTGTGACAACCACTACGCTCCTTGAACTCCTCATGCGGTACTGTGTCTCCTCATCTTTTTTATCTTTTTACTTTTGCTGCTCCTCCCTTGCAGAAGAAGACCGTGGAAACTTTTCATAACCTTATGTCGACCGGACGACGGCAGACAAAACTGTGCAAGTGTTGTACACCCAGCTAAACGAGGTGGAACAAGAGGAAAAGAGAGAAAAAATGAAGAAAGAAACCAATCGACGTGTACAGGAAAGATGCGAAACTTAGTCCTACAGTTCCATACCCATAAAGATCCACCTGGTGCTGGTAACGTCCCGGATATCGGCCCACTGGTCGAGGGTGTCCAGCTCGAAGCCAGCCCATGCCAGGCCCTTGGTCAGAGGCTGCATCTCGTCGGGCTCGATTGACCGGTCAATGCAGATGACCAACTTGGAGCAGCCAAGAGGGGCCTCGGCCAGCTCGATCAGGGCGACCAGGGCCTTCTTCAAGTCGCGGCCGACCACGCCCGCGTCGAAAAAGGTGAACAGCGACTTCTCGCCGGTGGACAGGTCCTCGGCGACGAAGGCGAGGAAGCTAGCACCGCCTTGATAGTCCCAAATCTCCATCCACGCGGTTGCCTCAATGCCATTGCCGGTGCACGGCCCGTCAAGACTCGTCCCCTCGTCAGGGGAAGAGTCGCTGGGCGGAGCTAGGCGCTGCTGGACGTCGGAGCAGTGGTCGTCGCAGGTGTAAGAACCAAAGTAGCCAGAGTCGACAGAGGCGACACTCCTGCCAGTGTCGGACGACTGGCTGCGGTCTCGACTGGATGGTTCATGTTGATGATGGCGATGATGATGTAGATGTTGTTGATAAACACCCGTCAGGCCGGAGCCATGAGTGGCCGCGTTCTCCTCACCGTGGAAAACGACCTTCATGGTCTCACAAAAGAATCTCTCACATTCTTCCCTGATGCGAAGTGTTGCCCCCCCTCGACGGGCACGAGCACTGCCGGAGCCGTTGGCGCTTGTGTGGTTACGCTTGGGCTTGGGCTTGATGGCGAGCTCGTTGTCGGAGGTGAATGCCGCGAGGGGGGACTGGAGGGAGGGGATGGTAGTCCTGAGATAGGAACCTCAGGAATACCACTCGGCCCCTGTATAGAGTTCGCGTGTCAGTGATGGCTGGTCCTCGGAACAAAAGGAGTGTAGGGTAGTGGGAGAGGTGGAGAAAGATGTTCTCGTCCTTACCTGCAGCCAGGGTAGTGCAGTAGTGGAGGCCCTTCAGAGAGCCGGCGACATCGACGACGTAGCAGCTGGCGAGCACATTGGCCTGACGGGCAACGTCCTCGCCATAATTACTACTGGATGAATTGGAATTTAAGTTTTTCATGGGCGCCATTTCGTCTTGCCACCTTGGGGGATTTATCGCTGACGATGAGAAAGAGGTTGAAAGGTCTGGTTCGAGGGCGCAAATCGAGGCCGAGTTCGAGTTTATTGAGCCTCAGATGTTGATATCGGATTCTGTAGATGTGCTTGGATTGTAGGTAGTGTGGACAGGTACTCTGTTGGTTGGTGGTGTGGTAGGTTTAGAGGTGGGCAGGTTGTTGTTTCGGTCTGAGGAGGAATTCTCTGGAGGGTGTGGCTGAGACAGAGGCGGAGAGAGTTAAGTAGGATTGGAAGAAATAGAAGGACGGCGGCTGGGGGAACGGAGGACGGCGCACGTACCGTGGTACTGAGGTACAAAGTGACTTGCCGTCCAGATCTGCAAGGTTGAACCGTGTAGCGCGGTCCTGTTCTGCGGGTCTCTGGAAATTTCGACCCCTCGCTTCTGGAAGCGACGACCTGCAGCTGTGCACGTGGTGTGTGATCGTGTCCGGATTTGTGTATGTGCCAGGGTTATAGCGCTATTGCCAGGGTTTTAGTGGCACTGGCCAGCACTATTGCTGCTCTCGTCCTCCCCATGTCTCCTTCCCATCGATTGAAGACAACAATGCTGAAGGCAAGTGCGAGCATAACATAAACAGGTGAGAATGACGTTTGGACCCTGCATATTTCTGGCATAGTTCGTCCGTGCTCGCTCTCCTCCTCGGCCGCCAATCATCACAAATGAGTGAATACTACGTATGATCGACCTCTCTTCTTGTTCTCGTTGCTCTCCTTTTCCAGTCAGTGGAGTTCTCAATCGTGTGGAAACGAGCCGCTGGAGAACTGAGGACCTGATCAGGCAGACGTGTCCGAGCCTGAATGGCCTCAACACACCACGTCGTTATCAATGATTCCGTTCTTGGACTTCGGAGCAATTGTTGTCTAGCTACTCTCCGCAACAGCTGTCGATCTATGACTAAAGACAGTTACTCCGGCGTCTGCATCTGCGCGGACAACACTCACTTACATGAGCCACCTGACCATGCATGCATATTCTGCAACGACCCATGCGCTGGCAGGAATCCGCAGCTGTCGGCTTCCGTGTCCACCTGTCTGAGGAGCATTCGACACGTCTTCGGCTCGAGCATCCTCCTCGGGCAGAGTTCCAGCTGTTGGACATCATGAAGCATCATAACGATGCAGAGAATCGACGGCATATACCTCAGGCCTTCTCTCCTAAATCTCCAAGCATCATTGTACAAGCGGCGGCTCATGTGGTCGGTGTGTCGCAAAGACTGCGGCGGCAATCAATCAACACAATGGACCAACAACATGTTCAAAGAATGTGAAATTGCAAAGTCCAGGGAAACCAAGTCTCTGCCGCCAGAACGTGTTGCTCTTTGACTTTGCGCACTATGAAGGGGAGGGCCAGGGATAGAGAGAGACAGAAGCCCGGGGGCCGGAACAGGGAACCCTGCCGCGTCTAGCCCCGACATCCGGCCGGTTGATCCGGAGGACGGATTCCAGATTACCAATCGTCCCCCTGTTGCTATAGGGGTCCTTATCCTCTTCGTCAGCGACTTCGTTGGCCGGTTCCAACGTTTGAAAGCTTTCGAGTCCTCCTGTTGATTGCTTCGATCAGGGGCATACCCCATCTGTGCTGTCTATTTTTTTTTTTTTTTTTGTAATCATGTTCTGTACTACTATCACCCTTCACTGCTGAAAGTCCTGTCGCGTCTCGGCCAACGATACTCTTGTGGATATATAATATATACACATCAAGAGAGGGACCATTACCTTGGACTCGGCAAGGGCACTTTTGACATCAAATCCGCCAAAGTACAGAGATGACACGAGAATGGCAGTCAAATACCAGCAGTCTGTCAAGACCTGGCAGTCATCTGGCAAACGACTATACGCCAAGTGAGAGCTCCACAGTGGCCGTTGCCTCTGAAGACTCTCCGCTGCTGGGCCCGAGGTCAACATCTCCAACCCTCCGCGATGTCTCGCCAGCTGAGCCTCACCGCCCACATGCCGGCGGCGAGGCTGGGGCTGGGGCCGACGAAGACGACGACGACGCAGTCCAGCATTATGTCACCCCAACACGGGCTGTTTGCATCTGTATCAGCATGTGGATCCTCATGTTTATGCAGGCATGCAACAGTGAGCCTCTCTTCTCCCTTGTGCCCGTTATAAGCTGGTGGAGTTTAGATTGCTGACCTGGTGATGATGGGCTGCAGTGTCCGGGATGACTATGGTCCAGGGCGACATTGCAGATGACCTCGAGGCGTACGACGGCGCCATGTGGTTCACCTCAGTCTACCTAATTGTCATGGCCTCAACTTCACCCCTGGCAAGTCGGCTGGCGACCATCTTCTCCCTCCGCCATATGATCTTGGTGACGGCATGCCTCTTCGCACTTGGCGCCGTCGTTACGTCTCGTGCCGACTCGTTTGCAGTCTTTCTCCTTGGGAGGAGTCTGACCGGCATGGCTGGAGGCTGCATCATGACGCTGTCTCTCATCTTGGTCCTCCAGCTCACGTCGAGGAGACGCAGGGGTTTGTTTGTTGGCATGGTCAATGCCGGGTTTACAGTTGGTATCTCTGCAGGTGCCGTAGTGTTTGGTGCGCTGCTGCCGGTGCTTGGGTGGCGTGAACTGTTCCTCGTACAGGCACCAATCTCGCTATTGGCGGGCCTCGGCGTCTACTTCAGCATACCCAAGTCGACAACGGACGACCTTTCCAAGGACAAGAGCACACTACAGAAGCTCAAGACAATCGACTACTGCGGTGCCTTATTCCTGACAGCCACCATCGTGCTCTTCCTTTACGGCCTGTCCGGCACCATCCAGCCCCTGCCAATGATCGTGTCTATCCTGACTCTGGCTTTTTTCATCTTCAACGAGTACAAGCTGGCGGCTGACCCTCTCATCCCGCTGAGCATCCTCCAGTCGCGCGGGGTGTTGCTCTCGTGTCTGGCGCAGCTTGGTCTCATGGGGGCACGCTGGACAGTCCTCTACTACGCGCCGATATTCGTCCTCGCCGTGCGAGGTCTGCCCCCAACGGTGGCAGGATCGGTCCTCATTCCAACGAACTTCGGCTTCGGCGTTGGTGGCCTTCTTGTCGGCTGGCTTCACGTCCGGCGCGCTGGGTCCTTCTATGTACCTTGTCTCGTCTCGAACTTTCTATTTGGACTATCCGTCTTCGGCCTGTCGCTGCTAAGCAATGCCGCCTCGCCAGCGTGGGCGTATGTGCTGGTTGTGTTCTGCAACGGCTTCTGCACCGGGGCTGCCCTAAACTACACACTGGCACACATCCTGCACGTCTCGGCACCTGGGACGCATTTCATCGCCACTGGCCTGCTGGCGACATTCCGTGGTTTTGCCGGCAGCTTTGGGACCTCGATCGGGGGTGGCGTGTTCACGAGAAAGCTGAGGGAACAACTGATGATCGGATATGAGCAGCTCGACGGCACAGATGTTCTGTCGCCGGGCCGCTTGCGATTCGTGGCGCGGCTCGTGGGAAGCCCAAATTTTGTCTTCAGCGGTGCCCTCAGTGACGCGGAGAGGGAGATCGCGATCCGTGGGTACGAGGCGGCGCTGAAGGTAATGTACACATCTGCAGCCGCATTGACGATTCTTGTACTTGTGCTCCAGGCCGGCACGGGGTGGGCGGAGCCGGCGGACCAGGAAGACGAGGAGGAGATACAGGAGGAGATAGCCGAGCATGATGGACGTATGGAGGCGTAATTGACGCCGGGCATGCGCTGTACTCTGTGTTGAATACGGACTTTAGATTGGGGTCATGGCGTACGGAAGTAGAAGGAACGGAGTTTTGAAGAAAGCATCCATGTATGAATCTTTTACGGGACATAGAGGCGGCTGCACTCGGCTGCAAGAGAGTCTGATAGCACAGACGTAAGCAAGCATATACACATGTGGATATATATGTATATATATATATATATATTCAAAAAAAAAAAAAAAAGAGATGACCACGCTTTTATTCAGGCCATCACATCCCACGCTGATCTACTGCTTGGCAACCCTGGGAATACATACTGTGACTATTGCCAGTACATCTCCATCAAGTGGATTCAGATGTGCCCTCCACTATATTGACTAATTCTTAGACACTGCCTTTGTTCAATTTCGTCAACATTGTTCGTAGAATTATGATGCAGGGAGGCTTGGAAAGATGAAGATCCTATTTGTATAATGTGTAGTTATTCTCAAAGTAGTCGTGACAGTAATTTAGGAATAGTAAATGCAGTACCATCGACACAAATGGCAGGATTCATTATTTTTGTTTTTTAAAGGAAAAAAGAAAAAACAGCCCTTGAAGGACTGGTCAATATTCATATGTATCGTGGTGGAAGCCATCCCCCCCTCCCCGGGCTTAGTCAGCCTGTATTCTACAGTAACTATCTAGCTCCACTAGCACATGCCAGTGCCTATAGCGCCTAAAGTACAGTACCCATGTACACCTTTCAGGTACCTACCAAACTACTGTACAGTTACACATAGCCACTACCATCGTCGTTCCTTTTCCTCCTTCAACACTTTACACCACACCCCTCCACCACTCCAGGCTACCACCACAACAATTCCCCAGAAGCCTCTCTCTCTCTCTCCCTCTCTCTCTCCCCCCCTCTCTCTTCTTTGTCTCCCAGGCTCTCTTGATTTATCTTCTGCCTGGGTGGGCCTCTACACATCTGCCAATGTAGTGGGCATCCTCCCACCCCTAGACCTCTGTCACGATGTCGCAGTGGCTTTCCTTGATGGGTTGGTCCATCCTCCCTGATGTAAGTCAAGTCAAGTTGCGTGCCCTCTTCTTCTTCCTGCTGTCGTCTTCTGACATGAAATCCTTCTTCTCCACCAGATGGCCACCCGCTTCCTCCAGAACCTCTACTACAACGTCACGATTCGCGCCGGCGCCCCTCGTCCGCAGCCAGGCCAGCAGCGCTGGGCTGAGCACTACAGGCGCATCTACATGGTCGTCATCTGTGCGTACCTGCTCTTCACCGTCTACGAGGCCGACTGGGAGCTCCAGCGGCCCGCCAACAAGGACTTCTACTCGGTCCTGGGGGTGCTGCCAGATGCAGGCCTGAAGGATATCAAGAGGCGCTACCGCCAGCTGTCGGCGGCCATGCACCCGGACAAGGCCGCGTCGGTAGGCCCCACAGCCTTCAACGCCGATCTATACGTGCGGGTGCAGCTCGCACACGAGACCCTGTCGGACGAGGTCAAGCGCTTCGCCTACGACCGCTTTGGGCCGGACATGACAAGCTGGACCAAGTGTGTTGTGGTGCGCGACTACGTGATGAGAGGGGCGACAGGCCTGGTGTGGTACTATGGGGTGGGCGCCGTGTTTCTGTACGTGCTCCCCATCCTGGGCTATTTCCGCGAGGGCATCTACTGGCGGTATCTGGCCTTTGCGGCCCTGCTCACCTTTGAGCTGCACACCATCACCCGCCCCGACCACCCTTGGCTCCTCGAGAGTGTGGTCAACCCCGTCCTCGCCTGGGTTGTCAACCCAGCCGTGTCATTCTGGAACCCTGGTGCGGTCCACCCGCCTTACCTGCCCTTCCAGGCTGTCGTCATGGCGCGCAAGCTCAGCCTCACCCTGTCCATCGCCCTGAACCAGGTCCTGCCCTTCCTGACGGCCGACACGCGCAGCGGACGCGTGCAGCTGAGGAAGAACCGGGGCGACGACGAGCTCGCCAGGGCGGGCCAGAGCCTGAACGAGCTCGCCAGGGCCATCGCCGCGGCGAGCGAGGAGGCGGACCGCATAGTGCAGATGGAGGTGGCGCCGTTTGCGGGCGACCGGCAGCTCATCATGACGCTGCGCGACAAGGTCAAGAGGTGGCTGGTGGACAACACGGTGCGCAACGACCCCATGACCAAGGCGGCCATCCACGCGAGGATCACGAGGCGGAGACAGGACGCACCCGCCGGGGCGCAGGGAAATGGCATGAGGATGAGGCACAAGCAGCCGGCTGGGGTGGTGACCGCCGTCAACGGTGATCCCTCGTCTCGGTAATCGTGTTGCTGCTACGTAGTGATAATATGTATATGCCAGATAATGCCTCTTTTCTCTCTCTGTCATTATGTGCCTGAGATTATGATTCAAATGCTACTATGCCGCGCCCACTGCATTATGCAGGAGGGAAGAAAGAAAAAAAAGACAAAGAAATGTACAAGAAGGAGGCGAATCTACAATTTTCTTTTATTAATTTTTCACAGCCTCTGCCGGCCCCTCGTCTCGATAGGAATCAGAACGATGCCCACAAACGCGGCGAGGATCAGCGTCGCGGCCAGATAGATGGGCGTGGTGGTGCCATCGCCAGGGATGCTCGCGGCCAGGATGGGCGCGACGAGGCCTGTGATCCTGTTGAGGAAACTGGCCACGCCTGTGCCTGCGCCTCGTACGGGGGCGGGGCTGTGGTTTCGTGCCGAGTCAGCTCAGCCGGGACGGTCTTTTGGGTTCTCTGGTGGGGGAAAAGAGGAGGAAGTTAAAAGAAAAAAGAAAAAGAAACAAACAAAAAAAAAAAAAAAAAACTTACAAGATCTCCGGGGTAAAGGCATACAGCACACCGTACATGATATTCTGACTAAACGCCTCGACGCAGGAAAAGGCCAGCTGGGCGGCGGGGGTCTTGCCGTAGCTGACAAACAGGAAGAGGAAGCCGGCCGAGACGAGGGTCGAGAGGGCGAGGGTGCCCTTGCGGCCGAGGAAGGGGGAGGGGCTGTCCACGGCGAAGTAGGCGAGCACGCTGCCCGGGACGCCGACGATGCTGAGGATGGCGTAGTCGCGGTAGGTTTCGGGCGAGATGTCGGCTGGGGTGGTGCTTGTTGTGGGATCTGAAGATGAGGCATGAGATGTGTCTGCTCCTCCTCCTCCTCCTCCTCCTCCTCCTCCTCCTTGGTGGTGAGAGAGGTACTGCGGCAGGAAGGCGTTGAAGAGGGGGTATCCCATGCCGATTGTGGCCCAGCAGGTCCAGACGAGGATCGTGGCGAGGCCCAGCTTGCGGCTGCTGAACAGGGGACGGAGGCGGGCAGCGGAGAAGCCCTCGAGGCGGGCCTTGAGGACGTTTTTGGTTGATGAGATTGACAGGTCTGGTACACCGCCGTGAATGCCTGACCTTGTTGACGACGCCCTCTCGTTGCTGTTGTTGTTATTGTGATCGTCATAGCCTTCTTCGTCACTGTCTAGTAACACCACGGCGTCGAGAATCTCCTCCGTCAGCCAGGTCTTGGCCCCGTTCCTGTAGGCAAGACCATGGACCACACCCACGGCCTCGGGCTGACGGCCGCGGGACAAGAGATACTTGGGGCTCTCGAGCAGGCGGAAGACGAAGAAGCGCAGGGCGAACATGACGAGGGTGATGAGGCCGATGGACAGGACGAACCTGCGCCAGCCCTGGTCGGGGGGCCAGCGGCCGATGAAGAGCCAGGCGAGCAGGGAGCTGGCGAGCTGGCCGACGGGCCACCAGACGCTGAGCAGGGTGAGCAGGCTGCTGGAGGCGTCCGGGAGGAACTCGAGGAAGAGGGCGCCGTCGACGGGGAGGTTGCCGCCGACGCCGAAGCCGAGGAGGCTCAGGAGGAGGCAGACGGCGGGCCAGGAGGGGGCGAGGGGAGACGAGGAGGCCGAAGACGGCCGTGATGAGGAGGGTGGCGTTGAAGGCGGCGCGGCGGCCCAGCACGTCGGAGCCGATGCCCCAGGTGAAGGCGCCCAGGCAGAGGCCGAGGTAGACCCACGAGGTGGTGTAGCGGACCTGTTTTTCCGAGACGGAGAACTCGGCCGAGAGGGAGGGTAGGATGAGAGAGACGCCCTGGGGGTGATGTTGGTGAGTGTGTATTATGAGGAGGAGGAGGAGGAGGAGGAGGAGGGACCAAAAGGAAGAGCATATCTCGAGGCAAGATTCGATTCTCGGGGAATATACTCACTTGCATCCAGAGACTAGAGATATAGATATATGTCTCTTTGGTTAGTGAGGAAAGAAATAAAAGAGACCATCGAGGAGACATACTTATCTGCAAACCACCCAAACCCACACAGTACAAACAGCTGCCAGTTATATCTCCCCATGCCGATATCCTGAACAGCCTTGTTGATAATCATCGACTTCACTGTCGGACAGTATCAGCAGTCAGCCTCCCTCTTCCCTCTTCCCACACACAACATTGTGCAAACAGCAGCACCAGCAGCACCAGCAACAGACGACACTCACTCTCATAAGCCGACCTCGTCCCCCCGCCCTTCATCTCCCTCCTCACCTCCCTCCTCAGACCCTCAATGCTGTACTCTGCCGCGCTCATCTCCAGCATAGCCGCGCCCTCGTCCCCTCCCCGCCTGTCCTTTGCATCCTCCTCCTCCTCCTCCTCGCCGTCTTCATCCCCGTCGGCACCGGCGTCAACCCCGCCCTCGCGGCCTGGCACCTCCTCGTACTCTGCGCGCCCGCACCTCGCGGAGTGGCTGTGCAGATGGGCCCGGTCCAGGGGGACCAGCACGCCTGGGTAGTCGGCCGCGGACTCGGGTCGTGAGCTGCGCCATCCCCATGCTGTGATCCTGCCGGACATGACAGGAAACAAAACAACGAAAAGACAGGATCCGCCGAAAGAAAAAAAAAAAAAAAAGGGACAACAAGAAACAGCCACCTCTCGGTCGTCCCCTCTTTCCTCTGCGTCTTTATTTCCTGTCCTTCTCTCTGCTGCCTTACTTGTCGTTTTCTCTTGTAGGGTGTCCTCTGCTGATGGTATGGTGGCGGCAAAGGTCAAGTATGGATGGAAATGTTGTGGGGCCTCGTCTAATAAATAGAGACAGGAGGAGAGACGATCAAACACACCACGGACAATCGATGATGAAGAGGACGACGCAGAATACCAAGACGAAGACGTTGATGAGTAAATGGGAACAATACAAATAAAAAATAACACCACCCTCTTCTCGTCACCACGCGCAAACGGTAGATAGAATTGTGTATCCAAAGGAGCAGAAAGAGGAGGCGGGTGCGTGTGTGTGTGTGTGTGTGTGGAAATTGGTGAATCTCGGGGGGTTGTGAGACACAGTTTACGGGGTACAGTACTGTTGGTTGGTTGGTCAGTGTCTGTTCTTAGGCGGTGTCTCAGGCGGTTCCGGCGTGCCGCCGCCCCCATGTTGCAGAAGGGGAGAGGGGGGGGGGGGGGTTTAGGGCAGAGCCTCGGATGTCGGTGTCTAAGGACTCATATACTGTACTATGGTGGTATTATTACAGTACTGTAGTCCGTACTCCTTCAGTACCGGATGAAATTATTATTCTCACCACCTTTTTTCCCCTCCTGCTGTGGCTTTCTCTGGCCAAGAATGAAGAAGATATAAATATATACCACAAGATGACTCCCTCTTCTACAACCTTTTTGTCTCCTTCTTCTATGTGTGACCGAGGGGGGAAAAGAAAAAAATAAATCTAAATTACTTGCACGCAATATTCAGCTCCCACCGGTGGGTGAGCATGTGGTCCCCCCCCCCCCCCGGTGCTGAACCGAGTCTGCAGCATCGGGTCACTTCTGCATTGCCCACTGCAGGTGTCCTGGGCCCATGACCACAAATCTGCACCTCATGTCGCATGACCCATTCAAGTTCACTGCTTGTGTGTCCATCCACAATCAATCATTCCGTGTCCATTCGCTGGTACGTCAATTCCTCGGAAAGCTCCTCACAGGCCCTTATTTGCTACACACCAAAAACCGAAGAGTAATGTACAAGGCCATCCGTGAGTTGCTACTCATCGTCCCGCCGCGCCCTCTCATCCTGCCTGTCTGAATACGCCAAAGCTTGCCTCCATTAGCAAAACCACATGTCCCCTCCTTCAAACGCCGTAACACCACCTCTTGAGCCTAGGTAGTCAGTCGTCCTGGAAAGAAATCACCTTGAATCCCCCCTCTGTAGAACTCCCAGTGCCCTTTATAGGGTCCCTGTAAGCAAAAATCCCAGTAGAAAGGCCATCAGATAGATGTCTGTGACATGCCTTTCTAGCCTCATTGCCATTCATTGTCCTGATCATGCCCTCACCAAGAGCCGTCCATTTCCTCCCCCTCAGAAGGGCCTCGAAAAGACGGCTGAAAGTCAAAGCACCGTGCCTAAACACACAAAACGCCGATTTTCCCACACTTTCGCAATGCACTGGCATTCCGTCATCATTTCGTGATCCCATGATTCTCGCCAGGTATCGTCTCCCAATGCCCTGCATCTTCATCTCGAGTCTTATTTCTTGGCCACGAACTCTGCGAGAGACAAGACATCAAAAATCTCACACCAAGACCGCCTCGCCATCGTCCTCCACATCTTCCTCGTCGCTGAGCTCCACGTCGGCAGCCATGGCCTCGGCGCGGCGCTGAACCTCCGCGAGACCCGACAGCTCGGCAACATAATCCCTGTCCTCGAGAGCCTTGCGGAGGAACCCGTACCCGTCCTTCTTGTAGGCATCGATGACGGTCTTGCTGCATGCGCTGCAGTTCGGGTACGACTCGCCGCGGATGATCATGTTCTGGAACGTGGAGAGGAACCCACGGATCTGGTGGGGGACGAGGCCGAGCGCATGGCTTGGCGGATCCCGCTCGTACGAGACGGTATCGCCGCCGCTGGGAACGGGAGCCTTGGCGTGATGGCCGTCAGGGTGCTGCAGGATGCTCGCCAGCAGCTCGACAAGGAGGGCTGATGCGATTGCTGCGCCGCCAGGCCGTGTCACTGTGCACTGCTGATCGAGAGTGAGGTCTTTCTGGGACTGCAGTGATGATGGATGTACTTGTCAGCAAAAGTTCTATCGTGAGACAGCAATGAGATGAGAAGCAGGAAATAATCTTTGAGGGAAAGAAAAGAAGGGGGGGGGAAAAAAAAAGGAAAGGAAAGGAAAGGAAAAAGAAGGGGGAAAAAAAAAAAAAAAAAAAAAAAACGCTGCAAAACAAAACTCACATCTGTAGCCACAACCACATCGTTGCAAAAGTAGCAGCCCAGAGTCTTCTCACTGCCATCCTCGGGCGCCGCACCATGTCGCATCACGACGTACGTGTCGAAGCCCAGCGCAGCATTCATGACAATCTTGCCCGCGGCCTTGCCCATCACCGTAGGCAGCCACCGCGACTCGCGGCTGTCCATCAGCAAGAAGATGACGTCGTGTGACTCGATGAGCTGCTTCAGCTTGGTGAAGTCGGCCTTGGTCTTGTTCTCGTCCGCGATAGGGTGACCCAGCATAGGTACCGAGATCACATGGCCCTCGCTCTCCACGCTGGGGTTGATCTCCCGCAGCGTCTCGGCGGCCTTGGTCGCCTTGGGGGCGCCTCCGTTGAGGGCGTCCTTGAACTCGAAGAGGGGCTGCCGCACAGGGTTCGAGAACGACACGGAGCCGTTGTCGACAAAGGTGATCTTGCGCACGCCCCAGCCCATGAGGTTGCGCGACACGTAGCTGCCCAGGGTCCCCGCGCCCAGCAGCAGACACGAGGTGTTCCTGATGACGTCCAGGTCCAGGCCGGGGGAGATCCGCCACTTCATAAGCTTGAGGTTCAGGTCCACGGCCTGGTCGGCCAGCTTCTTGGGGTCCATGTAGTCGCCGAGGCTCGCCTGTCGCGCCTGCAGCTTCCCGATCGCGTTCCGCTCCCATCCCGTGACCTTGGGCATCGTGTTCGTCTCCATCTCCGGCACGCTGTCCATAGCAAGCGGCAGGATGATGCTGCGGGCCTCGTGGCGCCGGGCCTGCGTATCGCGGAAGCAGAGGATGTTGACCTTGGTCAGGTGGAAGCGCTGGCGCACGAGGACCAGCAGGTTGCGCAGGGGCCACGAAGGGTGCTCGGCGTAGTTGGAGGGGTCGACAAAGGAGACGAAGCGGTCCTCCTCGGGGACGCCGTCGAAGAAGCCGTTCTCGAACTCGCGCAGGGAGGCGATGGCCCACCTGAACCCGATGTCCTCGGCGGCGGAGTCGAACGAGTTCTTAGACCGCGTGTCCTCGCCGCCGCGCACCTTCTTGGCCAGGAAGAAGCCGTACTCCCTGTTGTCGACGCTGTAGCGCCAGGTGCCCACCTGGTCGACCAGCGCGGTGCTCTCGGCCGAGGTGAACTTGCGGATATCCGCAACGCGCTTCCACTGGGGGTCGGAGTGCAGGGCGGGGAAGGCGAACCAGTAGGTGAAGCGGTACTTCTTGAGGTCGGCAAAGGATAGGATGGTATGGGAGGCGAGGAGGGACGGGACGGAGTAGATGGTGCCATCCTTGATGGCGTCCCAGATCTGACGGCCGGCTGTCTGGAGCATGGCTGCCTTGTCGGTCTGCTTGAAGTCTTCGATCGTGTTCACGTTCTTGATGGTACCGTCGGCGCGACACTGGTTGAGACCGACCCTGTCGCAACATCTTGTTAGGCCGAGATATTCATAGAGGTGATGAGAATACTGTCTGCCCGTCTGTCTGCTCGCCCGCCTGCCCAAGTGAGAGACGGAAGAGCAAGCAGCCGCGTGTCTGTATGACTTACGAGTTATTGGTAAGCGAGTTACCGAGGATCTGCATGCGGGTGCTCTCGTCGGGGGAGGCGCTCGGGTTGGACTCGTAGGTGCCGAGCACGAAGCGCGCAGAATCGTCGAGCTTTGCGTGGTCGAGCTTGGACGAGAAGAGCGCCGAGTAGAACGGCAGCTCTATCTGCGACGAGAACGCCGCGAACTTGAGCTCCGCCATGGTGCTGCTGGTGTTGCGACCGGCGCCTTGTCCTGGCTTGCTTGGTGTTTGTCACAGGGTTGGATGATTCTAATTGTCCGCAACGTCTTCAGAGCTCCACTTCTTGTTCTCGATTTTGTATGAAGAAGGAGAGGGAAAGAAGAGATCACCAGGTACGACGAGAAGCTGGAGAAGGAGGGGAAGGAGGGAGTCAAGAATAGGCGTCGCGAGGCTGTCAGGTGGATGTCGTCGTTCGCAAGGTGAGGAGGGGTGACTCTGAGCAAACAAGCCCCACTACACCACAGGCGGGATGATGGATGGATGGATGTTGTTGGGGGGGGGGGGGCGTGGGTGGGACAAGGAGGGGCAGTGGATGATGCAATAAGCAATTACTGTGCAGAGTACTGGCTGTATGACCAGAAAGAAAGGAAGACAGTGGATGATGTCAATAGCCTTGAGGAGATAAGAGAGGCAGAGGAGGTGACAAAAAAGGAGAGGATGGTCTCAGGATCAAGTCATCAGTTCGTCAGTGCACGATGATACTGGTCACGAGGTTGAGAGAAGGTAGAGAGGGTAGACCCAAGGAGAAGTGATCTGGTTGGTGATGATTGTTGATGAAGACAGAGCAAGGCTCCGAAGTGGTCCACGGCACACAGGTCACAGGGGACGTGTTGGGGAGTGGGGGTGGGGGTGTTTAGGCGGGGTTGGAGGGGGGGGAGAAGGTACATGGCACTGTGATCACAGTGGTCCAGTTCTGTGTACAGAGGGCACATACCCCTGTAACCCTGTGAGGGGGAGCTGTAGTACAGCAGTTGACGCCTAGAGGCTAGAAGGATTGGCAGCAAGGAAGCTCCCGCACCTACAGCGTAGTTCGCGCTTGGGTATGCACCGCCGCACTGCGCTGCACCTCTCACCAGCAGGACCCCTGCTGCATTGAAGCCCCCCATCGACGCGTGCAGCGCGTCTCCCTGCTGCAGCGCGCCGACCTTCAGGCCCCTGCCTTCGAACTCGGTATTTTTTGTGTTTGTGTGTGAGTGAAAGAGGATTGATGCTTCAACAGTCTATCCATTCCAGCAACTTGCATTTCTCACCCACATGCACATACAATATCTGATTCCATTGCAAGAAGCAGAGACAGGTCATCTCCAAAGCAAGCACACAAGATGCTGATTGGAATCTGTGGTAGTAAGTCTTCAGCAACCAATTTCCTCTTCACATATACACAAAATTCCTAACGCCACCTCTCCTCCTCTAGGCATATGCTCTGGCAAGAAAACTGTGGCCCAGTACTTGGTGGAGCATCATGGCTTCACACATGTCTTTATAAGACCCAGACAAGGTGTGCTGGCCACAAGTAGCACCAGCGAAGTCTCTCCTCAAGAGCCACAAGCACAGGCAGCAGACCAAGAGGAGTCAAATACACACCACAAACGGAGCCCCTCCTCCTCCTCCTCTGCATCACTCGTCTTCTCCTCGCCAGACGACCTCCTGGAACACGTCACTCAGCGCTGGCGGGACCGCTGGGTCATCACGGACGTGCTGTCCAAGGACGTCCTCGACGCCTACTCGAGGCGGCCCTTCTTTTTGCTCATCTCGGTCGACGCGCCTCTTCTCGTGCGCTGGAAGCGCTATCAGCAGCGCCACCTCCTCAACGACACGCAGCAGCAGCAGCAGCAGCAGCCACTGTCATCATCATCATCATCATCACCATCACCACCAGCCCAAACCCTCGACGCCTTCGTCGCCCTCTCAGACGCACAGCTCTACCACCCCCCTCACAGGCCAGGCGACACACATCTCCAGCGCCCCCGTCCGCCTCCTCAACACCTCCCACGCCCTGGCCTCCCTCTACGTCAACCTGGGCAAGCTCGACCTCCTCAGCACGGAGCGCCTCCGCCCCTCCTGGGACAGCTACTTCATGTCCCTCGCCACCCTCGCCTCGCACCGCTCCAACTGCATGAAGCGCCGCGTCGGCTGCGTCGTCGTCAGCCACAACCGCCGCGTCATCTCCACCGGCTACAACGGCACCCCGCGCGGCATCCGCAACTGCAGCGAGGGCGGCTGCCCCCGGTGCAACTCGGGCCAGGGGTCCGGCCACGGCCTGGCTACTTGTCTGTGCATCCATGCCGAGGAGAACGCCCTGCTCGAGGCTGGCCGGGACCGCCTGCGCGAGGGCGCCGTGCTGTACTGTGATACGTGCCCCTGTCTTACCTGCAGTATCAAGATCGCACAGGTCGGCGTCAGCGAGGTCGTGTATGCCCAGGGGTATAGTATGGACAGGGAGACGGCCGCCGTTTTTCAAGAGGCCGGTGTGAGGCTGAGGCAGTTTGTACAGGTGAGTTGATTTGTCTTTATTTGTCTCCACGTCTTGTACTCTCTCCAGATCAGAAGCTGACGGCATACACATTACGTACAGCCCGCAAATGGTCTCATCCATCTTGAAAAGATGGAACTGAACATATAATTGTATGGGACGGTGGTGAGGTGACTTACACCCATAGCTATGACTAGACTGGCAAATCATTGCATATTGGCTTCATTGGGCACTATATCGTCAGCTGAATCACATGCGAGCACTGACATGGTGGTGAGCTGTCTGTACGTCTCGTATCCAGGTAGGGCGGAACAGGCAGTTGAGACAATCAAGTAGTTCTGTGTGCAGCTTGCAATACACATGCGGGACGGCGGATTCCAGCAATGAAAGAACAAACCTTCCAGTGCCATCATCATCTCTCCGGTCTGAAAACGACTGTGATTAGACTGTTGTATCTTGTTGATTGAAAATCTGACGAATAGCTAGCTGCTGCTGAAACGCAGGGCTGATTCGGAGTATGTGCGAGAATGCCGACACAGGCGTGGTGGCATCGGAGTATCATGACCTCTTCGCCGTCCCCCCCGTTTTCCACTCTCCCCCTCTCCCCCTCTCATCGCCCTCTCCCTCAAGAAAATAATCATTACTGCCATAATAAGGTCTTCCGTCTTCGTTGATCCGTACATCCCATCCGCTTTCTTCTCCCCATCCTTCGCCAGATTACGTGGCACAGATCATCCCATCTCTCTCGACTTGACTCCTGACCGGGCGGGCCAGCAAGCTGCAGGTCGCAGCTCCGGCTCGCGCGTACTCTTGTCAATCCTTCTCTTCCCAACACCGAGCTCCCCATCTATGCAGCCTGCTTCCGTGCACGGGCGGCGGAGATCTTGCGGCCGACAAACAGGCCAATGATACCCACGGCGACGATGAAGACGATGCAGAAGACGACGACGACACCGGCCTCCTTCTGGGCCCAGTTCTGACGCTTGGCGATAGTGGAGACAGCCTCACGGGCGACCAGGGCGTTGATGGCAGGCATTGTTGCGGGATTTTGTGATTGGGCAGGAAATGGATCCTAGAAAAGGGTGTCATTCAATGTTAGCTACGACTCATCGCGAATGTTTTTTTCTTCTTTCCCTTCTGGCCATGGCTTGTATTTTCCAGAAAACAAGTGAGATGCACAAAAGGGATCAGGAAACGTGAATCATTGTATGTGACAAATCCCAAAGGGGTAGAGCAATTGGCCTCGAGGGTGACACGCAGTTGGCTCGTGTAGAGCGCCTTTTCCCACCAAATTGATTATGATCGCAGGGCTCGAAGCGGCTCAATGACCGCAACAATTTTTTTTTTTTTTTTTCCTTCTTTTCTTTTTTCGTCGTTTCTTCGATGCCATTATTTTCTCGCTTGTCTTGGCCCTCTGCGCCGCTCCCGTCTAAAGCCACAGCTTGGCACCCGTCATGGGTGGGTTGCCGGGGCTGCCGCGGCTGGGGCCATAGCTGTAGCTACAGCTGCAGCTGGGCGGCACACAGCGCCACTACGGCAGGGTGCCAGTGTTGTGCAATGCCGACAGTACTCCAGTCCAGTTGCTCTCTGGGATGAATGGGTGTAGAGTGTAGAGTGTAGAGTGTGCAAGGAGATGCATCCGAAAAGAGGAGATACCCAAGAAGCAGAAGAGAAAAAAGATTCGTCTCTGGAGGAGATGGTGAGGATTCGTGCCGTACCTTGTGTGAGAGTGATTTGTTTACGGATTCGGCGACGTGAAACGAATCTGATCGCGGTGGGTGAGGGCTGTGGATGGCGAACAGCACACGACAATTGACAAGAGATCTGAGAGGGGGAAGATGTAGTTGAAATCTATCCTTCGTCGAGAGAAAATTGTCTGTCACAAGGTCGAAGTGCGTTGAGGGAAATCAGGAGGAGAAGAGGGAAGGAAGAGGAAGAAGAGAAAAAAATAAGGTCCGAGTCGAAAGATACGCTGGGCAAGGGCAGCAACAAATAGCGGCAGCAGCTTCTCTGCGCGCGGTGGTGGTGGTGGGTGGGGGGGGGAGGAGAAACCAACCACCTGGAAGGCTCGACGGAGCAAGATCGACAGTGACAGGCGGTGTGGTGGTGGATATGCGGGGGATGCAGGTACCGGCCTAGCACGAGAGCAGCAGAGGAGAAGGCGACAAGGCCAGGGCTACGGGCTACTATAGCACCACCATTGTACTATGTATGTGCGAGTACTATTGCATGTACCAAAGTACTGACCGGTACAGCAACGGCAGGGAGACAGAGAGGGAATAACGGAACGGGGTGGAGTCGGCCAAAAATCAATCGAGCACCCAGGCCGAGCTAGCGAGGCACAGAAAAGCTTGTCGATGGAACCGGCAACGGCACAGGAACCGCCTTGATCTCGACCTCGACTTGCATTTGCATTCACACTGTCCCTCCTGGGATCTCCTGCAGCTTGCTGGTGGAGGAGGGACAGGAGGAGAAGGCAGGCTCACCGCGGAGGAAACACGGCAAGGGGTGCCAGTGGAGGAGGGCAGGTTGGATGTGGTCGGACGTGTCAGTGACCGCTGGTTTTTTTTGGTCATGTTGCATGTGGGGGGTTGAGATAGACACAGCACAGAGAGCCAGAGAGAATGCCATGGATGGAATACTGAGTACATAGTACGATAACTGTACGTGGTACCCAAGTACGTACTATGGTATTTTTGCGCGAATTTCTCTCACTCTGTCGTCGTTATTAAGGCGAGAAGGCGGCGAGGCGAGCCCGCGGCGCGAGGGATGGCTCCAAGGGCCCCCGGCGCCCAGCTCCGTCGTCACACTCTGCAGGCTGCTGCTCCTGGACATGGCTTGACATGGGAGAGTCAGCGAGCTGTTCTTCCTTTACCGTACCTGGCCTGGCCTGGCAGATGTGCACTGTAGATGCGTACCATCCCTGGTGGGTTCGTGGGTTCCCCGGGGATAGGACGGCGGACAGAGTTCCCACAAACAAGATCCCAGAGGCGAAGAAGATATGACTCGAGAATCAGGTTAGCACAGCAGGGTCTTGACAGAGGGAGGAAGCAAAACATCCATCGCTCAGGTAATAGCAGCAGTGGTGTGCTTTTTTTTGCCTTTTTGTTGTGGTTTCAAGATGGCTGACTGGCTGCTTTTATGGCTTACCCTTTGTATGTACTGTACCATAGTACAGTTTATGTAGGTGCTGCATACTCAAAGTACTAAGTGGCCTGTGTATTGCTCTGTGTCAGCGTACTACGGTACTATGGTACCCTGTGGGCACTGAGATGCAGGGGCCTGGGCTGCTCCCCAGGGTGCCTGCACAAACCTTCCCACCCGAAAGGGCCCAGGGCCCCCCAGGCGAGGTGGGGTTTCAGAGGATGAACTGAGAAGTGGTCCAATCAGGCCATGCAAGCCTGCAGTGTTGGCTCCTTCTCTATGTCCTCCCCACTCGTCACCCAAAGGCAGACACTCCATTTACAATCTCGTCATTTAATTGCCTGACCTGGATCAACGTCACACTCCCATCAGCATTGCATTGTAATGCTTGCAATGTATGCTCGGGCGGAAATTTACCGTCTGTTCCCTGTGTTGCAAGTTTCGTCTGCTTTACAGTGAGTGTAGCTTCCTCACCCGTCGAACGCCAGTTCTTGGGGGCACTCTTCTCTCTCTTTCTCAGCTGTGAGGCACCTTCTCCCAGTCCAAGCTGAGGCGGCAATTCGAGATGGAGAATGGCAGAGAGAGAGAGATGACACTACGGCTTGCCCGATCTGCAGGCTGCAGGCTGCATGCACATGGACAGGGCAGAGAGGGAACAAAAAGTCCCTCACCCCAGATTGGAATCCTGACCCTGCAGACGCCTCGATGACGTTACTCTATCAGCAGCCGAGTCGTCGCCTCCGTTCCCCCATTTTTTTAAAGAAGAAAAAAGAAAAAGAAAAATAGTAAGCAAGGGGAAAGGGAGGGGGAGAAAAAAAACACAGAGAGAAAGCGACTCGAGGGTTGGTTCGGATCAGCACGGCATCTTATCCACTCCTCGCTCTTACTCCGGACATTGTCGCCTCCACCGCTGTTCGGCGCAAAGCACGAGCACAAAGCACCAAAACCAAAGCACAAAACCAGCCTCGGGTTTCGGATGCTTAGGCCCCTTTCTGGCCAAGTGAACTGGATCTGCGGGAAAAAAACAACCCTTGCGCTTGACAAGATGCCGCATTCAAGTGTACCATGTAGAGCTGCTGATGACGATGGAGCCCCATCAGGCGGCAGCAGGTGCCGGAAGCCCGGCTGTTCGATTTTTGAGGCGCGCCGAAATGCCTCTTAGAGTTTCTTTTCCGCGCTTGATTGTCTGCATAAGATCCAGCACTGCCTGCGAACTATGTACGATACTCTGGTCTTGGATTACTAAACATGTGCAGTGAGGTTCGACGTCACATTGCAGAGCCGTCCGCAGCAGGCATCGACCTAGAGTGAGGAGAAAGGAACCGTGGTACATATCGCAGAGCCTCATCTTCAAGGCCGCAGAGGTACTAACCAACTCACCAGTGCCCAGTAAAGGACGAAGGAGAGGAAGGAGAGAAAGAAGAAGAAGAAGAAGAAGGACAGGCAAGGGACAAAAAAAAAATATGAAAACTTCGGTCCTCAGCCTCGTCAACAGACACGACAGCCACAGCTCAGCATGTGACCACTGCCGGACCCGGCGGCGTATAAGCCTTGCCTCCATTGTCGGGTTGCCCAGTCGGACCATAGATATTGATCAGGATCGAGGGATCTGTGGCCGTATATGCCCCGGGAAAGCTCACTGTCGACGAGAAGTTTGTCGAGCCGCTGCCGCCCACGTCCAGCTGGGCACAGCTGCCATAGAACTGAGCCTGGCCCTGGGTGTATGCCGAGTGCAGGGCGATGATCTCTGCTCGCAGCAGGTACTGGCCCGGCGCGAGGCAGCTGGGGATCGTGTGGTACGACCAGCCATCATTGGCAATTATGTTATCTGGACGGGTGCCTCGTCAGCCTGTGCACGATTTATACAGATGCCCAAGGGCCGATATCGCCAAGTGAATCTTCCGACCAAGCCAGCAAGGCAGGTAAGATGAGGGTGATTATCGCAATGGGAGACTTACCCACGCCCCATATCTTGGTGGACGTGTCGAACCCGTCCGAGCTGATTTTGAACCACTGCAGTCCCGTCTGCGACGATGTGGCCGCATTGTCCACTCTAGCCATGTATGCCTGCACCGGGCCCTTGTGGCTCGACGCGATGGGGTTGTCGGCGTCGTTGGCCCCCTGCGGTCCCCCGATGATATGTTGCCACCACGCACCGATCTTGTCACCTGGGTCGGCAGATATGATCGTGGTCGAGGTGGACCCGGCCGTGCCGCAGGTCAGCGAGCTGCTTGTCACATCCAGGACGGGATTGTTGTTGTTGGGAGCCCTGAGGCCGGCGAGCTCGGCCTGGTCCTGGTCATTGACAGATACTTTCTGGTTGCCTCGTCAGTCTCGAACCGTCGCTGGCCAGGGACAATCAATGATTCCACCTGATACAGGGGCTTTTTGTTTACCTGGAAGATCGTGTGCCCTTGGACAGCAACGCCAGCGCCCAGCACGGCGGCAGCCAAGAGAGGGAGTCTCATTGTAACGATGGTCAAATAATAGTAGGTAACGACTGCTGTTTGTGACTGTAGCTGAGACGATCAGGCAAGAGGAACGGCTAGCTGCCTCCCTTTTATGGCATGGCTCACCATCCCCTTTTATTATAGATGAACATGCTGGTTGACCTGCCATAGACATGACAACATGCCAGGGCTGGTGGTAAGTAGAGCATGCCGCACCACTCACTTTGACCCTTAATTTTCCACAATCCAGAACCTCGTGCACAAAAGGACTACCTGATGGAGGAACATTGTGGTTGCACAATATAAGGAACCTATCCCGCCAGACCCGCCACTTGCCAATCAACAAGCACGGCAAACACGATGAGAGGCACATCGACCAAACAGAAAGATGCTGCATATCGTGCAAATGGTTGCCGGCTATTAGCCTACCGGGTTACTTGTCGAGTCCTCCGTTCCGTCGCCGGCCAGAATTGGCAAGGCCGGGCCAAGTATTGATATAGAATCAATTTATTCTGAGAGCGACCGTTCCAGATGACCTGCTGACACGTCCATTAACCATGGGACCTCGCTTTTTAGCCCTGCTCTGCCAAGTGTCTGGGCACTTTGGATGTATATTAGAACGAGCGGTACGCCCAGGGCTCTAGCAGGAACCGCCAATTGTCGGAAGTAGAGAGTGCCAGAGAGGTGGAAGATGTTCATATATGGATATTATGGGATGTCTCTCAAAGATTACTATGCTACATGGAGTCTGCTTTTCAATTATGTTCGCCCTCCTCGTTGGCTTCAGGTCATTCGTAGGAACCAATTGCAGGGGATGAACGTCTTTATTCTGCGTATTCTACCGATTAACGGCCTAGATTATCCATGTCCTGGGTTGCGTTGTGCGGTGTTGTGAGGGCGAGGATTTGGTGCTGCGCATAAGGTGAACGATCTTGATAACCGCGGTAGTATAGACAACCAAGCCACCGCATTGAAATGTCCAGTACGTTACTGGGGAGCGAGTTGGCTGCTGATTAAGTAAGCGACCTGGTGGGTACCCGCTCTTGCCCGGCTGGGCCAATTGGCTTGGGGCTGATGACCAGGATTATGTGGGTACCCTCGCAAGCAACGGGCGACGGGGACTGCAGAGAGAAAGAGCAGCTCTCCAAACTTCTTGACGACATCCACTTGTCTGGCCTCACAAGCAAGTCCTCTCCGCCCCCGCCTCCCAACTCCCACCCTCGAGCTCAGCCCAACAATTGCCTTGTCACAAGTCGCCCACAATGGCAAGCAAGATCGCGCCCATAGTATTCCGCACAGCAGCTCGCTGCTCGAGGCCCGCGAGGACCGCAGCAGCAAGGCAACAGATCCGCGCCCTCTCTGCCACACCATCAAGACGGAGCGATTCGCTCAGCGTTGTACGTCCCATTGCTCCTCCTTGAGCCTCTCGATTCCTGCCCGGTCATTTCATACTCGGAGATGAGAGCTGTTGTCCCGGATTCCTCGTGGCCCGGCATGACCACATACACCCAAGGCCGGAGAGGAAACGAGGGAGGGACAGACAGAAAGAAGAAGAAGGGAAAACTCGAGAGAAGCTGACCTTGGCCTCGCAAACACAGCACCGCAACACACCCGACAACAACCCCGACATCCCCTTCAAGTTCACCCCGCAGAACGAGGCCGTCATCGCCGAGATCCTCAAGCGCTACCCACCCCAGTACAAGAAGGCCGCCGTGATGCCCATCCTCGACCTCGGCCAGCGCCAGCACGGCTTCACCAGCATCAGCGTCATGAACGAGGTCGCCCGCATCCTCGAGATGCCCCCCATGCGTGTCTACGAGGTGGCCTCCTTCTATACCATGTACAACCGGACGCCTGTGGGCAAGTTCTTTGTCCAGGCCTGCACGACGGTAAGCCGACCACCTTGCCTTTACATATTGCCATTTTCGGAGGAATCTGAGAGGGAGAATGATGGTTCGTGGGGGACATGGAACAGAGTGGACTATGGTGTGGAGAGCACATGTCATACAACACGCTTCTGCAGGGATGAGACAAAAAGAGAGGCAAAGCTGACCAGTTTCTTTTTTTCAACACCTCACAGACTCCCTGCCAGCTGGGCGGCTGCGGCTCCGACGTGATCGTCAAGGCTATCGAGGAGTCGCTTGGCATCAAGGCCGGCCAGACGACCCCGGACGGCCTGTTCACCTTCATCGAGGTCGAGTGTCTTGGTGCCTGTGTAAACGCGCCCATGATCCAGATCAACGACGACTACTACGAGGACCTGACGCCCGAGACCATAAAGTCGCTCCTCACAGCCCTCAAGGAGTCCGCAGGCGACGTGTCCAAGGTGCCCAAGCCTGGTCCGCTAAGCGGTCGGCAGACATGTGAGAACAGCCAGGGCCAGACGAACCTGCTGAGCGAACCTTGGGGCACAGAGACGACGAGGTCAGATCTGTAGACGGGAGGCACTGGAAGTGGAAGGGAAGGAGAAAGAAGGAAAGAGAAGAGGGGAGGGAAAGGGAAAAGAGGATTTATCTACGCCTGTGGAAGTGATACTTGTGGACCAGGGAGGGGAGGGGCCCCTTTGATATACATGGAGCGACACGAAGAAGAAAAGAGGGCAAGGGTGGACGCCCGATTACAGCCTCTTTTTTGTAAATATGGATTGTACTTTTGGGTTCAACGAGACGAAGAATTCTTAGACGATGTTTCCGAGACGATGGTCAGTGTGGTTTGTTTGTCTGTCATTCTGCTAAGCTGGTTGAATGCCTTTCAGTTTGCAATCGTGATCACCCAAGAAGTTACCAAAAAGAATGGGGAAAAAAAGGGAAAGAGAAAATGGTAAGAAGACATATAAATAGACACAAAAGAGGCGCCCGCCATTGTGTTCTGCCTCAGCTCAAGGAATTGTACCATCATATCATCATCATCAGGCCTCCCTCTTCTCAGCTCCAATCCTCAGGATCCAGCCATCGCCGAGCCTCTTGTTGGTCTCGTCAACACCGCCCCAGATGACGACGCCTCTCTCCTCCAGCTCGCCCATGTGCCCGCTCGCGAACCAGCCCCTCGGGCCCGGCCCCTGTGCCGCAACGTCGTCCTCGTCGTCGTAGGCGTCGGCTTCCACGCGGAACCACTTGCCCTCCAGGGGACCAGACTGGCTCCCGCTCCGGCCATGGCCGAACCAGGCGTTCAGGCCGCCCTGCGCCATGCCAAAGACATGGCCCGCGGCCGTGGGGCGAGGCAGCTCGTACGCCCAGGTGTCGGCCCAGAACTTACCCGCAGCCTCGTGGCCCTGGCCGCTCGGGTCGCGCTCGCCCAGCGTCAGCAGCAGGTACTCGCGCCCGGAAGGGCCGCCGATGGTGACGGCCTGGAAACCCGCCACGCTGCGGTTGCCAGGCCAGCTCGGACCCTGCTGCTGTTGCTGTGTCAGGGGCTGAGACGAGGCAGCCTCGTCGTCTTCACCCTCGGCTGGCTTGGCGGCGGTGACAGAGGGGTCCTCGCCGGGGAAGAAGCTCTTCCAGCCCCCACCCCTGGCGCTGAGGACGACTTCCGGTCCGCCGCTGCGGTTGTGGGAGCCCTCGTCGACGCCCAGCTCGAGGTAGTCCAGCCGGCCGCCCTCCTCGCCCTCGCCGTTGAACCCGCCGAACCGCCACAGCTTCCCGCCGGCGACGGCCAGACCGGCCCCGCCGCGGGGCTTGCCCGGGGCCGAGGGGAGCTCGTGCCAGACCCGCGAGCGCACGTCAAAGGCCCACGTGTCGTTCACCCTGGCGCCGGCCTTGCCGCAGCCCCCGTGCACGATAAAGGTGCCGTAGCCGTCCTCGTCCTCGTCGCGGCTGTTGCTCGCCACGTTGCCCACTATGGGCCTCTGCGGCGTGCCGACCAGCTCCGAATCGCCCTGTGCCCACTCGGACCACGTGCTTGTCCGCTTCAGCCTCCTCCGTCCGCCTGGCTCGGAGGCGCCGGCCCCGCTGCCGCTGTAGAGCTGTTGCTGCTGCTGGGCATCGCCAAAGTCCCTCGGCAGGTCGACGGCCGCGGCGGAGTGGTAGCTGCGGGCGGCAGGGAAGAACTGCCTCTTGTCGGCAAAGGAGGTGGACTCGTCGGCGGCGGCGGAGGCGGAGGAGGAGTCAGAGGACGGCACGTAGGGGTCCAGGTAGCCCCACAGGTGCGTCTTGGTGTCGAAGACCCACACGCGGCCCTGCTCCTCGAGAGGCGTGTCCATGTCGGCACCGCCACGGCCGCCAAAGAGGAAGATGCGGCTGCCGATGACGGCTGTGGCGTGGCCTATGCGGGGGCTGGGGACGTCACCCAGGGCTGTGGTGGTGGTGGTGGTTGTTGCTGTTGCTGCAGCTGGGCCCTCCTGGGCCTGGTCCTCGGAGAGGGACACGTCGGAGAGCTCCTTCTCCTTGTCACCTGCAGCAGCAGCAGCAGCAGCAGCAGCAGCAGGAGGAGGAGGCTCGACGACGGTGGGGATCTTGGGTCGTGGGGCGGCCTTGGCCTTGACGGTGTAGTAGTCGGCGCCGGCGGAGCTGTAGGGGAGCACGACGACGTGCATGTCGTTCTCGACGGGCTGGCGGGGCTCGACCTCGCCGCCAAAGATGTAGGCGTTGCCCGAGACGACGTTGATGGAGTGCGAGGAGCGCGGGAGCGAGGGGTAATCGATACGCTCCCATGTTGCCCTGGTGGTCGGCTGCTGGTGCTGCTGGTGGTGGTGCTGGGACGGGGACGGGTGGTGGCCCCAGGCGGGGAGCTTGGGCAGGTGGGAGGACAGGTCGGCGAGCGAGGGGAAGGCGACCTGGGGCACCTTGGGAAGCTCGGTGGGCATGTTTGGCATCGTCGGCATGGCTGGCTTGGGCACGTTGATGTTGTTGACCAGGTCGGTGGTCCGACGCTTCAGTGTCCCGAAAGTCTCCATGGCTGTTGCTGTTTCTTCTCTTGCTGCTCTTGTTGTGTGTGTGTGTGTGTGTGTGTGTGTGTGTGTGGATGTTCTTCTACAGCTCCGGATGAGCTGAGAGGAATTGATGGATCAATTGGATATGAGGTCAGTACGAGGACGAGGAGTGGGAGGGAGCAAGGAGACGGCTGCAGCTCGTGGCTGTAGGAAGAGTCGTTCTTATGAGTGGACAGACAAGACAAAAAGAACCCTGAGGATTAATGGTGTGCGTGTGCTGTGCTCTGTTGGCAACAGGAGGAGCAGGAGCAGCAGCAGCAGCAGCAAGCAGCAGCAACAAGAACAACAGCTGAGCTGAGCTGAGCTGAGCGGGAGCCCGGATGTGGGTGGATTCGACCTCTCTCTCTCTCGCCTCTGCTGTTGGTCCACGCGCCGCCCTTGGCTCGTCCACGTCTGCTGTTGTACGGAGAATATGCTGTCCCCCAGAAAGTACAGGACTTACACATAGGCAGTGACGTAAGACGGTACCTTGATTTACAGCAGGCGAGGCGGGGGAGAGGAGGTGGAGGAGAAGGCGAGGGGGGGGGGGGGGCGATGAAGATCCATACCACCGAACCACCCGCCTTGTATTAAGCAGCACGAGTATAGACAAGCAACTTACTTGCTGCTCTGTTTACTTGACCTCTTCCTCTCTTCTTTCTTGGCCGTAATACGAGGGATGCGCCAATACTTGCTCGACACTACAGAGCAACCCTCCTCGTCCAAGTAGACTTTAGGACTATTTCTCATCGAGGCGTGTGGAGCAAGTGGACATCAAGGTTTCCGAGAGCGACACGCAGACAGGAAAACGGAAAACAGGAGGGTTGGGATTAGTCCCACCTTTTTTTTCTCTCCAGAGACAGAATGGCATGCTCTCTGGAAAAAAAGGATCCGCCATCTGCGGTACCCACAGCACTATAACACAACAGCACAACGGTGAGCACACAGCCCCCCTCCCCCCGGGATGCTGTCGGTGTTGTTACTGCCCGGCACGAATCAAGCAGCTAGAGCAAGGCCGTGCAGGGTCGTAGAACCCCTAACAGGCCCTGTTCCAACCCGCTCAGCCACTGTACCAGCTCAGGTAAAACCATGCGTGTCCGCGTCGTAAGTGCAGTGTACCGAAACCTTCTTTGGAGCAATCAACACGAGCCCATGACGAGCTATTGTTTCCCCCCCTTCTTTCGCACCGCGGCTCGATGTTCCGACAGCTCATCCAGGCTAGAAGATTTCCTGGAGGGGAAGAGAGAGCGCGAGAAAGAGATGGAGATGGAGATGGAATGCCTTGACAACAGACAGCCAAGGGCTCTCTCACGAGTATCATGAGCTATCACCATCATCTTTCTCGCCAGAAACGGTTCGAATCAGTCCCACACCGAAAAAGAAACATAATATCATGCCACAAGGCGGTAAGTGTAATAAGAAAGAGCTCAAGGCTCAATAGAATGCCTGCTCAGGTAGGACCCGAACGAGCCGGATACGATGGCCCAACCCCCGCAATTAATATCATCGCACCGTCTGCAGAGCCAAGTTCAATCAAGCATACATCATCTCATCTCGTACATCGAGTAGCACACTTGGCCTCTCTGCCTTATGATGGAAGAAGAAGAAGAGCGCCGTTGGCAGTAGGGTACTTTATAGCACTACACTATATCGCACCTAGACCTTTCATCGGGAGGCATTGGCTCGGGCTGGGCTGGGCTCACCTCGCCTCGCCTCACACCTCAGAAGCAGCCAAGAATCGAAGCCCGAGCCAAGATAGATGTTCTTCTCCCTGTCGTGGTCCACACGAGCTGGGCGCCCAGCTGCTGGGCATCTCATTTCCACGTGGCTCAGCAGACGACATTCGCTCACTCACCCGGGCATTGATATCCTCCATAGCCAAGATAAATAATCTTGCGCTGAACAAGAGCCTCGGGCAATCTCGAGCGGATAGGCGGGGTAGGATAGGTTGCTTGCTTCATGCAAAAATTGGAGCTGACACCGGAATAGCACAAGCACAAGACTGCATGGATGAGGCCTAGGTTACATACAACCCCCCTCGTCTGGCTGGCTGGCTGCAGGGTGGCTGGCTGGCTGTCCCATCTGTTTGTGAATAGTCTCTCCGTCATGGACTGAGAACATGACCGATCCAGCCTCGCCTCAAAGATGTACAACCTTGAAATTACCACCGACCCCCCTACTCAATCTTGTTCGGAGTGAGAGGAAGCCGTCGCGCGCCCGCAGTTGAGACTCAAAAGTCCAGATGACGATGAGGCGGGCTCTGGAGGAGCGCTGCCCCCATCTCGCCCACACGGCTCAAACCACTGATTCGTTTGAACACGAAGACCTAAGGTGTGAGCTCGTCTGGAGCAGAGAACAGACCCAAGATTCCCGTCTGTGCCATCCGCAGCCTTGACCATAAGAGGACAAGATCGAGGAGGGCGAGGCGGCAGAAACCACCGAGAAACTCCACCGAGGATCGTGAGGATCCCTGCGCGGCTCAACAAGCTTAAACAGACCTCGTTTCATTGTGCTGGCAAATCGCAACTCTGCACCGGCCTCCTGCCCGACCCTTCCCTGGGCTCCGGATCCAGGACAGAGATCCAAAACAATACCAGCAACTTCGGACGAGTCGGCTTCACTCCTTCTTCCCGCCTATGCCTTTCCCCTCTCTTTCTCTCTCTCTCTCTCTGTCTCTCTGTTCCGACCATTTCCTGCTGGAAATACTACATCATTAATCACCATGTTAAGACTAAGCCTCACGTTTCGTTCCCTGCAACATCCCCACCCTCCCCCAACCTCCACAGCCCAGCCGCTCTGAGCCTTTGTCCGGATAGGGTTGTTTCTGTCCAGGTCCTGGCCAATCGCAACCTGTGGAGCTGCGCCTATGCTTTCATCTTCTTCATCTTCATCCTCTCTTTTTGCCGCCTCCTTGGTTTTCAGCTCCATCCCATCCTCTCATACAGTCCACACTCTAGGCGCCCGGGTCTTCCCCCTCCTCCTATCTCGAGAGGGAGAGGGAGAGGGAGAGTCTCGTCCTCGCTGCTGCGGTCATGTCGTCGGATCATTGCTTCACCTGATCTCTGAAGAAGGAAGAGAGAGGAGAAGAAAGGGAAGCTAAGCAGCGCGCACACACATACACACAGACACACAGACACCCGCTCACGATCATGTCTGCCGCCGAGGGAAACCCCCAAGCCTGTCAGGTCGAGGCCAAGCTCTGGGCAAGAGGCATGGCATCCGAAATTTCTATAAGACGCTCGGCATCCTCCTCCTTCACCCACCATCAGCTCTATTCTCATCATCATCATCATCATCATCATCATCAACAATTTACTTCCATCCACTTCAGCAGTGCTGTAATCTCATCTCAACAACCTTCCTCTCCTCCCTCTATACCATCCCTTCTTTCACAACAAGAGCCCGGAGCTTCTTGAAGATCATCAGCCTTTTTTTTTTCTATAATACCTCCTCTCTCTCTCTCTCTCTCTCTCTCTCTCTCTCTAATAATAACAACCCAGACAACAACCTCTCTCTCTCAAGATGCAGTACTCTTCAGCCATCCTCATCGCGGCCTTTGCTGCCACCAACGTCCTCGCCCACGGTGTCATCACCGAGGTCCAGGGTGCCAACGGCGTCAACCTGCCCGGCCTCTCCGTGGCCGACGGCACCCCCCGCGACTGCCCCTCGCCTGGCTGCGGCGCCGAGGCCGACACCTCCATCATCCGCAAGAACGAGATCGGCACCTCCAAGGCCAGCGCCCTGGGCCGCACCAACGGCGGGGGCCCCGTCGACGCCGAGGCCATGATCTCCACCTTTATGGACGGCGCCTCGGCCAACAGCTCCGCCGTCAAGGCCGCCCGCGCCCTGCACGCCGCCAACATGGCCCGCCGCGCCAACCTGCCCCGCGCCTCCAACGGCGGCACAAAGACCCCCGACGGCACCAGCGAGACCGGCGTCAAGGCCGCCACCGGCGCCGCCGCCGAGTCCGGCCTGCCCACCACCCAGGACGACGGCACCATCGCCATGACCTTCCACCAGGTCAACCAGGACGGCGCCGGCCCCCTGACCGCCCAGATCGACGCCACCTCGGGCGGCCAGGACCCCACCGCCTTCCAGGACGCCCAGGTCAGCACCAACGTCCCCGGCATCGGCATCGGCGGCCTCTCCGCCGCCCAGACCACCGACTTCCCCGTCAACGTCCAGATGCCCTCGGGCATGACCTGCCAGGGCTCCGTCGGCGGCGCCAGCAACGTCTGCATCGTCCGCCTGCAGAACAGCGCCCTCGCCGGCCCCTTTGGCGGCTCCGCCGCCTTCACCCAGAGCACTGCCGCCAAGAAGCGCGCCATCGAGTACAACCTGGCCAAGCGCCGCTTTGCCCGCGCCCTCAAGACCGAGCAGTAGGTTCGGGACATGATTCTCTCGAGTCAAGTGGATGGATGGGTGGCAAAGCAACTCACAACAACTCGCCTGCTGGTCTGGACTAGCTGAAAAGAGGTTGTTTCGGGTTTTCGTTTTTCTTTCTCTTTTTTACCCTCTCATGATAATGGTCGGCTAGTCATTGGGTTTCACAGCGCATTATTATACCACACTCTTTTTTTTTCTTTACATATAAAAGAAAGACCCATTATGAAATGGGCATCGATATATTCACATATATATACATATGGGAGGAGGGACGGTTGTAAATAACACGAGATAGATGGTTGTAAATGATGAGATCACATTCCTTAATATCTGTCCTGAAAATAATAGGATCTGTGGTGATTCTTGACAACGCATTCAACACAGTAATAACACGCCGCTTTCATCCGACATCCGAAATAAAGTTAGTCACTTCAGAAGTACAACTTTCTTTTTTGTAGATACTTGTCATTCACAGGTTGGAAGAATCCGACCAACAACATAAACTTGTCTGTCACGTCACTCGAACGAAGAGAAAAAAGGGTGATCTAAGCCAGCTTCATTGGACATGTTTCTCCCCTGAGCACATGAGGCTGAGAGGGAAGGACGCCTCTATGCGACCAAGGTTTCAAGCAGATGGAGATACCCTTGATATCCCATGGTTGGTCGAGGCTACAATTTTGTCAGTCAGACAAAATGGTCTGGATGGTGTCTGATGAATTGATAACCTCCAAGTAGCTAGAAGTTCCTGGGATGGGATGGTAGATAATGCTGTGCAACTAAGTAATCTTAATGCACAGTAGTAATCGTGGACAGGTTCAAGTGATATGGAGGATAAGTATCTTAATTTTTGTGTACGATTATTAGAAATTAAGGAGCATGTATCAATGGCATGGGAGGCTAGCAGAAGAGAAGTGGAGAGAAGATGAAGAAGACTGGCAAGATGATCTCGGATATTGCAAGTGACTGGGCTTGATTCACAAAAGCTTCGGGAGGTGTGTGCTTCTCAAGCAGCCAGGTAATGTGCTTTCGTTTTGACAGCAGGTCAAAGATAAGCCTGTCAATTCAACCATGTTTCTTGCATTATACTAATCGTGTTGAACTTGTGTCTGGCTTCCGGTGAGTGCTCTTCCCTACCCTCGTCTCTGCTGATATACTCTGCTCAAAGGAGGACTATGAAGCCTGATTTCCCTCCAGGATGTCATGCGAGTTTCTATACTCTCTATAACGCGAACTTCCAATAATACTTAATTTTTATTATCATAACAGGATATATCTTAAGATTTGGATTTTAATATCCTGTGCACTGCCCCTGGCCGGACCCTGATGTAGAGCCCCCCCCCCCCTTTCAATTTGGACGGGACTGGTACAGGGTTGATATGAGGTATACGGAGCGATGAGAACCACCAGCGATATGGCAAAATGGGGCGATTGCCTCGATCTTGTTTCTTGCAGGGTTGCTGCTGACTGAGTCTTCCTGTTACCACCTCTTTGGGTCGGTATCCTGCTCACGACTTTCCGATCTCCCCCTTGACCCATGACTCCAGTCCGCCCGCTGCGATAATGGCCTGCACGTTCTCGGGCAGCTCGCCGACCTGCTCAGTCCAGGTCTCGCCACCCTTGCCCTCCGTCACCTTGACAAGGCTGTGCTTCACGTCCCAGGTCAGTGTCCAGCCCGTCCGGCGCGTCAGCTGGCGCCCGGCAGCCTGGCCGGAGTAGGAAGACGAAGAGGAGAAGTGGGCGCGCAGACGCTCGAGGAGACGCGGGACTTCCAGGCCCATGAGCGCGTTGTTGATGCTGTTTCGGGAAAAGATGTTGCCAAAGCTCCCAGCCACGACGAGCGGGATCTGCTTCGCGAGGAGCGCGGTCGCTGCCTGTTCTCTTGAAGACCCGCAGCCAAAGTTCCTGCCGGCGACAAGGATGTCGTTGGGCTTGGCGATGCCGTAGAATTCGGGATCGTAGTTGGACATGCAGGCGCGTGCCATGTCCTCCTTGGAGACGTTGTCCTGGTATGTCAACTTGCCGGGGTAGATGCTGTCCGTGTCGAGGTTATCGGCGTCGCAAAAGAGGATCTCGCCACTGATCATCTCGGGAAAACCAGGCAGGATCTTGACGGCGGGCTTGTCAGCCTCAGAACCCTCGACAGACTGCATCAGGGCTTCCATCTGCTTCAGGGCATCGGCCAGCTCGTGCTCCATGGTGGGCTCACTACCGGTGCCGAAGCCACACTCGACGCCAGACCAATCCGCTGGCACCTGGTGGGCCCCGGGGCCAGAGATGATGCCGCTGAGAGCGCTGGCTGCCACGACCTCTGGACTTGCCAGGTAGGCCAGGGCGTCCCGCGAGCCCATCCGTCCCTTGAAGTTACGGTTGCTGGCGCTGATTCCGACCTCGCCAGGCTCCAGGAGGCCCTTACCCAGCCCAATGCAGGGTCCACACCCGGCGGGCAGTGGCTGCGCACCAGCATCGAGCAGAGCCTGCCAGTCGCCAGCAGCCTCGGCGGCCTCCTGTTCGGGTGCTGAAGCTGCCGCGATATAGAACTGAACACCGTCGGCAATCTTGGGAACAGTGCCAGGGTTGGCCTTGGCGGCGTCCTTGAAGACTTTGGCGGCCGCGGCGAGGTCCGAAGCACGGGAGTTGGTGCAGGAGACGACGTATGCACGGTTGACCTTGATATTCTTCTGGACGAGCTCGTTAAGGGGCGTCGCCACCTTAACAGAGTTGGGCCCCGATACGTAGGGCGAGAGGGAAGAGAGGTTGAGATAGAGCTGCTTGGCATAGGAAGCGCCCTTGTCCGACGTGAGAGGGTTGGCAAACAGTTCTTGTATCCTCTCGTGTGTGATACGCTCTCGGGTCGTCCTTGTCTCGTAGGCCGCTGCCTCATCTGCCTTGCGCTGCAGCCAACGCTTCAGGGTCTGGTCGATGGGGAACAATCCGGTGAGCGCACCCCACTCGCACGCCATGTTGGCTATCGTCATCCGGCTGTCCACCGACAGGCTTGCCATTGTCTCCTCCGAGCCGGTGAACTCGACCGCGTGGTTCAGGACATCGCTGTTGAACAGGCCGCATAATGCGACTATCACGTCCTTGCCCGTCACGCCTTCTGGTAGTGTTCCCGTCAATGTCACCTGCGCAACAGGCGGGATCTGCCACCACGTTCGAGATGTTGCCCAGATACTAGCAGCATCTGTCCGTACCACAGGCGTCCCGAGGCAGCCCACCGCGCCGTAGTGCGTGCTGTGCGAGTCCGAGGCAACGACCATAGTCCCTGGCCACGCATATCCCTCCTCGACCATGATCTGGTGCCCAATGCCTCGGCCTGCTGGGTAGAAGTCGATGCCATGCTGCTTCGCAAACTCTTCGATCTGGCGGTACTTTTTCAGGTTCGACTCGCTCGCGTTCTGGACGTCGTGGTCGAGGGTCATGACGATCTGCTGTGGGTTGTTGACGCGCGTGGCTCCCAGTGACATGAACTTGAGGGCAACGGGCCATGAGTTGTCGTGAGTCATACAGAACTCGGGTTTCATGCTGATATAGTCGCCGCTCTTGACGAGCTTCCCTTTGGGCAGACCAACAGCATATCGTTGGACAATCTTCTCCGTCAATGTTTGTGGTGGCTGCTTTTGGAAGGATGAGAGAGTCGAAGTAGAGGAAAACGTTCTTGATGGCGCATTGAATGGTCCAGATCGTACGGAAGGGGTGGCCGCGCTCAGGTAGCGAATGCGCCGGGAGGAGGAGAAAGAGGAGGAGGGTGGGCATGTCGTCGAGGAGAGTGACCGCAGTTCATGGTGGTGAGCTGTCCTCCTCGGCAGGAGGTCGACGAATCGATTCAACCGAGGAGGAAGAAGCCTGGACTTTGCGAAGAGTTAGAGAAACTGGTAGGTCGGGAAACTGTTGTTGTTTCGGAATAGAAAAAGACGTGTTCTGTCTACTTACTGATCTGCGAGCAATCATGACATATGCCCTTCAGGATGGTCATGTCAACATAGCATCATTGTCAGATGTGTCATGGACAAAATCTACTCTTTTCTTCCCTTCTTTTTTTCTTTTTCTCCCCCCTTCCATTTTCCCCTCGCCTTTTCGTTTTGTTCTGCTATGGTACGCGACTACTGCGAAGCCGGACTGTTACGTCAGCCAGAATATTTGTAGTGTGGGCCCTACCAGGTTCAACCCAGCATTGAATGGACTAGCTAAAGATGTGAAGGAGGGGCCCCATGCTGCGGTGGGGCAAAATTAGCCAATCATCATCACTGAGTTGCTCATTCTGATCAGGGTCCCGACCTGGTGTGTTGTCGAGGCCAACGAAATCGGCACCTTTTCGAACATGGGAAGAGCCAGACCAGCTCTTGAGTGTTGAGGATTTGCCAAAGAGGTAAATAATTCTGAAAAGAGCAGGAGAGAAAGTCTATGGTCTCTTGTTGATCTGAATAGCAGCAAGATGTCAGGGTTGTCAAAAGCGCTTGCAGCTCCAGCCCTGGACAATCCAAAATCTCCCATATTTCTTCCTTAATTGCTATGAACCCTTAGCTTCAGTTGTGGGAACCCCAGCGAAAAGGTAAGATGGCACATGTGGTGTACCTAGGTATGACACAAGTATCAAACGATTCATGACTTTTGATCATGGTCTAAGAAAGCCGAATATAATGTGGCTGTACAAGGAGCTGTGTTGTCTCGGCTATGATGGGCACTCTGCTTTGATTCAATGAGTTCATCTACTGCCTAATAAAGTTCAAGCATGTAGAGACAGAAGGCCACATTCAGGTTGTTACCAGATGTGGTATCTGCTATGAATACTGTGTAGATTGCCATTTGAGATTAATCAAATTCAGACAACACCAACAAGTAGGTATCAATCAGGGTCTAAGATGCTGCCATGGACCACAGTGTTCGTTTGTTGACTTGAGTAGGAAATTCTTGTTCTGATTGATTAATTAACAAAATTGATGACTAGAGAGACACAACCACTTGAGGTTAATAACCAGGTCAAGGGTTTTGTCAAAAGCTTGATGTCCCATTTCCTAAAAAGGATAATGTCAATCTTACGGTCTGCCAAATTACAGCATATGATACGCATTATAGTGAATCTGCCCCTCGAGAATTCATAGTTGCAAGCTCAACTGTCTCTTGAGCTGTGAGCTGCAGGCAATGGAAGAACCATGGATCTGTCAATTTCTCCATGTGCCGTGAGATAATGCTGTAGTAATCTGATCAGAGGCAAGATCTTTCTAGCCAGATGTTCTGGAGCAAGTCTCTAATGGGACAATTTGGTACTCTAAAGTTCATCTGTCTGCGCTATGTTCTTGAGTTAAGAAGAAAAATTTCAAAGATTGGCACTGTTTCGGTCCCGCGGTAATAATTAAAGAGCTACCTTGATTGCATCTACCAGAAACCCGGATTGGTAAACTCCACAGATTTGAGAACATGTGATATTGCCATATTTGATCAATACCAATAGATGAATTGGAGCTTCAAAGGTTATCTTCTCTGATGCACATTGATATTTTCTGCATTTGACATTGCTGCTTTCGGCTCAGTGCTGCAGGCAGATCGTTTGACTGACCCTTTCCTCTCAAGTCAATCTGATGATAACTTTCCCGTCAAAGAGAATAAGATGCGAACAGACAAATATGGCTTGTACCAGAAGGGAATATTATCTTAGCGTAATAAGGACCACAACTTGTTCCTGCGGCTTCGTAGGCCCTTCCTTATGCGCCATCCACAATCATAATGATCCGACTCATTCCTTGCCGCACCATCGCTGTACATGCTGTCCCTCATCTGACTAATTGAAACACCTTCGTGTACACCATATGTTACCATGGAACTGCCCAAAGTGGATCCTGGCAGCCTGGTTGACTACCTGCTGATCCATACCTTTCCCGAAGTCTTCACTATGGAGAGACTTTGTGAAACCTTCCTGTTGCGTCGAGGGAGTTGTAAAAATCCAGTTGCCCTTTGCGTCTGAAATGCTGAATATCGGGCTAGGGGACTATCCAGGTCTTCACAAGACCAGCCATCCAACCAACTTCAGTATCCAGGATTCTTTTCCTCTTTCTCTCTCGAGTAATTATTTATCATTGATCTGGCTACCCTATCCATGGATTACAATATAGACAACCGTCAGTTGAGGCTGTCCTTACGAATTCAGAGAAACAAAAGATGGTGTGAATCCATGTTGACTTATACGAGTATTATCAAGAACGTGGAAGAGCTCCATCACAAATATGACGAAGAAAGATTTCTCGGCCATACCAGTGCAAAGAGACATTCATTATAAACTACTAATTATGTTACCATAAGAATAGAAGTTGATTTCAAGTGGTGACGCAGTGTCAACTTTCCCATCTGGGTCCAATCTCGAGCCCGCAACAGAGCCTCCCAGACCAGCTTCGGCCATACTTTTTTTATTCATGACAAAATGAGTGTTTCAAGGAATATTTGGAAAGAAATGGAAAGAGGTTATTGATTGGGAAGTATCATCAGCAGTTGCCGGAACAAGTGAATCTAGTGTCTTATTCAACCTACAATCAATTCATTAGAATAGCAAACATGATATTATCTTGCTCTGTTGGGAAATACAATCTGACTTTTCAGTAATCTGATTCACTTGATCTTGTTTTCTAACTTCTCCAACTGGAACATCTTCCAGCAAACAAAGTCTATAAGCCATTCTCCGAAGAATGTGTAGCCCCACCAGAGGGGTCTTGCCAATCCACCATACCAGAACCAGTCCGGTCTTCCTACCCAAGTCCTCAGGAACCACGGAGATTCCCACTTCAGTGCGCTCGAAGCAAGCTCTCGTGCAAACGCCTCGTTGTCGACTGGACTGTTGTTCTGGCTAAACACCAGGCGCTCCTCGAACAGGTCGTTGACAGGCACGTATAAGGAGTCTGGGGGTAGAGCCCTGTGCTGCCGATTGTGGATATTGGAGCGTACTGTACCCACCATGCAGACCATGACCCTGACGCCGAAGGGGCGAAGTTCCTGTCGCAGGGTGCGACTGTAGCTGACTATGGCCCCTTTGCTCGCGCAATAGGCGCTGCCGAAAACGTAAGGGGTCAGAGCAGACAGAGAAGCAATGTTGATGATCAGGCCCTTGGACGGGATGAGAAGGTCCGAAAAGGCAGCCACTGCTGCCATCACTCCGAACACGTTGACCTCAAAGGTCGCCCGTACATCCGGTATGGAAAGGTCTAATGCTGGATGCGTGTGTGTGCGGCCTCTATAAAAGGGAATCAGCAGTCCCATGCCGTAGAATGGGAAGCTGGTCAATCAGATGTAGTAAAAAAGAAGAAGGTTTTCTCTTACGCGTTATTGACCAGAATGTCTAGACGACCTCCAGTGAGTCCGGTAACAACCTTGTGACAATTTTTGATACTGATAGAATCTGTGACGTCCAATTGAACAGCGCTCATGCCCTGGGCGGCGAGATCAGTCAATACTGACGGATCACGAGCCGTGGCGATCACATGGAAGCCTAAGGCAAGTCAGCTACAGAGGACAGCTGAACGGAATAATGTTTAAAGTGGTACTACCTCTCTTATGAAATTCGTGACAGAGGCTATGGCCGATGCCACCAGGCGTACATCTATTACGCTGAGTGTTACTGGCTGTCTTCCAAAGGAGTCTGTTTCACTGGAACCCACCCTGTAATGAGGACTGACTTTTGGTCGAAAGGTTCTGCCATTTGTCAATGTCCAACTGGAGTAGATCGGTTGGGTTCCTAAGCATGAATGAGGAACGGCGAGCGGCTTTCGAGTTATCACTCTCCCTTCTGCTCTTGCGTCCTATGTAGAGGTCAAATAATCTGTACTAGAGAGCACGTTTCCACAAGTCCTGTTTTCTTTAAGAAGCACAATGTAACTCAAGATCAGCCATCTAGTTCGGCAGCGGGGCGCTGACAACCCGCTGTGCCAGAATAAGGAATCAATCTATTGCCAGCTTCCCATTGTTTCATGGAGAATCAATATTTCTATACTTAAACAAGAATTGTAGCCCAGAAGATATTGTCAAGTGGGAAATTGTGCAATATTGTCTGGCAACAGTTTTGTACACGGCTTGTATGTCATCATCACATGTACAATTCAGTCTCCCCCAGTATTACATGGGAAGCCATCGCATGTCTTCTGAAGCTGCAAAGGGAGAAAGGTGGTGGAGTTCCCTGAGGCGTCGGAGGGGACTGCTTGCTTGTCAACCGGGTAAATTAGCTACGTATTTACCTATTACGTGTAAGCCGGTGTCTTTGGTTATAGCAATACCTTGGGTGGGAATGTAGGAAGGGCCTAAAGGGGAGTGTGAGCAGTAAAACCTCAGATTGCCATTTCCCGTAATCCTTCCTTTTCTGGCAATTCCCATTCGGGTATACATACTGTAGCACATTGCCTTTCATGTATACAGTACTTCGCCTAGCCAATCATGCCAGGCCATTATTGAGATGACTAACCATAGCATCAAGCGAATGACTCTGGGGAGGAAATGGTCGACATCTTCTTGCTTTACATCCAACCAATGCTTCTTCCATTCCGAGGAAAACTGGAGAACGCGTGGCCAGGCATTCAGATCCATGTACAATCCAAGCTGCAGTATGAGTGCTGCATTAGATTCAAAGCCCAGCCGCGCCATTTCTGACTTCCTGACCTTTTTCAGAATCATACACAAGTACTGACTTTACCGCATATGTAGTACAGACTCATTGGGAAGTATCGTCTCTACATTCTCATCGTCCCACAAACTGAACCCCGTTCCACCTGGACTCACCTAGACATATGATCCTGTTCTGGAGGCAGCTTGGTGCCTGTCGGGGCCGCCATTGTAAACTAAGGACGACAGTAATCTACAAATATCTCCCAATGCAAGTGTGGTCCGTGGATGATATAGCAAAGTGACTGAAACCTCCCTCAAATCAACCAGACACGCATTCACGCTGCCCTGTCCTGACCACATCCACCAAAATCTTCATCGCAGCAATGGCCATCAGCAACGGTGTCACCGTGTCCTTCAAACCTCTTCACCCCACTTTCGGGGCGGAGTGCCATGGGGTTGACTTCTCCAAGCCGGTACCCGAAAAGGTCATCGCCAGAATTCGTGATGGCATGGCCAAGTATGGAGTCCTGGTCTTCCGTGGCGCCCAGCTTGACGATGCGAGGCACGTGAGCTTTGCCCGCCAGATGGGCGAGCTGGACAGCTCCACTGTCTTCATCGTGCCAGGCCAGAAGTACCGGCTGGCGCCCTTCAACGAGCTTACTGACGTGGGCAACATCGAGGCAGACGGCTCGGTAGTCCAGAAGGACAGCCTGAGATATCAGCTAGGCCAGGGCAACAACCTTTTCCACGTTGATTGCTCTTACAACCCTCGCAGGGTCGGCTTCTCCATCCTCCGCGCTCACCAGCTGCCCCCTGAGGGTACAGGCGGTGGGACCGCATTTGCCGACACAAGGACAGCCTATGATGACTTGGATGATGAGACAAAGGGCAAAATCAAGGACTACGTTTTTTGGCATTCCATCTGGCACAGCCGACGACTGGCCGCCCCTGACTGCGAGTTTCTCAAGCACATGGCTCCGGAGAATAACACCATGGCCCGCCACAAGTTGGTGCAGCTGCACGAGCCTAGCCAGAGGATGAACATGTACATCGCGGCCCACGCCCACCACATTGATGGGATGACAAAGGAAGAGAGCCAGCCGATCATCGAGTCTCTGCTCCAACATGCCACTCAGGAGAAGTACACCTTCAGGGTGGACTGGGAGAATGACGGCGATATCGTCATTTGGGTGAGTGATTACTAACAATATATTGGACGGAAGAGGTGATTAAAGCAGACAAAATACTGATTTACCTCATACAGGATAATACGTGTGTCATGCACCGAGCCTGCGGAGGCTCCTTCGAGGGCAAGCACATCCGCGATATGAGGAGGGCGACTGTTCTCGACTCTTCATCCACAGCCTGGGGGCTCAATGAGCGAAATGAAGGCTCTGATCTCGTCTCCGATTTGGCCAAGGGTTTTGGAGCCGCCCAGAAGGCGGCGTAACCATGAATTCCATTCTGCGTTCGAGAATCATGTCCAAGATAATTACGTGTAGCAAAAAAATTATGTCATTCTACGTTCGCACCATTTGTCTTGTCATGTTATGTCTGCGACTGAAATGAACCTTACACAGTGCTAATATTCTCCTAGAGAAGTTTGTGGGTATGGATGTTGGCTGCATGAAAGGTCTTGCCGAGTGAGATGCTCCGTGATCGTTTCGAACCCCTCTCCTCCGTCTAAGTTTTTGACAAATGGGTGCTGGAGGTATAATCCAGTCTTTCCAACCTGAGATTCTTAATGCTTCGGCCTGAAATTACGAGCCTGAGATTGGCAACATAGTCACGAACATGGAATATTATGTGAGGGGTATCTAGTTTCTGGTGATGAAGTGAGATTTCTACCACCGCATAGAAAGGGAGATCACTTTCCGCCGGGATGTACTCATAACCAACTACACTTATTGCTACATAGCCAAGGAAAATATTCAAAACTAGAGAGTCCCAACCAGCCATATATACTTATACAGTAAGGTATTTGAAGAATTCAATCAGCCTCACACAACTCACTGATCCACAGCCTTAGCCTCGTCGGCGTCTCCGACACTCCGTGGTGGTGTGGTCACGGTCGATGTTGTAGGCAGTCCAAAGTCGTCCGTGGCCGCACCACTGCTGCCCTGTGAAGCGGCATCCTCGCTGGACTCTGGGTCAAGCGAATCCTCTTGAGACTCAGCATCAAGGATAGAATCCTCAGAAGAAGACGTGGTTGGCTCTCCCCCAGCGTTTGGCGCATCCTTAACGTTGGGGATCAACGCAGGTGCCAGTCTGGCCACGGCGTCCTCAACCATGTCTTCGACGGTGGCGCCGCCGAGCAGTTTCAGGACGGGCAGGTCCAGATCCAGCTCGCGCGTGAACCAGATGCGCATGTCGACAGCAACGAGCGAGTCAATGCCCAGCTCGATCAGGGGTGTACTGGGTGAAATGGCGCCGTCCTCTGGTCGCATTCCGAGGAGCTTGTACAGGTTGGCCACAAAGCCTCCTATAATTATCTCGTATCAGCGGTTGTTGCGACACTCCAAGAGGAGAGGACAATAGTCGTGGAATCATTACAATTACTTACCGAGAAGCGCCTTCTTCACATCTTCCATTGTTGTCTGCTCTTTGAGCTGGTCCCTCACCGAGACAGCAGCGCCGTCGTCTCTCTCGGCCGCATTTGCCTTGGCCCTCTTGTACCAGGAGAACCTTGGCACATCCAGCCACGGCGGCGGGTTTTCAGCATCCGCGTCGATAGGTCTGATGGCTGAGGCAACTTCCCAGATGCCGTGGACCGCACCGTCGTCTGGCTTGCCCGCCAGCACCGCCTCGGCGAAGAACTGGAGATAGTCCCATTCCGAGATGTTGGAGTAGCCCATCTTCTCGAGGCGGTCCATCAGATTGGCCTCACGGCGTGTGATGTAGCCAATACCGTAGATGCCAGCCAGGTTCATGACGGACCCTGCAAGGCCTCTCCGCCGGCGACCTTCGACCACGCTGACCATGAAGCCGTTGGCAGCGGCGTAGCTGGATTGGCCGACGTTTCCTGTTGTATATGCTAGCGACGAGAAAATGGTAAAGAAGTCTAGGTCTGGCTTCTGGAAGAGAGAGTCGAGGTATTGAGTGCCTTTCACCTTGGGCTCCAAGGTCGCGTTGAAATCCTCATAAGACTGGTTGGCGACAAGTCCATCGTTCAGCACCATGGCACCGTTGCAGACGCCCGCAATGGGCGGAAGGGTCTTGTTGATAGTCTTGTACGTCTCCAAGACTGACTCGGCTTTAGTGATGTCCCTGTGAGGTCGTGTTAGAGAATATGCTCGAAATGAAGGAAACAAAAGAGAGTAACAAGCATTTCAAGATGAAATTTCTCTGTCAACCTACATGGGAAGAACCTTGACGGTGGCCCCGGCAGCTTGTATTGTGTCCAGCCACTTCTTGTCAAGCTTGGGGTTGCGAGACGTCAACACGACATAGCGGGCGCCTCTCTCGATCATCCAGCGGGTCAGAGAGAGCCCAAGCTCGCCAGTCAGACCGGCAAGCCAGTACGTCTTGTTAGGACGGAACTGGACCTCATCCTCGGAAGGGACGAGCGCAGCATCCGCGGTGGGCTGTTCCTCGAGATCGAGAATTTCAAATGTGAAGTGCGCCTGATCCTGTTGCTGGTAGCCAGGAATGTCTGCGAGGCTGAGCTCCGTCACACGTTCGGTGGCGTCGAGGGTTGAGTAGGCCTCGAAGAATGCCCGTGCCTGGCGAAGCAGCTGTAATGCAGCTTCTGTACAAGCCTGAGGCTGCACATAAGCTGAATCACTCAGGAAATCATCGGGACAAAGGCGTTTGACATAGGATGGGAGGTGTCCTTCGAGGTGTGCCCCTGAACGTGCTGAGTCGTGTGCGCTGGGAAATTGTGCAAAGGTAGATAACTTGAGAGGAAGCAGGCCCAAAACTGTCCGTTTGTGAGAACAAGGGTGCAAGTATTGTAATTGACAGCAGCTGCTACGAGCACGTTTTGAAGACGATGTCGTTAGGCCGAGGGTGATGTGACGATCACGAGCCAGTTCCCTCAAAGCTGCTGCAAGGACAGTCGTAGGCTCGTGCACCATCAGTGATGTGTTCTTGGCCGTGTGCGAGACGAGGTGATCACCCAGGAGGAAACTGGCAGCAAAAACGAGCAGCTGGGCGACCTGGCCCTCTGGCACGTCCATAGGGAGAACAAGGTCTTGAGGAACGAAGACCTTAGATTGCAGCGTCTCAGAAAGTGCGAGCACTGTCTGCTCGGTGCCGGCAACCTTGCCAGCAAGGAGATGGAGGCATCCGACGGAAGGGATTGTTAGGGCCGACAAGGTCGAACGCAGTGTCTCAACTTCGACGAGGCCTGCTCGCTGCGGAAGGGCCCAGCGGGGCGTTCTCACCTCGCGCAACTCATAAGCACCCACCTTGGTGCGGACAGCAACGACAGAATCCCTGAGCACGACTTGCTTGCGGATTGTCCGTCGGGACGAGTTGTACCGTGCGTCCAGGGACCTGCAGGGCACGATCCGAGGGATCAAGACCTGTCCATCTACAAGACGAATCTCCCGCTCCAGCAACCATGTGGTGATGTACGGCTCAACCCGGCTACTCCAGCACGCAGAGATGTGCATTCTCATCAGCGTGCTGGCAATGTACGTTGTGTCCACTGCGTTGTGAGCTGCGAAATCAACGACCTGGAAGCGCAGGTCTGGCTTCTCGTGAACAAGGCACCGAGAGACGCCCACCATCATGTTGCTGAATGGGTTCTCGCCAGCCACACCGCGTGTGATCCAGAGGACGTTGAGAGATTTCTCCGTCATGAGCTGAATGGCGGCCCATCGCTCAGATGTGAAGGGGTTGAAGGCATCTGTGTCCAGTTCCATCATGCTGAGCACGAGCTGCTTGGGGCCGAAATGACTCTCATTTAGGTCCTCAATTCGCGAAACAACCTCGATCTCGGTAGTGAATGGATGCAGGATGCTGAGTACCTCTTCCTGCAGCTGAGCTGTGTTTTCATCTTGTCCTGCGAGGAGCAGAAGCCTGGGAAGCTTGGGAGCGGTGGCAGCATCGCTACTATTGTCATTGTCTGTCGTCATCTTGAGAGGCTCCCGGATGAGTTGCATCTGCGGATCGATCGCCTGGCTCAACATGACACTGAGAGGTACAATGAACATGCCAGTTTCTGGCGTGGCCGTGTCGATGCCCGAGAACCCTGATCTCCTCAGGGCTGCGTCCCATTTCTGTTGAGGCAGCAGAGGATGGTGCATTCTCCCGTCGTTCTCACCCACCCACCAGCCTGGAAGCGAGCCAAAGAAGAAGGACTGGCGTACGGGGTTCACGTCGGTGATTTCGAGGAGCAACAGGTGGCCGCCGGGCTTGAGAAGCCTGCGCACGTTGGTCAGAGTATTCTCAATGCTTCTGGTTGCATGTAAGACGTTGGAGGCGACAATCAGGTCATAGCGGCGTTCAGTGAAACCTTGCTCTGTCGGTGCCACCTCCACATCGAGGGTTTTGTAGATGAACTTGGCGTCTTGCTCCCTGAAAAGCTCCTGGGCTGCTGGAAAGAAGGAGGCCGAGATGTCGGTGTAGGTGTACGACCCAAAATGGTCGCCGATGCGGCTCATGATTGCTTCAGTGGCAGATCCAGTGCCAGCACCTGTGAGGGTTGGTAAAAATCATGGATTTCAATTAGCACTCGAATTCCTCTCGTCATCATTCTGAACACACCAAACAAGCCAGCGTTTCTAAACCATCGATCGCTGAAGTATACGACAAATATTCACTGCTTACCAATCTCAAGAATCTCCATCTGCTTGGACTTGTGTGCAAGCTGCTGCACCAGGGCACCAAGATAGTTGTTGTATTCAGGAACACCATATGTGTGCTTGTAAACATGGTCGAGCACGTTAGAGTCGCGGAACAGTTCCAGAAGCGACACCTCTCCGCGGATGAATGGAATGAGGTTGTCTCCGAGTGTCATGAGATAATGAAAGTCGTCGTATTCCTTAGCAAACCTATTTTGAATATTGTCAGTATTACGATTTAGTTCAAAGTAGACAATGCCTTACCATGGTAAGGGCAATAACTTACTCTCTCATCGGACCCTCCATGGTCTCAAAGGTATCGTTCAACCATTCCTTCTTGATCGTAGGATGCGATCCTGCAGCTGCCTCCTCAACCACTGAAGTCACCCAGCTGATGTACTTTTTGGGATGCCAAGGCAGGTCCTCGCGCTCTTCAGGCTGAATCGCATCGTGCAGTCTCTTCATGTAGAAGAAGCAGGCTCGCTCGACGAAGTATGATTTCTCCCACTTCTCCGTCTCGACTTCCCAGAACTCAGTGTAGTCCCGCGCGGCGTCAGGCTTATCTGAGCCCCAGACCGTCTCCGAGAACTTCTGGGCGTCATCCTTGGCCGTGATCTGTGTTACAGGAGTGACCTGCAAGCCCTCGATCTGCAACATAGCGTTGCCGTCCTCGTCGTAGACGTCGATGTCGCCCGAGATGTCCTGGGACGATCGGTCCACCTGAACCCCAGCGTCAAAGGATAGATCCGTCTCGAGGCACGCCGTCTTGTTACAGGTGAAAGGATTGATCTTGATGGACCTGATCACGGTGGGTACCATCAGTGTCCAGAGCTGACCATCTCCTGGTGCGCCGATGGCACCAAACAAGCCCTGGAAAGCAACATCAAGAGGCGCAGGGTGTACAATTAGATCAGGCTTGTAGTTTCCTTCCTCAGACGTGGTGTGGATGACACCTGAAGAGGCGAGCCTCCTGCGACTTAAGCCCGTGATGCCTTTGAACATATCCGCATAGTTATAGCCCAATTTTGCCAGAGAGTTGTAGAAGATTTCGGTGTCGACTTCTGTCATTTTGTATTCCTGATCTGTTTGGTCTCTCGAAGGTAGTGTCCCCTGAGAGCCTTGACCAAGGCAGACCTTAACGCGAGCTGTCGAGATGGTCGTTGGCGCTGCGTCTTTGGTTGGACAGGCTCCACAGATAAAGTCGCCCAGGACGAGACCAGAGGCATCGTCTCTTTGGATGTTACAAAGGGTCACGGTGACCTCAGCACCGAGGTTCTCGTCCATAAAACCCAGGGCCCGGCGGATTGTCAGGTCCTCCAGCTCAATGAGCTCCATCTCCTCTCCGGCGTCCTGCATAAAAAGCTTGGCTGCCTCGATGGCCATTGCGGCGAACCCAGCACCAGGGAAAATGGTCTGGCCCTGTATCTGGTGGCCACGGACCCAAGGAATTTCTCCGGGCTTGAGGAAATTACGCCACCGCATCTCGGTCTCTCCGCTGTCAAGACGAACACCTAGAAGCTCGTGATGGCCATGTTGACGGAAGCGCATCGCTTTGGATATGCGCGACTCGGCCCAGAATGTCTGGCTGTGGTCCCAAGTGTATCCTGGCATCGACCTCAGAAATCGCGGCCTGTCGTCGAAACCAAAAGTCTTGTTCTTCTTGCTGTTGACAAATGCAGCGTCAAGGCGCGCAAGATTCACATCCGAAGCACCAACGTGGGCCCAGATCGCCCCGACCGCATCCGAGAATGCCGTGACGTCGTCGGCATTCCTGCCCAGGACACCATAGTAAGGCACTGAAGTCCCCAGCGTCTCCTCAATCACCAGACTGGCGGGACCCTTGAGGGCTGGATGAGGACCAACCTCGAGGGTCATGGCCGGCACGCCATGCTTCTTGAGGGCGCTCTCGAGGGCTTGTGAGAACAGGACAGGCTGGAGGAGGTTTTCTTTCCAGTATGAGCCCGAGAGCTGCTCGGTCATGTCGCTTGTGACCAGATCACCTCCAAGAACCGAAGAATACCACTTGCACGAAGGGTTAGGCTTCTGGACAGAAATCTGGACTCGGGCCATGGCGTCCATATAGGGTTCAGCACATGGCTCCATGTGATGCGAGTGGTACGCCGTGTCGACCTTGAGCGCACGAACAAACTTGCTCTCGTCCTCGAAGATGAACTTGGCCCTGTCGATGGCCTTGTCATCGCCTGAAAGAGTCACGCTCGCTGAGGAGTTACTCGCCGCCACGTTGAATCGTCCATAACGTTTCATAGTCGCCAGCTCGCACAGCTCGTTCGCATCCTCCATCGAAGTGCCAACCGCCAACATGGTTCCGGAGGTACCGTTCGGGCCACCACTTGCTAATTTCCCAAAGACACCGCGGTAATAAGCGATCCTGATGGCATCCCCAGCGCTCAGAAAGCCTGCAGCATAAGCAGCGCCAATCTCACCGCTCGAGTGGCCGACTACGACATCAAATGTGACGCCCGCTTCCTTTAGCAGCTCAACCAAGATGATCTGCACGGCTGCACACAAGGGTTGTGAGAATGCTCCCTCCATAACGCGTGAGCTGTCTGCAGGCTTGCTTAGCTCTTCCTTCAGGGACCACCCTGGGCGATCCTGTGTTGGCAGTGCTTGGAGGGATGCGTCCAGATCGTCCATCAAGCTTGCAGCAAATGGCGAGACCTCGACAAGCTTCTGGCCCATCCGTGGCCACTGAGCACCCTGACCAGTGAACACTCCCAGGATTGTGTGGCTTTTGTGGGATGGTCGCACACCAAGAGTCACCCCGTCGGTCTTTTTGGAGTCGAGGGCGGTCCTCAGCTTACTGCGTAGCATGTCGAGCGTGCGAGCAGAGTAGGAAGTGCGTAGAGAAAAGGCAGACCGGCGTGACAGGGTCCATGCCAGGTCGCGAAGGTTGGTGCTCTCCTCGTCCAGATCCTCCAGGTAGGATAGGTACGCTTCGAGCTGGTTGGCCAGCGTCTTCTCCGAGTTTGCAGAGAACAGGAACGGCAGGGAAGCTGTGGAGCTTCGAGCGAGAAGAGCCTTGCTAGCAGTCTCGGGTTCGTAGGCTTCGATAATTGCATGTGCGTTGGCTCCACCAAATCCTATTAAGAGATCAGCAATATTAGCATCTTAGATTTCAAGAAAGAAGCCGAGAGAAGGAGAACTGAACCCACCGAAGCTGTTGACACTAGCTCGCCTGGGAACACCAGGTGGAAGCTCAGGCCAGGGCTTGGCCGTCTTCAGGATCTCCAGCCTGCCATAATAAGGCTCGATATCAGGATTGAGCTCGTCAAAGAGCATGTTGGGCGGGATGAAGCCATGCTTCATGGCAAGCGACGCCCGGAGGAGGCCTGCAATTCCAGCGGTGCCTTCCGTGTGTCCAATTACTGTCTTGATGGAACCCACGTATAGCACATCCCTGGGTTCATGTTCTTCTCCTTGGGCCTCTTTCTTGTTTCCAAAAAAGGCCTTGTAGATTGCGCCGGCTTCTTGTGGATCACCAGCCTTGGTCCCTGTGCCATGAGCCTCAAAATATTGGCAGCGGTCCTTTTCGACCGAGAGACCAGCCCGTGCGTACGTCTGGCGGATGAGCTGAGCCTGCGAAGTGCTGCTTGGCATCTTATGAGACTGCATTAGCAATTCACGAAAGCAACTCTCGAAAGATGGAACAAGAGGAAGCAAGCAAGTCTCACTGTGATCCCAGGAGTGCGCCCATCTTGATTCACACCGGTCTCGCGGATAATGCAGTCGATGGTGTCGCCGTCCGCAATGGCATCGCTCAGCCGCTTGAGGATGACGGCAGCCACTCCTTCACCGCGCGCATAACCGTCGGCCTTGGAATCCCACATACGACTGCGGCCCGTAGGCGACAGCATATTGACGTTGCTCTCGGCGACATAGTTCGCTATTGCAAGGAGAATGAAGGATGTTTAGTTACTAATTACTTATAATTTATTGATGATCGAGAGGAAAGAAGGCGGAAATGGTGGAAAGCTCCCTTACTAGGTCCAAATATCAGATTAGCTCCGGCAGCAACGGCCAGGTTGGACTCTCCCTTCCGGAGTGCCTGGACAGCCTGATGTGTTGCAATAAGACTAGAGGAACAGGCGGTATCAACGGTCATAGAGGGGCCAGTCCTGCAGAAAATATGCGTGAGAAAATGGGGAATGTCTCTAAAAGTGGATTGCATACAGTATCAGATCAAGAGGAAAAGAGGCTTACCAGTTGAAGAAATACGAAACTCTGTTTGAGAGGATGCTAAGGGCAGTGCCCGTAGCTGCATACTTTGGCAGAGACTCCAGATCGTGGTATGTGATGTGCGCATAGTCATTACACATGACTCCAACGTAAACAGCCGTCGGCGAACCAGATAGCTCTTCTATCTTGTGGCCAGAGGCCTCGAGTGCCTCATAGACAACCTCCATCAGAATCCTCTGCTGCGGATCAATCGAGTCTGCCTCGGATCCCGGTATGTTGAAAAATTGCGCATCAAACACGCGAGGATCTTCAGTGAGCTGGTATGAGTGCAGCACATTGCTAGTGCCATGGTGACTGCCATCCTTGTGGTAGAAGCCCTCGGCGCTGAAACGGTCGATCTTCGTGGCGACGTCGCGTGGCGTTTTCAGCAGCTCCCAGAGTTTAGACGGTGACGAGCAGCCACCAGGAAAGCGGCAGCCACTGCCAATGACAGCGATGGGCTCGTTCACGTAGGCCATTGAAGTGAAGGAAAGCCAAAAAACAAAAAGAGAATTTCGACGGGCTTGGGGGTTCGCGAAGATGCAGAACCAAGACTCTGCCTCCAAAGAGTGGTGCGTCGTGGTGAGCCGACATCGACGTCTTTAATCAATCAACTAATCACTATTCTACAGCTTGGTGCTAATTATGTGTAGTAATGCAAAGCATGCGAAGTGTCGATCGCTGAAGCCTCATGCAAGTTCGGCCCAATGTTCGCCTGTGTAGCCCAAAATATTTCGACAAATGCAGCAACCATGAAAAGCACGTGGCCCGGATGTGGTTCCTGAAGAACAACTCCTGCATCCACCCCACGTGGCATAGAGCAATGCCAGATCTGAAGATTGCCGTATTAGGTATTCTGCTGATTGTAGGAGCCTCTGCAATGTGTATGGACCGAAAACGGCAAGTAGATGCATCAGCTTCAGTCAGCCCGCATACCCCCCCCCACCCCAACCCACCTCCAAGAAAGAAAACCTACCACAAGATAGGCGTGGGATTTGGAGCCAGGTGCCTGAGTGTAAGGGGAAGCCTACCATAACGTAACCCGCCATGGCGCATCGAAATGAAAGAGGCAAGTCTTATCTGAGTGGGATTTGTGATTATTTTGTGTTCTTGGATGACTGAAACTTTTGTCTGGTCACGTCTACTCCAAGTTCTTGCTTCTCTGTACCTGGTGTGTCACCGATTATAGGATGATATGCGCCATGAAATCGTTGATCAATGATCAGCGTGCCTGAAGAGATCTAGAATGCTGTGTAATCACCAAGTTTCCCCGCAACTTGCCTGCGGGCTCTTCTTTCAGAGTAAGAGCAGGGTGTCGATCCTCCTGCGCGTATGGAGAGTTGTCCTCCACATACAATCGCCTCCTAGATCGTCCGTCAGCCTCGGACTTCAGTTAGCTGATGGGGTTTTGAGACTCATACTATCCGGCCCCCCCCCCCCCCCCTCTTCTTTCTTTCTTGCTTTTTTCGTTTCTTTTTTGGCCGAATGAGTATTGTAATGAATCTCATAAGCCACTGGCAGAAATCTAAAACTGGACTCTGTTTGACAAGTAGAATCAGCCATGGGCCTACAAGGAGCCCCGTGGCCCTTTTGTATTGATCACCACCCTGGCCAAAACAGTCCTGTTATGGGAGGTCTGCCCGAGACAGACAACTGAGGCTGGCACCATTTTGTCTCGGATCAATTCGTTCCAGACCTCTCTTTGGAGGAATATAGAATAGAAACCCTGATTTTAATCTCACATGACATACGGGTATCTCAAGATCAGGGCACAATTAGCTTCGCCGGGGCGGCTGGGGAGGCAGCCCCGCGAGGTCGTCCAGGGTCTTACAAGGACATCACTGAGATACACATCGACTGCCCAGGCTATACAGGCGCACAGACTACGGGTTTGTGACTATTTGGGGCTGTAAGAGACATATTAGGCGGTCCGCCGTCAAAGCAAGGCCAATGAGACGATAAGGTCGTGCAGATGATCTATGAATGGATCATTCCCAATATGCTGTACACAGTGATTTCTAATCATAACGTAGGCTCCTTGCTAAGCACATGTCTATGTTGTGTAGAATTACTCAAGAATGGCTTTAGTGAATGCTTTAATGTCAATAGGCATTTCGACATATAATAACTACTGAAATATAGATTCTTGATACTTTTCAAAGTGATTTATATAAGAAATCCAGATTTGGATTGCATCGAACTCATATTCAGTCATAGAGACTTTACTTATATATTTAATACTTAAGTATTGATGGTCATATGCAGAAACTATTGGCATATTTCCCTCGTTTAAATGTCCTCCACGCTGCTCTTACTCATTGTCATAGTCATAAGGTTCAAAAGATGCTATAATCTCGCCAATCTCTACGAGGCAGTACCAGAGCCTTTAAGCCTTCATGTTCGCTTCCAGAATGCAACTTTTGTGCCATGCAAGCTGCTGAGAGTGACAGCTAAATGCTCCTGCCAAGGTCGAGTGTCCCTCGGCTCGATGCGGTCGAAAACTTGTAGTAGCCGGACAACTGTGTAGCTGGCCTCGACCAGGGCATTTTGCTGCCCAAGGCATAACCTAGGCCCCCCATTGAAGGGCTATTCATGTGTTTGTTATTAATGTGAGTTTCAATATGATTGTTTTCTGGTGGACTCACCAGATAGCCCCATCCAGGCCTCAGAGGGACTTTCTCGTTCAGCCATCGCTCAGGGCGGAACAATTCACTGTCGCTACCCCAAATCTCAGGGAGCCTATGCATAGCCCAGATAGAATAGAATACACGGCTTCCTTTAGCGACGTAGATAGGAGACAGCCCATCCAGGCCTCCGCCATGTGGAAGCACGGTGTCGGTACGGGCAAAGCGTGCATTGATTGGAACTGGTGGGAGAAGACGTAGTGCTGTGCTGCGCTGTTAATAACAACGATCTCCTCTATGTGTCACAGATGTACAAAGCCTGGGGTTTCTTACTTTCATTCAAGACGCTCTTCAGGTATCGCATCTCCTTTAGTGTCTTATACTCTGGGATTTCGCCATTCAGTCCTCCCACCTCCCTACTCAGCTTATTCCATGCTTCAGGATTATGGGCCAGAAGATAAAACACACTGCTAAGCAGACCAGCCGTCGTGTCTCTGGCAGCTAAGAGAACGTTCAACAGCTCATCCCTGATCTGGACAGGATCACGGCAAGCACGCGCCAGCTCGGCCAGCAGATTATATCTACCTGGCTTGGTGTTTCCTTTGAGTGTCTCGCGTATATACGTGTCGGTGAACTGGTGCACGATTCTGCAGGCCTCTTTAAACTTGGGGTCATAAAGTAGCCAGGCGAATCTACCCAGCTCCCCGCGTCTGTCGAGAACCCCCTCGGCATAGTCGAAGGCTTCTGAAAACTGCCGCGCCGCCGAGCCTGGAGCGCTACCCTGACAGGACACTGACTGCCCCAACAAAAAGTCCGTGGCACTGTCAATGGTAAGATTGAAGAATAGAGGCTGTAGGTCTACGGTCGTTCCTTCAACTTTTGGTATACATGAAATAAGGGCTTGTACATGCGTCTCAAGGCTGCTGAGGTCGGCTACCTGGGCCCGTGTAAAGCCAGGACGGATCAAAGCCTATTTGATATTGATCCAGAGAATCAGCCATACTCGTCCCCAATTTAGGAGACAAAAAAAAATAAAAAAATAAAACCAAGGTTTCTAAATTCTGGCAGAGTCACTTACTCTTGAATGTTGCCATGGCACATCGTCCAGAGTAAAGATGCCCTTGCCCAGCAATGGTCCCATGGCGTCTATCCTGGGTCCGATTCCATAGTCTGTAAAGTTTGTTGCCAAAACCGTCTTGATATTCTCAGGATCGCATGTGGAGACGATCTCTTGACCCAGTACGACAGCCGTATTGGTGCGGCCAACTTCCAGAGCCCTACGTAGGGTTTCCTGCAGGCTGATATGCTCGCGACGGATACGCCGCAGCTTTTTGTATGCAGAAAGCCCAAGAAATCGCTCAGGCTGGGGAGCTCGGATCGGGGTCTGGCATTTGTGGGTTCTCTTGAACGCTCGAACCTCAAAATATCGACGGATGCGTGTGCACAGCAGCACAAACACGACGCCGAGAGTGGCGATATGTAGGGGATTGATGCTATCCATAATGTGGAGCACGGCGTAATATAGGGCAAGATGGAGATAGATCGAGAATATGATTCAGATGCATGTGCTTGGAGAGTAAGGGGGCTTCTCGTTCGTCAGCATCTCTTGACCTGTCCAGAGACGAGCATATGTGCAAGTTTAGACCAACAAAGACACCAAATATCAAGCTTAGAACCACAAATGACAGAATAGCTGGCACTTTCTTGCTTTTATCAGAAAGTCTACCTAAATTCTAATTAAAGAGGAGGGTTATATCCAGTACACGGTACGCAGTGTCTGCAGACGCTTACTACGTCAGACCGTATGATGGGGTTTCAGAACACTGAGTTTGCCTGAGGATATGTTCACTTCCTGCCAGTGCCACTGATTAATCCTGTCAAAAATAGCAAAGCCATGTTTACAACCCAAATGATATCATCAGTATTTCCTATCAGGAAACATAAGTTTTGGATGCAGCCCCGCTGACGGGCAAGTGCAAGACCAGTACCTATTCTAGTAATTACTGTGTTGTCAGCCATCCTTCAAATCCAAGCCACGTGCACAAGTGGATATCTCGACTTACCAATCTTAGTGAGGTGATCCCCGTACCCTCAAGCTGTCTTCTAACAATGAATCCGTCTTTCTGGAGTAAATAGGCAGATAAAACCTGGCTAGCCAACATGCATCTCTGGCATGATGAAAACAGCCCATAAAAGCCAAAATCAGCAGATCTTCTCGCACTATCTCCCCATGCTCACATAGCATAGCAGTGTAAAAAGAAGAAAAGAAAAAAGAACCAAAATGTCTACCGCCCATGTCATTCCACAGCACCAGACGGCCATCGTTGCCGGTCCGTCGGGCGACTTTGAGGTCTCGACCTCGATAACAGTCCCGAATCTGGATCCCGGCGAGATCCTCATCAAGACTTGTGCGGTGGCGTTGAACCCTGTCGACACCAAGCTCGTCGGAGCCTTTGTGACCCCTGGCTGCATCTTTGGTTTCGATTGCGCCGGTGTTGTTGTGGCCATCGGAAAAGATGTGCACAAGGACCTTAAGGTGGGAGACAGAGTCTGCGGGAGTGCCAGTGGGAGTAAGGATTTCACCGTCAATTGTCCACCTCAGATGACAGCGGACTCGAGACTGACATCTATCTTGTTTTATTTCTAGTGAACAGCGAGAAGCCCTTAGGCGGCGCCTTTGCAGAATACGTCAAACTTGTGGGCGATCTGACCTTGAAGGTACCTGACTATATGGCGATTGAGGACGCAGCTGCACTGGGGACAGCCATAGCATCCGCCTGCATGGTTCTATTCTGGTCACTAGGCTGGCCTCTGAATCTTTTGGATGGCTCTTCTGAGCGGAGTGAGCCTCTGCCTCCAGTTCTCGTCTACGGCGGAAGCACGTCTACCGGCACCATGGTCTTGCAATTACTTCACCTGTCAGTTGAATTTCTTGTTTTTTTTTTCCGCCACAGAGTCCACATTATCCCGCAATCTTCAAGTTAGACTGGTGATAAGAATACGCAACACTGACAATTCCATCTCCGACCTCTAGGTGCGGGTTTCCCACAATCACCACCTGCTCACCTCACAATTTTGAGCTTGTCAAATTATACGGCGCAGACAAGGTCTACGACTACAAATCTCCCAACTGTGCACAGGAGATACGCACCGACACGGCTAACCTGTTGGAATACGCCATTGACTGCTTTGCGGAAGACTCGTCCATGCGCTTCTGCTATGCCGCAATGGGACGTGCTGGAGGGCACTACACGGCACTGAACCCGTACAACGACCTCTTGGCAACACGCAAGGTCATCACACCGGACTGGATCCTGGCTACACGGATCGCTGGCGACGGCTCCAGCTGGCCGGCGCCTTACGCCTGCGAGCCCGAGCCTCGGCTCCGACAGATGGCGGAGCCGCTGTTTGAGAAGATCCAGATTCTGCTGGACGGCCGCAAGATTCGGCCTCATTCAGTCAAGGTGGAGGATGGCGGTCTTAAAGGAGTGCTCATGGGGGTAGAAAAGATCAGGAAGGGAGAAGTCAGCGGTCAGAAACTCGTGTACACTCTGGCCTAAGCCTGGAGATACCGTATACCTCACTATACGATAACACTGAAGATGAACCTAATTCTGTTCCTGCAATAATTAGTCACTGTCACAATCGTCATTGGAATATTTGAAAATTAGGAAAATTCTTCCAAGATTCATGTGCACATCATTATTACCAACAGGAACCTTAAGGTCCCAAAATGAAGCACAAATCCTGCTGTAACGATGATCAGTTGAGTGAGATAGTTTGCCCTGGATCAATTCGCGCATTAGACAAATAAAGCATGTGGTTCGGGCAATAAAGGCATGATGTCCTCCCATTTGGTCCTCATCTGAGGAGAGAAATCAAACCCCATCCCTGCCCATTTGGGCATATCTCTGACCCTTTTCGGCAATAAAGTAGCCTGTCCCAATCTGGAAATTGATAAACATAGGTAACAGCAATATAGGACGACTTTGGTCATTGATTACTTGACCAAAGATGAATTCCGTGGCTCAGCCACCAGACTCTGTGCTTACTTACACGTGTGACTTTGAAACAAAATAACCCTCAGCAGAACAGTCTCTCATTCTTAGGGCCGAGACCATCGTTTGTATTTTTTTCATCAATGATTCTGAACAGATTTGTTTGTTTAATTTGATGAAGAAGCGACAATGGCGGTTCCCACATGGCGGTTAATCCAACTTGCTGTATTTGCAGCCACTTACGGTCTTGTTCGATATGAGTCCAAGTCAGCCTTCATCGCTCGCTCTGGCTACGTTGGATGCTTTGCAATTCTTTACTCTGGTACCGTGGTGGCGTGGCTGTGTTATTCAAGGCTGCTTAGACCATTATGGCTCAGTCCTCTCACAAAACTACCTCAACCAAAGGTTAGCAACTCCTACCGCACAGGAGGAGAAATATGTAAACATGAGCTTATATAACGCATTTAGGGAGGCCACTGGCTGAATGGCCATTTCTGGAAAATATTCTACGCCGGGACAGGCGAAGTCGAGAAGAAATGGTAGGGAAAGAACCTTCATGTGGGGTTGCGAAGAGCTGGCTTCACCAGTTGAGGGCCTGTATACTTACTGACCAAGCTGCAATGCACTTTAGGATCCGCGAAATACCGAATGACGGCTTCATATACTACCGCAGCATCTTGAACACCCAGAGGATCATCGTCACGACGCCCAGGACCGTGCAGGAAATTTGCACGCGTGTCGACGAGTTTATAAAGCCAGCCCCAGCCAAAGGCATTGCCGGGAGGATCTTAGGTGAAGGCTTGGTCCTCTCAGAACTCGAAAAGCACAAGCAGCAGCGACGTGTGTTTCTGCCGATCTTTGCCCCTCGGCACATCCGCGAGATGTTTCCTATTTTCTGGAGCAAGGCCTGTGAGGTGACGCAGAAGCTCACGCAGCAGGTTCCCGAGGCCATTTCGGAATCTCACAGAGACCATGCCGTATTCGAGGTCGGCCACTGGGCATCCCGCGCGGCTCTCGACATCGTCACCATGGCAACTCTCGGTGAAGACTTCGGATCAATCCAGGATGAGGACGCGCCGCTGGCCAAAACGTACCGGCGGGCCATTGAGCCGTCTCGTGGATATGTTGTTCTTGCTCTACTCAAGGTGTGGCTTCCAACGTGGCTCGTGGACATGACACCAAACAGATGGAACCGCACAATGCACGAGTCGGTTCCTGTCTTCCGCGACCTGTGTAGACGCTTGCTCCGAGAGAGGCGCCAGCAGGCCGCAGAGAAAGCAAATGCCGGCAAGGATCTGCTGAGCTTGTGTTTCCGGTACGAAGAAGTTGCCTCCGCTGACGAGGAGGAGCTCATCGACCAGATGACCACATTCTTGGCAGCTGGCCATGAGACCATCTCTGTGGGCATTACTTGGACCATCTATATGCTATGTCTGCATCCGGAATGGCAGCCGATCCTGCGCCAGGAAGCTCATTCTCATCTTCCGGACCCCAACTCTTACCAACATGACCTTGATGACGAGAAGCAAACGCCCATGGCGACCAGTGCTGATGTGGACCAGATGCCCATGACTCAGGCCTTCATCAACGAGGTTCTACGTTGGTACCCACCCATCCCGCAGACCATGCGTGAGCCGCTGCAGGACACCATCATCGACGGCCAAGTCATCCCCAAAGGCACTTGGATTATCCTGCCAATCAAAGGTCTCCACCGCGACGAGCGCTTCTGGGGCCCTGATGCCAATCACTTCAACCCCAGGCGCTGGCTGAATGCTGATGGCTCCCTCAACACGACAGGAGGATGCACCAGCAAATATGCCAGCCTGTCTTTCATGCAGGGTAGCCGCAGTTGTATCGCTCAGGGCTTTTCGAAGGCCGAGATGGCTTGTGTCATTGCGTCTTGGGTCGGCCGCTTCTCGTTTGAGCTTGTCGATACCGAGCTTCATGACGAGGGGAAGATGCCGATATCGATTGGCAGTCTGTCGGGAAGGCCCTTGAATGGCCTTGATGTCAAGTGGAGGGTTGTAGGCGGGTGGTTAGACTAGATATCTTGAGACGACGTGATTCATGTCAATATTGCTGTGGAATAAAGTTGGAAGCAAGGTGTAATTTTTGGAGATTATATGAGAGATCGGACTAATAGGATGACAGAAGTGTTCATTCAAGGCATCATGCAGACAGCATTGTTGAGCTGATTATAAGGTCGTGCAATGCCGCTTATCAATTTTCATAGAGCTGAACAATGCTATACAATACATTGAGAATACGGGACGTCAACAAATTCATGATGAGTGAAGGGAATATCAAGTCCAAATACGTTACTAGCGATGACTCGAGGGCATAGGACCTGAGAGTATACTCGCAATATGTTTGGCAATATGGACAGTCAGTGGCATCTTTATCTGTTGATCCTAAAATAAGCTTTGTACAAATTTAAAGAATTTTTTGAACAGCACCAATTTGATAATATTTCATGTAATTATACAATCCCAAAATTTACACATTCAGCTTCCTGGCCAGCTCCTTGAAAATTTCGGCGATATCGGCAGCTACCTGAGGCGTCCTTGGTAGATCATGACCTCCCCGATGGTCGTAAAAAGATCGCTTCTCTGAGTTGCACAGGTACGCGAGCTGAACACTCGAGGGCCATATAGGATCCTTGGCCCCGACAATATGTACAGTCGGGATGTCGATCACGATATCTTTCGGCAAGGAAGTGAAGTCCAACCCAAAACAATCAGACGGCGATGGCATTTTGGTAGCGTCATGAACCAGTCTGTTCGTGTCGTCCCACAGACCATTCCCCGCGCCAGGACGTGTCAGGGTTCGTGCGAGGTTGGAAACTGCATCGGTCTTGGACTTGACCAGCTGCTCCGTCTTGTACTTGATACCCCGGGCCTCTGCGGAGATAGGCAGTCCGAGGTCCTCGAGAAAAGAGTACTCAATGCTTCCATTCATGAAAACGATAGACCTTGGCATGTATTTCAGCCGCGTCTCGTCATCTTTCTCGCGAGCCTCACCCATTACCATGGCCACGACGACCACCGCTGCCTTGGAAAAGCAACATATGCAATCATATGGCCCATTCCTCTCAATATGATGAGTTAGCCATTGGGCAGAATCGCGTATCGAGTCGACATCAGAACCCTTCATCCAAGCATAGGCGGATGAAATGACTGATGATAGCCCTCGAGGAGGCGAACAAGGAAAGGGGCCGTCCAAGAAGTCGAAGCTAAACGTCTTGTCTAATCCCCCCCTGAACGGGACTGCGCGAAGTATCTTGTCAATTCTAGCATAGATGATCCAGCTGGTAACCTAATACTGACCTGTCTGCGCCTTGAAAATAAAACCGCTGGTGGCGTGACCATGTAGCATAAGAGTTCGCATTTTGAGATCTTGGTGCCGGAGACTTTCTGTGGTAAATGGTGCGGAAGCGGTTTGTCAGTTGGAGACCTGAGATCCGAAACAAGAAACTGCTCAGATCTCGACGACTTTAACAGACAGTGAGCTGTATATGCCTGTTCCCCCATGGATCTGACTTAGGGTAATCTTATGCGGCGACTAAGTCCTACTGTAGTGATATCATCCTTTGGTCCTGGGTGCAACTAAACTTACTGAATTTGCATGTGTCACTAAATAGGACTCGAAGAGTATTCCTAATTCAAGCCTGGAGGGGCATGGAAGTGACCTTTGGTTCATGATCAGCCTCGTCACAGTCAAGCCGAAGCTCAATTTATTCCTCAACTCAGACTTTACCCGCTATAGTGGAATCTCGTTCCTGCAAGCTAGCAAGACGCCCATTATAAGGCATCGCTCACTAACTTACCCGATTAGAGCTTGATCTTACATTGCTCTTCTGGGGTGCATACTTAATTCCTCAGCCAGATATAACATTTGTGATCGGCCGAGAGAAAGCTTGCATATCACTCATACTTCTTGTACTGAAAAGGTAGCTTCACCCCTGGAGAAATACATATCTACTACGAGTAACCCTCCTCCCGCCCACTTCTTGTATGCTACAGATAAGAGAGTGTGTGGTGGTTCCTGGGATCCTACCAAGGGTGATGTGTACATCATATGTACACGGTCATGTCATCAGCATGGGGTAATATCAGCAGGATCCTGTGTACTAGGTTTGTGTGCCTAACCCGATAACATTGCCGCAAAGTGGCGACAGGGCGTAGTTTGGCGGTTGTGTTCCTATCTGTCACATGGTCTGTGATATGACTGTGGCATTTCTGTCTCTGAGGTGTTCAGAACTCGACGGGATATGTAATATCTGACTAGGTACACGAAGGCCCATAGTACATCCACTAATTTCAATAGTTTTCTTTCTCCCCTCGTCATTCGCGCGAAATGTATGCTAAAAGGGCGAAGTGCAGGCAGGTCTTTCGTCCGTGACAGTCGTGTCGGGGGTCCAGGGTCCCCAGCCCCCCTTCTTTTTGCACTTTTTGTACTGTGAACTGTGGATCTGCAGTGGATTCATAGCGTGAAACGCGATCCTTCCAAGTGCTGGTTGGTCAGATCCAGGATTGTTCTCAACTCTTCTCGGACTTGTCGGCTAGCATCTCTCAGCCCCAGGCATCTGATCCGTGATAGCGTTTTCGTGTTGAGCGGTGTGCATGTGTCGACAGCATGACCGGGGACGCACAATGGGGTCAGCAGTCAGAATTGGCTTGTCAAGAGTGTGCGGATACTTCACAAAACTGTAGCCAAGCATGATGTCGACGTGATAATAGTTAAAAGTAATGTTATTGCTCGAAAATGAAGCAAGGATCGTGTCAACGAAGAGGTGGAGTCCGGTATTGTGCCCTCTACTCTGAATGCTGAACCCTTTCCAAGTGGTAAAGACGGTTTCTCTCTTGTATATCCTTCTTCTCCTCGCCCACGTTCTAAGCGGGCCTAGGCTCTGGCTGTACTGAGGAAAAGTAAACTAAATCCAGTTCTGGGAAGTACATGTCTCAGCCACTTCGCCAGTGCCGCAATAGTCTGTCAACATGTAGCGTATGATGAGATATCTAATTTGCCTTTTGTTCTCATAAATCAGCATTCGGCTTAGTGGTGTAACAGAATATGCTGGAATTCTAGCGAAGAGGGAACATAGAGAATGAGCCACGTTTGTACGAATTTTTCCAGGCTATTTCAGTCCCCTAATTTTACCCTCGCTGTTTCTGCCTTTCTGCTTTCCTGTCTTCCTCCGCCCCCGCCCCCTCTTTTTTTTCTCTTTCTCTTTTTTATGCGTCCGAAAGAATGTAGGTTATGCGGTCATTCATAGCGTCAAAGACTTCTACCAGGAATTCGCATCCTCTACATTGTCCGTATTATCTCTTATGTCTGTGATACATGGCCAGATGACTCAATAGAATTATGTGTACAAGCTGCTGCAGGTCCGGCTTCAAGTAAATTCTGGGCCCAGGATTGCTCACTCCAAAGTACTAAGTGCATGAGTGGCAAAGGTGTGGCGGGCCTCGTAGTGATCCGCGGTGTATCTCCACCTACACGGTGACCCCCTCAGCCTTGCCAAGTGCCCAATGCAGATTGCCAAGCCAAGGCCCGTGCCGGTTGAAACATTGGCCTAGTGTACAGTAATCATTTTGTCCCGAGGTCATTGCAATACGACACTGCTAACATTTTTCCCCTTCTTGACTGACGGCCCTGACTGCCTCCCGTGGTCCCTTGTAAGATTTTGAAAGCTTTTAGAACCTTGAGAGGTAGAGGTAAAAGGCCTGGACCCCTCTCTCCCTAACCAATCGGTGTCCGCGGGTCTGCGCCCCTCTGCAGTAACAATCGCACGATTTGTCCACACTCCTGTAGGACTGCCTGATGAAGAGGAGTCTTCCCAGATCCGTCTACCATACGGACCATGGTTTGACCGTGAGAGTCATCCAACAATATACGCACGAGATCGAGGTTTCCCTTTGCCACAGCCAGATGCAAGGCTGTGCGTCCATCCACGTCTTGCAGCAGGGTGTTGGCACCTGAGCGGAGCAGCTCGCGGATGACCTCGACATGGCCTTCTGAGGCAGCAATGTGCAGAGGTGTCTGGGAGTCATGGTTGAGCAGGTCCACGTCCTCGGGGCAAGCAGATAGCAGAAGGCGGATGATGGAGAATTTGCCAAAGTGCGCTGCGAGGTGAATGGCGCTGAAGCCGTTGAGGCCAGCCAGGCCAAAACCAGGATCTGGCGCTGCAGGTAGGGAATTATCACTGGACTCGGTACTGTCGTCTGCCAGACCAGACATTCGACTGCCAATATAGGTCGAATCTACATGCAGCGGGTAAGACTGCCGATCCATGGACTGTGGTGTTGTTAACGAAGTCGCGTCGGGCAGCGACGTGGAACATTGCAGAAGACTCTGGACAACGACCTCGTCCGCCACATCGGACGCACCCCCGAGGTCGAGGAAGTCCGTGTCCATCTTCCAGTCCGAGGCGTCCCTCGTCTGGCTTCTCGGGGTCAATAGGCTCGATAAGCTTGTCTGAGGCTGAGGATTCTGCTGCGTCGAGTGCTGCTGCTGGTTTCGCAACGTATCGTCTTTGTTGTTATTGTTGTTGCTGTGGTTGTTGTGGTTCGTACTCTTGTGCGTCATGAGGTCGGACGATGCTGATGAGATTCTTCTTGCATTCTTGTGGAGCGACGGCGGAACCGTACGTGGCTGTGTCCATACCAACTTGTTCGGAGACCGGCGTCGTCGTTTGTGGTTCTCAGGTGAGTTGCTGGACGATTCGGAGCCTGCAGATGGTGCCAGGCGTCAGTGCATTGTTTCTGACTCTACAAGGATTTGTTTTGGTTCTGAAAATACGAAAACACAAAAAACAAAAAAATGAAAACATTTGAAGAGCTGGTGACGATGAAAGCCTGATTCTAGACTTACGACCACCTGCATTCTCCTGGGTTGACAGGACCCCTGTTCGGGATAGTGTGGACATTGTGTGGTAAACTTCCTGAAAACCTTGAGCCTGTGTGCAGCTGGGACTATCAAGACCTGCTTGGCACTGCGTGGTGTGGATCCTACTGATACTTCGACTAACAGGTGGGAGCGGAGACGGACCACTGAAGGACTTTCCCACAAGAGCTCCCGAGGTGTGGGTTGCAGTGAGGTCAAGTATATAATAATTAACAGATGAAGGTCCTGGTAGTGGGATGATGCGCCGTGTGGCCCGGTCTAAGGATTTCTGCGAAACCAACCTGTCTGAACGAGCGATGGATTCAAAATCTCACGCATCCTAGGAACTCAAGAAAGGTGTGGGCGAAAAAGAAACCGAAAAAAAAAAAGGAGGAAAAAGAAGTAGGAAAAAGAAGTCAAAATTTCCAAAGAACCAGAAGGAATACTTATGTGTACCACGATAAATTATTCCAGTTTCAATCAATACCTTCGATATTTATTTGTTATGGGTTGTGTAATACTGCGAGCTCGACGCTTCTGGGAGGGCGGGCACTCCAGTCGGCAGGTGGTGATCCTAGAGAAATACCTCGAGGCTCGGGATTTGTCTGTCGACCCTAGACAAGTTCCCACACAATCAAGTCCTCATTCATAGCATAGGGTGTAAGCTGCACGAATGTTCTTTCGGGCCCCAACATACAGACAGTGGTGGACGATGACCAGAAGGAATGCTGTCTTCCTACGCCTCGTGGACCGTATGGATTATTTCCGAACCTTGGTCTCTCCAGGAAATGTGGCAGTCCGGACCAATGGCGGAACAACCATCCTTTGTCGTCACCAATGACCAGGAGAGAACGTGGCAGGATTCCGTAGTGGATCTCATTCGTGGGGGGTCTTGTTCCCCGCGGAGCCTGGCTGCTTCGCGAGGTCTCTCACTTGGTGAGCTGAAACGTAGCCCGCCAACGATAGCCGAGAATCATATCTCTTCTTATATTAGGAGTAGGCTTTATCACGCAGGGGCTGTCTAAAATGGTCCTTTCTTTTTGCTTTTTGCCCCTCCTCTACCATTTTTGTTATTCTCTAGAAGAGTTGGGGTTTTCAGAGACAAGCGTGGCCCTCGCCTCTCTGGGTAGGGTACTATTTTTGTGAGGATCTGCTGTCAACGGCCCCAATTCCTGATCCTTTGTCAACAAGTACCGCGCTAGATCATAACCTCCCTCCAATGGTACGTGCAGTATTACTGCCCACTTTGCCCTCCCGAAAAGGGTAATACGCCATACGCCCACGCCGCTGCGGCCTTTCTGGATATAGTGCTAACTCATGGTGTAATTCTAGGCGAGATTTCGCGCGCCATCTCATCTATAGTACCATGGGTGATTCCTCCTTCAACTCGAGGGGCTCACAACCCCTGCCGTCAAAGGCCAACCCCGATCCTCCTCGTTTCCCTCCTCCTCTTCCCAGCCCCGACCCCACCAACAGAGCTTGCGAGGCGTCGTCATATTCTTCTCGTATGACCCGGCGTCATTTATTAGGCTGTGTATGCGTTACTTGGATGTACGCGAACGCCTGCCCGAACTCAATCTTGATGGGATCCCCCTTCTCACTCTGTTGGTTGTCACCTCCCAGAGAAAGTCACGAAAGGATGACAAGACCCCACGTGCATATGTAATACAGTGCTTACTCAGCCCAGAAGAGGCTTGATCCCAGAACAATTTTTGCGGCTGTACCATGATATTGTGTCACGGTGAATGGTAATGCATGCTCAGCTATTGAGACCCTGCATTTGATCGTGTTGCCGGACAGATAATAAGATAATAGTAGCATAGGACTGTTTGCTTGCGGTGGACATACATAGACCTGCTGAAGACGGGCCAAGACAGAGAGAGAGAGCCGGGAAAACATAGATAGAACTATGATCGCTTGAAGCCATCTCTGATCGACAACCACAAGATATTGTTCATATCCACCCCCCCCTTTTTTTTTTCCTTTCCTTTTCTACAAAAAAAAAAAAAAAAAAAAAAAAACCTAAAAAAGCCATAACATAGAAGAGGATATCAGCCAGAATGTTGAGTACACCATTCACTAGGTCCACGACTACCCCTCCGTTCACCCCCTCTCTCCCCATTGCTTGTCAGCATAACTTTCATATCCCGCCTCGCGAGCCTCGGACTGCCATTTTCACATTCTTGAGTCTCTGGACCGGAGCTTGATGCCCCTCGTCGAATCGCGCGACTTGGAAGCATTTTTCAACTCGGGCGGGAGACGGTCCAGCCTGAGTCCCGCAAAGACAAAGAAGGCGACAATGAAAATCTCCTCCAGAACAGCCATGCAGAGGAAGGTCGTGACGTCTCCAGTGAGCACGCTGAACTGGGCCCTTAGGCTCTCCACGAAGGTTCCCAGGACGCTATACAGGAGCCGGACCACCATGAACGGCGCGCAGGCGGCGAAACAGAGGAGCAACTTGTGCTCGCCCGCTGGCATGGCGTTCCACTGCCACAGAAAGACTAGGAACAAGACGAGAAAGATGACATAGCAGGCGACGAAGACAATGACAGAAGCTTTGAGCAGGTCATTGGTCGCCAGGGTCGGCGAGTCGGCCGACTCAGTGCCGCCGTAGATGGCCAGCACGATTCCGGCGATCGCGGTCAGGGAGATGACAGAGAAGATTTTGGAATGTATTAGGTTGAGAAATTTGTTCCTGTAATTTGTTTTGGACCCCCAATCCGTCGCATTAGTCGAGAGAACTTTGAGGAGAAGAAGGAGACAAGGGGCCAAGACTGACAGTCTGACAAACACAGCAAGGTTCAAGAGGGTCAGCGGTGCCAAGCCGATACCCTGGCAGATGAGAGCCCCTCCGTAGACGGCATCGATGGGATGGGTGATAGAGGCAAGCTGAAAGGACGCAGCGAGTATGCGCAGAAGAGAAAAGGTGACTAGAATGATCCAACCCTCGGAGCGTCGAAAGCCATGGCGCCAACAAAGCACGAAGGCGAAGCCTAGGTAGATGGAGAAGGGGATGAGCTGGACCACAGCAACGCCGTCGCGGTAAGTGAATATGCCAGGCTGGTCCAACATTGTGTTTTCTTGTTTTCTCCCCCTTTCTTTGCTTTCGTTCCTCCCCTATTGCTCTGGCTCTTCTACTGTCCAAGGGAAGTCTAAGTTAAAGAACTCTATCGGTGATACTGCAAAGTGAGATAGTAGGGCAAAAGACGAGGAGAAAGATGAAGAGGTAGTGGTGACGAGAAGCCTGATGATGACCAAGTCCCGACGACAACAATAGCAATAGCGATGATGGCGGCAGCAGCAGAAGCAGTAACAGCCGCGTTATTGTCACAGTAAGAACTAAGAAGGATAAGAGCCAAGAGATGCAGTGGCAAGTCAAATGAGGAAAACAGCTCCGAGGTTCTGACTTGACTGGAATACTCGTCCGTCGAGGTTGCGGAGACGGAGATGATTTAGGATTTTGGAAAAAGGGCAAAGAGAAACAAAAGCCGAATATCGAAAAAGGAATGAGGGAGAAGATTCTGCGCAGCATTTAGGCAAACAACAAGTCAAGGATCCCGCGAGAAAAAGAGGAAAAAGAGTAAAGGAAAGTGACGAGAAGATTAGGACTTATTCAGCAGACGAACAAAGTCACAAGCCTCAGGTGGGCTACCGCGTCAGTGGACCAGTACGCCTCTGAAGGAATGATACGGGGGGACGCCTTTGTTCTGGTAAGAGGTGACGAGGCGTTGCCCGATTTATGCAGGAGCACGGCACATGCCGCCAGCGCCATCATTTTTCGCGGAATGATGCCTTTTTCGCTTTGCCCGCCAAAGGGCCTGGTAGGACGACCCTGTGAAAGGGAAAGCTGGTACACAGTCCATGTCTCAATAGCGTACCCTCTCAGCCAAGCCACCCTGTAAAGGTACGCAAGAACTACAGGCTTACTTTCTTACATCCAACACGTCCCCACCTTAAAGAGAACCCTTGCAAATGTGCAGCACCCCTTCAGCTCACAACCCCGCCACAGGCATGCCGTCGCACGCTTTCCTTAGTGCCAGCCTTAGAGAAAGCTTGACCAGCCCGGAATTCGGCACATATAATATGCATAGGGCAGTTCTAGGATCAGCGTTTGCGAGCGCCCCGACCCAGAGTGCCAGACCTTGGACAGTGTTGGCTGACTGCAGGAATGGGCATTGGTACTGACTGAGTCGTGCTTGGCTTGTATTACGAGGTGATTGATCACTGGGTTGCCCAACGTGTTCCTACACTGGCAACAATCCACAAAGAGGGGTTGGAGGTGTGTCTTATCTGGTCGACTTTGCCTAAACAAGTAAATATGACTGCAGAGCAGAACTCCTTTCCTGAATCGGTAGCAAGTACTGCCTGTATACATCCTGCCGCGATTTCAGTGTGGTAATTACTAGGAGACCTGTGTATGTTTCAAACACACGCCCCTCCTTAGTCAGGCAAACAGAGAGATTACGGTCCCTACCTACCGATATATACAGGTTTGGACATTATGTGTGCTCTTGACCAGAGCACCCGGGCCTTATCGGGAAATGGATTGAATTGCATACTAGGAGAAATGCACTTTGAACACAGTACAAGACCTTCTCACTCAGACAACGCAAGTAGAGTGCAAAGCTTCTATGTTTTTGGGCATTTTCTGCTGTGGCTTTGGATTCGCTATTCGTATTAGTATTGTTCATTGATTCCAAGCATAGTAAACTCGATAATTAATCCTGTATAACTGCTTCGAAGCCTCTCTGCAGACTTCGTTTTCCCAGTGCCGTAATAGGTCTAGGCTTTACTAAGTAGGTAGAATGATTTTTTTATCTACAGCTCACTAGCTAGACACTCTTGACTTCATGTGTAGACCAAGTGGTGTTGGTTGGCTTGCTGCATGGTAGTATTGATTCGCACATTAGAGGAGGCGGTCACTGCTCGCTAAGGGCTACCGAGCATAAATTACCATCGCTAACAAAATATATGCCATCCTTTGACTGGTTTTCGAATGCTCACTCTAGTGGTCGAGTATTTATGAGGCCTGAGCGCACATCACGCGTTACTTACTTCTCTATCCTCAAGTTTTGTACAGCTCGATACTGAGAGGCCTTGTCATGGGGTCCATTCAGCCGGGGTTTCAGCCCGAGTATATGCAGGTTCCCTCAGTCCGGGACCTGCCTGTGGCCAAACTCCCGTCTTTCCAGGTTGCCACCTCAAACTCCGACGCAGCCTCGTCTGGTGCTCGATGTACCTTCACTGTTCATGATGCTTCTATTCGCCCGCACCCAGGATCTCACGGCCTCATCTGCCGTTTCGCAAGATTTGTCGGCCATGTTGTCGGATCCGAGAGCGTCGCATTTTTGGCAGACGCCCCTGACATGGGGCCTGTGCTGGTCCAGGCTGTGATGCCGGACAGAGGAGCCCAGCCAGGACCGGTGCTGGCACCACAGCCGCACCTGGACTTCTTCTCACGAGCAGCCCATATCGATGAGAAGCTCGACTTTCAGATAATTCTCACCGACACGGCTGTCAGTGGATCGCATAATCTTCTCACAAGTCACGATGACAACTGTGTGTTGTCGACAGCGCAACAAAGGCCACCATTTGTCCTCTCGGTCGAGCACACCAACGAGGAGGACAAGGCTAGAATTTCCCTCAGCCTACGTGCCGAATATGGAGAACAGACTGCCGCAAGGCACCTGACCAAGCTGGCTGCTGCCTATCTCAGCTCTGGTCTGTCCAACGATATCGCTGCTGGGGCAGATCTCGAGCCCTCTCGAGTCAACTTTGAGCCCTTCCTACAACAGCCGAAACCACCACTGAAGATTCAGTATCACGACAAGCATAGTACCTACAAAATCGATGGCATTATGGGAATCAAAGGTGGTGATCATTCTATCACTTCACACTTGCTTCATTCTGCCTTTGAAGAGAATGCTCGACGACATCCTGACAACATAGCCATCGAGTATTTATATCGAGGTCCTATTGCCTCTGCTGCGACACTCACGTTACCAGGCCAGCCTGCATACCACCGGCGCGACGTCACGTATGCCGAACTGGACAACCAGGCAACAGCTCTCGCCTCGGAGCTCGGTCTTCTGCTACAGGTGTTTCAGAGGCGGTGGCGTCCGGTCATGAGTGACCAGTACGCGTTCCCTCTATTCATCGCACCCAGTCCTGACTTTTTCTTGGCTGAATTGGCCGTTTTAAAGTCTGGGCACGCCTTCTGCTCTCTTCCAGCCGATGCACCACCAGAGAGACTACAAGCCATCGTGGAGGATCTTGGCGCGCCCGTTGTTCTGGGAATTGGCGCTGTGCCATGGTATTATGATGGCCTCCGAGATCCGACATCTGGGAAACAACAAAGCAGCTTAAAGGATGAAATTGTATGGGTCGACATCACGAAACCAACGAGCTGGCGGGCTGACCATACCATCCCCGACACGTTGTCGATGGCAACCTCATCATCATCATCTCCACCGGTTGTGGGTGTTCGAGCCCCAGCAGAAGATGACCTTGCCTATCTGTTTTATACGAGCGGATCAACCGGTAAACCAAAAGGAGTGCTGGGCAGCCACAGAGCAGCTCTGGCCTGCATAGAGTCCACAATAGCAGTGCCACTCTCCCATCTTCCAGCGGGTCCGCGCCTCCGCTGGCTCAACCTGAGCGCACCTTCCTTCGATCCCGTCATCATTGACACTTTTGTGCCTTTGGCCCTGGGTGGCACTCTCTGCGTTGCCGAACGCGATCTTCTCCTTACAGACGTCGAGGCCTGCGCGCGAGAGCTCCATGCCACGGCCTCCTACGCCGTCGCTAGCCTTGCCCTTTTGATGCGGCCCGAACACATACCCTCACTCAAGACTCTGATTGTGGGCGGCGAATCGGTCAACGGGCGCGTGATTGAGAAGTTTGCTCGGGTTGAGGGAGTAGAGACTGACCAACGACGCTTGATCAACGCATATGGCCCCACGGAGACAACCATCTTCTGTACGGCCGAGTCCTGTACGAAAACCACGCGAAGCTCCGTCATTGGCGAAGCTCTCGGGTCGGCATTTTTCCTTATGGCTGACCCGGAAGCCCTCGACGTGGGCGAGCTGCGGGAGACTCCGCTCGGTCTGGCGGGCGAGCTCATTGTCGGCGGGCCACAGGTCGCTAGAGGGTACCTGAACCGCCCAGAGGCGACGGCGCGGGCCTTTCTGCCCGTGGCTAGATTTCCCGAGCTGGGTTTACCTTCTGGCACGATTCTATATCGCACTGGCGACAAGACGCGTGTGGTCTGGTCAGCTGACGGAAGACCACGGATTGACTTTCTGGGGCGCATCGACGCCGATCAAGTCAAACTGAACGGGCGCCGCGTGGAGCTCACGGAGATCGAGAACGTCCTCGCTGGCGCCGAGGGCGTGAGAGCTGTGGCGGCGGTGGCCATCAAGCCCGGAGAAGGGTTAAGAGCCGAGATGATGGCGTTCTTGACCATCTGGAACGGTGATGACCGACAAGATGTGGTAGAAAAGTGTCATACAGAGGCGGCGAGACTACTGCCAGAGTGGATGCGGCCGGGGAGTTATACCGTTCTCGATCAAATCCCGTGCACAGCAAGTGGAAAGGTAGACCGCAAGACTCTGTTGCGTCTTGCCACTCAGGTGGACGAGATTCCAAGCAAATCATCCGTGACGAATGGAATGATAAGCTCGGTTGGTACTGCTGCTACCAAAGAAACGAGGAACAGTGACAACAAGACGAAGAAGCAAAACGACGATGACCAGCCATTACCAATGGATTCTCCTTCCATTGTCAAGCGAGGGCTCATCGCAGCGCTTGGAGTTCATGCTGGAGATGCAGATTCGGCAACAACTCTTGTGGGCATGGGGATGGATAGTCTTCGGACCATGTTGCTCCTGCAGAGCGTGCGGAACGACGGTATTGCAGACCTTACCATGCACGAGGTGCTCTCTTCTACAACAGTTGTCGACCTCATCAGGCTCATTGAATCCAAGAAAGCCTCAGCGTACAATGTACTCGAAGGTGATGGCCATCAGGTCTCTTTTGGCAATGACAATGGTGAGTCGATGCAGTCCATCAAGGTGTGCGCGGATGAGACCATAGTCGACGATGTGGATGTTGCTGCGATCGCTGTCGACGACGAAGAGGCTCTATACGAACTGCCCATATCTGCGAAGCTACGCCACTTTTCTTACCATTGCCTGGCTCAGTGCACTTCAGCCCTGAGCATCGGGCCAGAAGACTTCGAGCAGGTTCTTCCTACCACCAACACACAGACCCGTATTCTCTTCATCGCCACGCAGTCAGACTTTTTCGATGCTGCTCGCTACTCTGGCCGACCGCAGGTTGAGCATTTCCTATATAACCTCCCTCTTGACAAGATTGACCCTGGCCGGCTGAGGCAGGCTGTGGATGTCGTTCTCAGAAGACATGATTGCTTCCGTGCGGTCTTCTGCAGGGTTGAGCACCCGCTTGCACCATTTTCCATGTGCATATTGAACAAGGACTCCGACCGTGCCGCAGTTCCGACAGTCAACATTGTCTGCAGCTTCGATATTGAGAATACCAGCCTATGGCAATCAACGCTTGTGTCTGCTCAGCGCGGAGCTGAAGCCTCGATGAGCCCAGATAGACCGGGTGTTGTCGTGACGTGGATTCGCTCTCCTGATGAGACTCACCACGTCATGGTCCTCTCGCTCTCTCACCCCATCTTCGACGGAGTCATGATCACACACCTCCGGAAGGAGATCGCAGCCGAATATGGCCACCCAGGCAAACCATCTGCAGGCATTCGGAGTCTGACCGACCAGAATGAAAGAATGCCGACAATTCCTATGCGCGGAGCTGTGGAGCTTCTTCTCAACGGCACGGATTGCACAGAGACCATATTTTACTGGATGCAGCGCTTCGGAGGTGTGCCTGACTTTCGTTTGGGGCCCAACAAGCCTGTGTTGAAGGAAAAAGAAACTCCTTTACAGATTCAGGAGGGACAGAAAGAGACGCACATGCGCAGTTCTGCCTTACGCAGCAGTCTCTCCATGAATGAACTCTTCAGCAGTGCCGTATCGAAACTGGGTACCACGATGGCTGCCGTCGTTCAAGCCGCGTGGGCGAGCGTGTTGGCGCAGACTCACAAGAATGACGTGGCTGTCGAGAGCCATGCGTCCATTGTCAATGGTGGCGCTATGACACATGGTGAGGGCAAACTTGACATCCAGTTTGGGAATATACTGCATGGAAGGCACACGCAAGACCTGTGGCGTTGCATGGCACCACTTCTAACGACAGTGCCCATGCACCTGGTCTTGGAGTCCTGTGACAATCACAATGGAAACAGTGACAGGAAGAAAAAGAACCCGACAAACCGTGAGATCTGCAACTCGCTCGCCATGCAACACGTCGAGGCTGCACCTTATATCGAGGTGCCCTGCCCGACGCTTGACATGTTCAAGCTAGGACACTATCGATTCGACACCTCGCTGAACCTGCAAGCGTATCGACGAGAGAATAATGATGGTGAAAGCAGCAATAGCAGTAGTATGAGCGACCTTCCAGGATGGAATCCTGAACAGAATCTTTTGCCTCCGTACAAGGAGGTTGACATCGGGTTCCCAATCATGATTGAGGTGTGGCCGGCATTTGGAGCAGAGGGACCTGACTGGAGCGGTAAAATGACGCTCAAGTGTACGTATAACGTACGAAGGCCGGGATACGAGTTTCTCAGTGATGATTGGGTGGCGGGAATGTTGGGCGCTTTCGAAGAGGCACTGTTGAGGATCATAGGGGACCCGGACGATGAGTTTTACATTGGTTAAGAGGTGATGGTCTGACGTGTTAATTGTGTCCACAGCGATGGAGAAATAAACATTTGTGATTGCTTTGCTTCCACAGAACAATTGCCCTTCCGAAAGGAATCATTGTACTTACAAGTTGAATATAGGGCAATTTTGGCCACCTTGACCATGTGTTATTATACATTCAATGGTGAAATTCAAAGGACAGGACAGAAATATAATCACACTGAACCGTAAATCTTTGCATATTGAACAAGGTGATAATCTTATTCACTTTATTCTGTGGTAACAAAATGCAATCAGGTCAATTTGCACCTGGATATGTGACATATACGTATCCAAGGTTTCATTTGCTTTTACATCACAGGTAGTCATGACGGGTCTCAAGATGAAATGGGCTAGATAATGGAGTCTAATCCTCTATGTTCGAAGTCCGATGTATATATTGATCTCATATGCTACTTCTAAGCGTAAGTCCCCCTTATATCTAAGTAGCCCTAGGGCCGATATAGTCATAAACCAACCTGACCCTCAAGGCCTCTTCTCCCTTCTTCACAACGATATGCCTTGTGTGGAACCTCTGGCCATCAATCTCCTCAAAACCACAAGCTTGATGAGTCACGGCGCCATTATCCAGATGCTCCGTCTTCATGTGGATAAACGTCGTCATTCCCTTCTCAAACCCCTGTGTAAGAAACTCGTCATCTTCGTCCAAGTCCTTGATCCCTGCCCATCGTGTCCGACCGACCACCTTTCCGAATAGTGGATGGGCAATTTTCACGCCCTCAAAGTTCAAGATTCGAGTCTCGGTGCTGCTGGGTAGGCCTGAAGATGGCTTGTTCTCGATTTCCATGTGGGTTACGCCCGTCGACGGGTCCTCCCACTCCTTGATGACTAGAATCACCGACGCCATGTTGAGGACTTTGCGCACCACCCAGTTGACACCCTGGAGCTTGAGCACGGCATCGTAGTCAGATGAAAGCTCTCTGTTCTAGATTACTCATATGCATTATTAGCGTCTATTTATGGTGCGCCGGGCTGGTACACAGGAAATGGGGCATCTAAGCGGAGTCTTTTACCATGACCCATTGGCCGTCGAGGTTCTTGAGCGTGATAGTTTCTGGAGCGGCCATTTTCAGGTTGCGTTTCTTGTCCTTTACCCCTTTTCTTTTTCGCTTTAGGTTGTTGTGATCTGTGGATGTATGTCTGCCGCAGGCTGTGGATCTGATATGCTTTGCATCAATGTGCTTTATATTCGTGGACTTATCATGTAGACAAGGCAATGCAGGCTTTGGGGCTCACAGGATGATCTTTGTTGCTGGCGGATCCTGCAGTGCGAGTTTCCGACCTCCTTTAGGCAAGAACAGGCGTCTTGTATTGCTTAATTATTTCATACCAGATTGGACAGATAGCACCTTTCAGCCAACGAAACAACTCAATAATCTGTCTAATTTTACTCACTGAGACGCAAACCCACTCTCATAGAACGTGTCTTCAACCTTTTTATTTGAAAGATGCTTTCAGAATCTACCTGGAGGCCATCCTGATTCTGCTGGCATCAGTGTGCTGGACTGTGCAGAGCCCATTGCACTGTGTGAGCCTCTCTGTCGGGAAACCCAATATCCCAGCTCTGCAAGTCTATCTTGTCATTAAACTCACACCAACCTTGTCGTTGAAAGAGTTCAGCCAGGTTTGAGCTATCTCCTAGTCAATCCCACAGTTTGCTTCTCCTTAAAAGGCAATTTACTCACTATGGAAAGACTGACAGGGGTGTGAGCCAATGAAGTGGCGACTTGCAAAGCCATGTCTTTTTCCCTTTTTAGGAAATATAATTGCACCCCCCCTCCCCTTCGGGTCCCAGAATTGAGGAGGGAAATCACTGTCAGCCCAAAGATGGAAACAGGTATTTAAGCAACTTATTACGGCGCCCGATTCAGTTTAGTGATCTGTGTATTCGGGAGATTGGATGAGGCGGCAGAGTCTGGCCTACATTACTGAGTTGACTATTACTACTGATTACTTGCGATTACTTGCGATTACTTGCTTGATAAATGGGGCCTTTCTGAGCGCAACATGACAGCATAAAGCAGAGTGTCAGATGTATACGCCTACTCTAATGGGTAATGAGGCGTGCAAGTAGCTAAAAAAGAGTGGTAGGGTGAGGGTGGTCAAACGAGAAAATGGCGGGGGTCTACTCTGCCATGGATCCGCTGTGCCGTCTGTTTGCGCTGATGGGTAGCCTAATCTGCTTCCCGTCCCATTGCAATGGTATCACATTGCACTCTACATGCCCAACAGCTCGAGAGGTGATTCATCTGTAAGTTGGGCTCAGCGACCCTACACCAATTGCTGGACGGTTTGGGACATCGGAAGACTTTTGTGCACCAGAATTGCTTCACAACACCACCGGTCGACAGGGAATTCTTGACATGACATCCTCCTCAGAGTCGAGATCCAAGGTGAAGAAGGGACCTTGGGAACGATGGCGTCGAGTCTTAGAACGCAATGCGCCCCCAGTGCCCGAGGAGCGACAGGTATCTCCAGAATTTGAGGCGGGATTTCTCAGCAAGTTAACATTCAGCTGGATGGGACCGCTGATGGCTGTAAGCTGCATATCGCCCTCTCCACGCCTGAAGAATCCGACTTTCTGGTATGTTGATAGATGAAAAAGTGCTGTCGCATGTTGACCAAGTCTTGTCAAATCCAAACAGACAGGCTACCGGCGCCCGCTCAAATTCAATGACATTCCGCAGCTCAACCCCTCAAGAAGCGTGCAGGACCACAGTGTCGTCTTCAGCACACACTTTCAGAATGCAATCACCTCCTCGGACAACGTCAAGAACCCCCTGTTCATTTCTCTACATAAGACCTTTATCCGCGAGTTCTGGCTCGGAGGGCTCTACCGTTTGCTTGCTGATTTGTTCACCGTCGCAAGTCCCTACACTCTTCGTTATTTCATTCAGTTTGCCGAGGACAGCTATGATGCACATATGCTGCACAGCGATAGAGAGCCCTCACCGCCGCTGAGCAGAGGGGTCGGGCTGCTGGTGGGCATTGTTCTTATGCAGATCTTCCTGAGTTTGTGCCAAAACCATTTTCTGCATTGTGGACAGATGGTCGGTGGACAGGTTAGGGCGGTATTGACTGCCAAGATCTTGGAGAAGAGCCTCAAGATTTCTGAACGGGCCAAAGCCGGAGGAGGTGGCAGAAGCATAGCCAATGCGCCCATCTCAGGAGGGAAACAAGAAAAAACCATGCAAGAGAAGCTCGGGCAGCCAGAGAACATAAATCGACGACAAAACAAAGGAGGTGCAAGTGATAAGGTCCAGGAGAAGCTATCTTACGACGACGACGGGCTTCCGTCATCTTTACCAGCCAGTGGGCCTAAGAACGACCAAGGCTGGTCCAACGGTCGTGTCATCAATCTCGTGTCCATGGATGCTCACCGCATCGACCAGTGCATCAGCACGCTCCACATCGTCTGGACCTCGCCTATCGTCATCCTCATCTGCATGGCCCTGCTCATCGTCAACCTTTCCTACTCTGCCTTGTCTGGCTTGGGCTGTCTTATAATCTCCATGATTATCCTCATAGTCACCGTCAAGGCTCTCTACTCTCGTCGCCAAGCTATCAACAATATCATCGACGCTCGGGTTGGCCTAACCCAGGAAGTCCTGCAGGCCATTCGTCTGGTCAAGTATTTTAGCTGGGAGGAGAGCTTTATTGGACGTCTGACGAGTCTCAGGAGCGAAGAGACGAGCAAGTTACAAGCATATATGGCGAGGCTCAATGTCGTCACGGCTCTGGGACAAAGTCTTCCTGTGTTGGCAGCCATGGTAAGCTTTGTGACGTTCGCCCTGGGAAGTGGGCGAGAGCTGAATGCAGCCGTGGTCTTCTCCAGCGTGGCACTTTTTAGTTCCCTGCTCATACCGACCGCCTACCTGCCTGGATGTCTAGGTCAGGCTTCCGATGCATGGGCAAGTCTACAGAGAATCCAGGAGTATCTCCTGGCAGAGGAAGTGCAGGATTTGGCGGTCGACAGAGAGATGGTGCATGCAGTGGAGATCGAGAAGGCCGAGTTCACGTGGGATAGAAGTCACTCTGCCTCTACAGACGATAGCAGTCCAGCTGCTGTTCCCGCGGGGAAAAGAAAGAAAAAGAAAAGCCCCATCCACAGTAGAGCAGGACGAGACCAGCCAAAAGCCCGACGAATGTCCTCGGAGGCCACCCTTGGAGCAGTTGCTCGTGCCCAGAACGACGAATTTTCTCAGCCATTCGTGCTGCCCTCCTTCTCGCTAAATGTGCACCGCGGCGAGCTTCTTGCAGTTATTGGCGGCATCGGATGCGGAAAGACATCCCTCCTGTCCGCCTTGGCTGGCGACATGCGCAAGGTAGACGGCTCTCTCAAATTTGCCTCGGAGCGTGCGTTCTGTCCACAGACGGCATGGATCCAGAACACCACCGTGCGCGAGAATATTCTTTTTGGTGCGGCTTATGACCCTGCCTGGTACGACACCGTCATCACCGCGTGTCAGCTCCGTCGGGACCTACAAATTCTGTCTGATGGAGATGCTACGGAGATTGGGGAGCGAGGAACAAACCTGAGCGGCGGGCAGAAGCAAAGAATCAGCCTAGCTCGGGCCATCTACTCCCAGTCAGACATTTTGTTGTTGGACGATCCGCTGAGCGCGGTGGACCCTTATGTCGGGCGAGCAATTTTTGAAGAGGCCATCCTAGGCGTTCTTCGTCATAGAACAAGGATTCTGACAACGCATCAAACCCATGTTCTCAGCCGGTGCGATCGGATCCTATGGCTGGAAGAGGGGAGGGTAAAAGCGCTGGGCACCTTCGAGGTGTTAAAAAATCGTTATCCCGAATTTGGCGAGCTGGTGCGGGATGTTCATGGGCACCGGAACGAAGACGAGACAATATCAACGGTGAAAAGGAAATCGGGCGACAGAAGGGCCAAATCCAAGGACGAAACTGCCGCTCTGGAAAAGCTCGCTGAAGACGATTCTTTACCCCTTCTCATGCAGAGCGAGGACCAGTCTGTCGATGGTATTCCCTGGGCTGTCTACACTTCCTACATTGCCTCGTCTCGCAGTCGGCTGCCTGTCGTTCTGGCCGTCCCGCTTCTTTTCCTCGCCTCGGCCGGCAATATTCTCTGCGGCCTCTGGCTCGCTTGGTGGGCCTCGAAAAGGTTCGATCTACCCCTCAACACCTATGTAGTCATCTACGTGGCCATCGCCGTGGGACAAGGTCTTTTTCTATACCTCTTTGGGCTCTGCATTGCCATCTTGGGCACCAGCTCCAGTAACGCCATGCTCGACAGGGCGACTGAGGGAATTATGCGTGCGCCCATCTGGTTCTTCGACACCACCCCTCTGGGACGTATCACGAATCGATTTTCCAAGGATATCGACGTGATGGACGATTCGCTGCCTGAGGCGCTGAGGCTATTCATGATGTCGACTGCTATGATTCTGAGTATCTTTGGACTCATCTTGACGTATTTTCACTGGTTCGCCGTCGCCCTGGGCCCTTGCTTTGTCATTTTCTTTCTCTCTACAGCCTACTACCGTACCTCCGCACGCGATATCAAGCGCCATGAGGCCGTCTTACGGGGTGTCGTAGTCGCCCGCCTGTCCGAGACCCTCGCTGGAGTAACCACGATCCGCACATACGCGGCGCAGGGCCAGTTCACCAGATCGCTGCAGCTCGCCATTGACAACATGAATAGCGCCAATTTCCTCACTTGTTCTAATCAAAGATGGCTGGCTCTACGGCTGGACTCAATCGGAATATTGCTGATCATCACGAGTGGCGTCCTGGTCGTGGTCGAGCGCTCCACCCAGTCGCCGGCCATCTCAGGTCTGGTTCTGTGCTACGCCCTTGGTGCCCTACAGGTCCTGCAATTTGTGGTTCGCCAGTGGGCCAACGTGGAGAATGCCATGAATGCCACTGAACGGATTCACGCTTATGGATTCGGGAACGGTCTTGCTGTCGAGGGCAACAACACAACCCCTGCTTTGCCACTGTTACCAGCTGCCGCCGCCTCCTGGCCGGAGAAAGGCGCCATTACTTTCTCGGATGTCCATATGCGCTATCGTCCAGGCCTTCCTGAGGTCCTCTGTGGATTCACTCTAACAGTGCAGCCTGGTGAACACGTCGCCATCGTTGGTCGCACGGGCGCAGGAAAATCATCTCTAATCGCCGCTCTGTTTCGGGCGTGCGAGCTTTCTCGAGGCTGCATCTCCATTGATGGTGTTGACATCTCTGGAGTCCCGCTGAGAGACCTGCGCTCTCGCCTATCCATCCAACCTCAAGATTCGATCCTGTTCCGCGGGACTGTCCGCTCCAATCTGGACCCTTTTCATGAGCACCAAGATGAGAGATTATGGTACGCCCTGAGAGGGGCTCGTCTAGCTGATAGCTTGGAATTGGACGATGGTGTGGATGAGGAAGGGGCCAACTTCTCCCACGGACAACGGCAGCAGCTGGGCCTGGCGCGGTTGCTCGTCAGGGATAGCAGGGTGATCGTGTGCGACGAGGCCACGTCGAGTGTGGACCTTGAGACAGACAATAAGATCCAGCACACCATGGTCAAGGCTTTCGATGGCAAGACGGTGTTGACCGTGGCGCATCGGATACGCACCATCATCCACTATGACAGAGTGTGCGTGATGGATCGGGGCAAGATTGTGGAGCTGGGAACGCCCTGGGAGTTGTGGGGCCTGGGAGGTGTGTTTAGGGAAATGTGTGACACAAGTGGAATTGCACAGAAGGAACTCGAACGCGTTCTATGGATCTGATGCAGGCTCGCTAAATATTGAAGGGGCTATTTGGAGAAGTAGTATGTAGCTAGGTTCAAGATTCGACCGGAATAGAAAGAAGAATGAATAAATCTGCATGATCAGCCTTGTTCAGAGTGGGCCTTTATTGAGAATGCCGCATGTATTCTGCATAATATGTTTTGTTCCTGTTTGTGGTCTTTGGATTGACGATTTCGCTCATATACAACGTCAGATGCTCTCGAACACCGCCAAGCTGGAGTAGGCCACGCCCGATGAGCTGAACATGAGGTTCGAGGAGCATGACGAACCCAGTCCTGCATTATTGATCCACGCAGGCTCCCAGTAGAACAGTCCCGACCCACCGCTCGTTCCAGCAACAACAGAAGCAACGTCCTCGATAAATTGCGTCTGTCCAGCCGCCGAAAATGGAATGCTTGTGAGGTCGCTGGGGAAGGCATACTCTGGGTCTGGGCACGACACTGGCCAGTTGGTCTCGGCGACGACAATCTCCTTGCCCCAGGAGCTAGCCATGTTGGCGAGCGAGCTCTTGAGCGAGGCGAGGGTAGCGGAGGACGAGTAAAAGGGATAGTAGGACACACCCATCATGTCGAAGTCGGTGGTCAGGAGAGGACCTTCGCCCAGGACGGTCTCGTAGAAGTATTCCTGCTCTGACCAGTCCCAGCCGTTGTCCAGGTGGATCATTATCTTGGGCTGCGTGGTCAGATCGCTATCCTTTATGCCCCAGGCCGCAGAGTGGAGGAGGTCGGCGATGTTATAGTAGTCTGGGGTCTCGCCTGTGGGCCACAGCAGGCCGGCCGAGATCTCGTTACCGATCGCAATGATCACGGGCTCGAGATTTTCAGCGGCAAAAGCATTGGACACAGCCAGGGTGTAGTTGTAGAGTTCCCAGGTCAAGTCATCAATATCCGTAGGCCATCCAGACGGGATGGCTTGATGACCCGGGTCAGCCCAGGTGTCAGAGAAATGCAGGTCAAGATAGACCGAGAGCCCAGCATTGCCAGCGCGCTTGGCCAACTCGATGTTGTAGTCGAGATCGTAGATACCGTCTGAAGGGTTGACCCAGACTCGTTGGCTAGAAGGTGTCAGGAAGAATGTACATCATACATCTCAGGATGATGAAGACCTAATTATTTTCGTTCAGTCATGGATGATACTACGCACCGGACTGTGTTGACTCCACTGGCTTTCAAGATGGTTTCTAGAGGCTCTGTAGTGCCACTGGTGGTCTTATAAGTATACCCGGCGTCTTCCTCAACCACTACCGATGACCAGTCGACTCCCTTGTACGTAAGAGACGCATGAAGCCCTTGCGCCAAGGCGGAGCCCAAAAAGAATCGATAGAAGTACATTTTGTTCTTCTTCTTTCTTTCCAAGTAAGTATCGTTATCAATTATCTGAAGATTCACGAGAAACACACAAGAGATTCTCAAACAGTCTTGCAGACAAAGCAAAGTTGTTCTTATATAAGGCAAATTCACAACGCCATAACTAGGTGTTCAACGGTACGACATCTTATTGATGGAATCCTGTACTCGTGACTTGCGTAACCCGTAGCGAATGCGGAAAGTCAGAGACCGCGTGGTGCCGAGAACCCCAACAAGCATAGTCACCGCATCCACGGAAATCTGATCATTTATGACTGGCTTTAGGCTAAGTGGTCCGGTTGCTTCCTTCGTCGGATCCATTTGCCGCGGTATATGCAACAATTAGTAGAGATTCCTGGGGACGACGGCTGGATTTTTAAGTAGCAGAGTCGCAACGGGAGGTCACATGCAGCATTGTTGAACCAGCCATCCCACATGGCGACCGGGGCTACAGGCCCCTGTTTTTCCTTGACTAGTGGGTACTCGAATATTACGTACTTACAGCATCCTCGGCATATCACCTGGAAGTGAGTGCCTTGACAGGTTTTTTGATACAGCGATTATAGCGGAGTTGTAAGCCGTAGCGGCCATCGTATTCAATCTTTGTTTTTTTTTTATCAAAGTACTAGCGTGTATCCAGGCTGGGGTTGATTGAGAGAGTTAAGTCGCATCGCGAATGACAGAAGATAATAGTCTATGAAATAGGCACAGGAGCTGGTCCAGTCTACGTTGTGTCGCGAGCGGACAGTCATCTACGATACCCCAATGTTAATTGGTTCGTTGCGTAGAATTGCTCTTTGAGTTCTCGTTACATTGAGCACTTCCATGAAAGTCGATGCTCCTGACCCTCTGATAAATCCAATATCTCTATGCGACCTGATCGTTTGATTAGGTCGAGCATCAACGAGAGATATGTAGGTGGAAGGAAGAGAATGAAAGCTTTTAGACAAAGTGAGGCTAGTGACACTAGCTCATGATATAGTAGCCTAGTGCAATGTTGACTCTCGTTCTTAATCTAGGTTTGAGAAATATGTTAGGGCCTGTGAGTTTGTTGGAGGCTCGGGTTTGTAGGGAAAGGGTCCCCACAGAATATCTACCACAGTCACCCTGTCATGGATCGAATAGTATTACCCTAAATTCACCACGTGATTGACCATCAAAAAAAATGCTATTTGCAGTTTTCTTTCTGACTGCCTCGGCCACTGCTCTCCATTTCTAGAGGTCTAGGACGGGGCGAAAGCAGAAGAGTGCGCAGCTCGGATGCTTGATCAGACCTAAAAGTTAAATCATTGTAGCCACCACTCTTAAACCGACACAGAATAGGAACGTTGAGCATAAGAGTAACACATATTATAACAAACAATCATCAGATCTCCTCTGGTGGCAGCGTCCAAGTGATTCTTTAGCTGTCTTTTATCAACCCAGCGACACGCCTTCCTCTCTATCAGCTGCCCTCATATCTATCATGTGATAAAAATCCACGGGTTCCCTGTCCGGACAGTCCATGTGGGCAATGTCTAGGCCTCTTCCCCACAGGAAGCAATAGTCACGGAAGAAATGCTGGACCAACCAGTCTCCGTGGTGGCCCCGTCTGTGATTGGTGGAGAAGTTTGCGGAGGAGGTTGGTAGTGAGGGCAAGGGGGGTGTGGGGGACGCGTGTGGAGAAGTTTAGGCGGGCTGTGGCCTACACCAATAATACAGCAACTCATTAGTTGGTGCATCCAGCTCACTATCTTCTTGTCACGCCAGAAAGCCTCTTGGCTGTATACAGGAAAGGCATCATGTCTGGATAATTAACGCGACCTTGCCACACATCAAAACGCAAGTTTCTGCAAGGGCATGTGTCCCCCATACTCGCTTCCTCCTTCCCAAGGTTTGCAGCAGGGCAAAAGACCTGCCGAGATTTCCCATTAAGACGCAACACCGAACTTCGGATGAATTTATACATTTATTACACAACGGTTCTCTTAAATCAAGTTGTGTGTCACAGACAAGACATAGTCCTACACCCTCACTTGCATCACAAGTGCTGGGATGCTCCCAGCTTTCAAGATGTTGCTGTCGTCTCTCGAACACCAGTGGGCCTAGCAATTGTTCACATTACAACAAATTGAGAAGACTTTGCAAGCAGGGCACGAACCAGCTAGTGAGTCACTAACACCCTTGCATAAGGATAATGCCACAATGCAGTCGAGATCATCCCTTTTCCTGTAATCATGCGTTACTTGCCCCTTAACGCTTCCCCCTTCTTTCCTTTTGTATCTGAAAATATATAACAATGAATTCCATAATCCAGTAGGTGCTTGGATAGTTTGGAGGGTGTTCTGGCTTGTGCAGCTTCAACTCTACGGTGGCCATTCTGGGGATTTCAGTGGCAGTCTGTTGTGTCTGCTGTGGTATGGCACAAAAGACAAGGGTAGTATGGCGACGATTTCGAGAACAAATAAGGATTAAGGGAACATAAGAAGGTTGAAGGAGAAAAGTGATGGAAACAGAGCAATGTGTGTGGGGTTGTGACATCATTTTGTATAGAGTCAGGAGCCAACCTTTGGCAAGCCCTTACCTGCAGGTGTCAAAAGTAGGCCTGGACAATTATGCAAGTTTCTAGGTGGATTTACAGCCTTTATTGGCACTTATGGAATGGAGGGGTGACTTTCGCCTCCAGGGCTCACTTCACATTTAACAGAACTAGGCCAGTTGTGAAGAAGTTGCGGGCCTAACCCCATCTCATTGTCCTCTAGATGGAGATGCTTTCAATAACACAAGTGGGAATTGTGCTAGCTAATTCTTGTATATGCCCTTACTACCTCTAAGTACTTCTCAAGTGCTTTTCGAAGGATAGATAAGACAGCGCAAGCTTATGTCGAATCTGCCGCCGTGACGAACCAGATGTCTCGGTGGCCCATGACCCCATAAGACGACTGACACTCACCGTCCAGGCAGACAAAGGACAGTTCTGAAATCCAAGAGATCCGGCTGATCGTGTCAGAGACTGATCATCTATAGTAGCATTTGAGCATCAGTTTTAGAATGGCCGAGATGCGCCTTCGCTCTTAATATATGAGGCATTCATAAGAAACTGAGGCAGCAAGCGAGTCCACGCAAAGGAACACCCGTCATTGTGCGCATTCAATCCGACCCTTTCCCTGATCGCTGACGACCCACAGAGTTGGACCTGAGTGAGGGGAATAGGTGGAAGTCGGGCCACAGTTTCGTTCTGCAATTGTCCGCAAAGGGATGAAGAATATGGAAGCCCTGCGAGCACTGATCTTGGCACGCGTGAATGTGCCGTCAGCCGTTCCTTTGTTGAGCTTGCGACGCAGTGCTTGTGTATATGTAGAAGGAGGATCGGAGGAGCTGACTTTCAAACAGCGCGCATGCGGTTGCTAAGCCATAGCAATCGAGATCGTCCGAGAGAAGCGTCACGGCAGACTGAGAACAGCAGCCACAAGGCGCGTTCCTTTACATGGGTACGGAGTTCGCATCCTCGGGGAAGAACCGGCTCGATGCAACAGGTCGATGTTGATGGGGAGGCTGATGCAGGTGAATGCAGGTGCGGCTGGGTTGATCCTGAAGGCTGAGGTCAGTACTCGGTCATCCCGCAATGACTGCGTGCCTCGCACGGTACATACTGTGCAGCCAGTTGCCAGTGGGACCCTCGGGAAGCCCCACCACCAGAGCCAGCAAAGCCGCTAACCTTATCTTGACTTACAGTATCTCGGCGCCTCCAAGACGAACACCCTTGCCGCTGAGTTCATCCTAGCTTGCCTATTTCTAGTGCATGCGTGCGCGAACTTGACCTGCCCAGGTGTCCCTCAAGATAAGGGTGTTCCTCGTCTGTGCATATCCTCTGAATGTGATTGGGTGCGCCTGCGGCGGGAACCTTCAAGGCGCGGGCAAGAGGGCTACTTGTACCCCTGAGTGCCGGAAGACGGGTTCAGCGGAATCCGAATCTCATTACGTCCAGAGGTTCCTTCGCTATCATGTAAATTTATCGACACTGTTGAACCAGTCAATCAGTATGGAATTTACGGAGTATAGTTATGATCTCGTCATCACCAACGGCATCTGTGTGACTGCCGCAGACATAGCACGACTTGATATTGCCGTCAAAGACGAAAAGATTGCACTGCTCGCGCCCTCTGGCTCTTTAGCACAGGCCAAGGCCGCAAAAATCATTGATGCTGCTGGAGGATATGTTATGGTGAGTTGAAAACGAGGAGAAAAGAGAACTGAACGGAAAGATAAGCCATAGATTGTTGATTATTGCACGATTGTGAGATACTCAGCAAGCTAAAAATTGGTGTATATATGCTGATGCCAACAGCCTGGCGGGATCGACTGTCATGTCCATCTCCAGGAGCCGAGCATGTTTGGCAAGGGCAGTTCGGCAGATAGCTACGAGTCGGGAACCCGCTCTGCTATTGCCGGAGGCGTGACTACTATCGTGTCCTTTGCGCCGCTCCAGAAGCAGGAAGAGTCTCCTGTCGAAGCTGTCGAGGCCACACACGCCCTTGCCGAAGACAACTGCTATTGCGACTACGGCTTCCACCTTCTAATGGGCAACGCCGGTCCCAAATCCCTGCAGGAGATGGCTGTTCTGAGGAGCTATGGCATAACATCTATCAAGATCTATATGACTTACCAGGCGCTGCAACTTCGGGACGGCGATATCCTGTCCGTTCTCCTGGCGGCAAGAGAGAACAAGATCTTGGTCTGCGTCCATGCAGAGAATGGAGATGTCCTTGATTGGCTTACCGATCAACTTGAGGAGCGCAAGTTGTTCGCACCTAAATACCACAGTAATTCTCGTCCTCCCATCCTAGAGGCCGAGGCCACGAATCGAGCCATCGCACTCTCGAACCTAGTCGCTCAGACGCCTATCCTGATTGTCCATGTCAGCGACCCAGGGGCTACCCTCCGCATCCGAGAGGCACAGACATACGGCCAGCCAGTTTTTGCCGAGACCTGCCCTCAGTACTTGTTTCTCACCCGCGACGACCTTGACAAGCCGGGATTTGAAGGCGCAAAATGTGTCTGCTCGCCTCCACCCAGGAGCGAGGAAGACCAGAAGGCGATCTGGTCAGGTCTTCGCAACGGCACCTTTACGATCCTCAGCTCGGACCATTGTCCATTCCGCTATGACAACGCAGAGACCGGAAAGAAGGCGTGTATTACCCCCGAGCACCCGACAGGCAGGTTCAGATACATACCCAACGGGATACCCGGCATCGAGACGCGGTTGCCGCTAGTTTTCTCTGCTGGCAAGCTCGAGGCGACCAAATTTGTCGAGGTCGTGTCGACCAACGCCGCCAAGCTCTACGGGATGTACCCTCAGAAGGGGTCCATTATTCCCGGCATTTCGGACGCAGACCTAGTCATTTGGTATCCAGATGAGAAGCTGCCAAGTATTACGTTGAGAAACGAGATGCTGCACCACGACGTAGATTATACTCCGTATGAGGGGAGGGCCGTTTCAAACTGGCCGAGGTATACCATACTACGTGGAAAGGTGGTCTGGGATCGAGATCATGGGGGCATCGTTGGAAAGAAGGGGTATGGCCAATTTGTCAAGCGTGAACCGAGTTCTCTGGGTAGCATCTGGAAGACGGTAGAAGAGCAGGGTGCATTCGATCCTCAGAACCTATGATCATGGCAAATGGAAATGAAACAACTGAGTTTATGCATAGAATTGGGCCTGCAGACCTACTTGAAATAGACATAAAGCTACTTAGTCCTTCTTCGTTTCTTGTTTTCTTGGCCCGCACGGGACGCAAACTATATTTCAATGCTCTCTTTCTGGTCACCTCCTGCTATTGAACTTCATGAACAAATCGAATGCATGCTTCGAAGCTGAGAAACGATGCCTAAGACTTTGAGTCGTTAAGTCGTGTTTCAACTTTCAGACGTCTTATTTTGAGGGGGCCGAATCGACTGGGACTGTTCCCAATGGCCAATCATCCGCCTAATTCAAGGATATTGGCAGAACAAAGTATCAGGCTGCAGAGTTGCATTTTGGGCATCCTCTCCCATTTAGTAGCTATTTTCCTGCAAAGTAGCAGCGACTTGTGCTATCAAGTCCAGTAACTAGGTACATTGATTGTGTTTCATAGAACAGCCTGACTGCGATGGCAAAAATGATACACCGGCTGTGGGGGCTGTTTAAGAAGTGCATAAGCTGAAAGGCATTGCGCGCATACTGCGTGGGTGAACGATTGGTTTTCAATCGACCTTGTATGCACATTAGTGTCCATGGGCTGGGCTCTGTCGACCGTGACGTTTCACGTTGCGTATATATATCCCTTGAACAGCCATTCGACTTGAACCTTGCCACTCGGTCGTTGTCCCATGTCGGAAAACATCAGCGTTTTCAAATCCTCACTGCGACCCAGATCAAGACGTTACTGTATCCGAGAGCCTTGTTACAACGCATCAGTCACCACAAGGTTCTGCTCTCAATTTACGTGTTTAGTATTACTTCTCAAATACGGCTTTCCTTGGTATGATCAGTGCTCTCTCTCCTCGCGATGCTCCAAGATCTCCCATCTCCTCGTGGTGGTGGTGGGAAATTGGGGCTGGCCTCCTGAGCACGGCAAGCATGGTTCTTCTACTAGTCACCCTGTCCAAAGCCAATAACCTTGCACTCGCATCCTGGCCGTTATGGATCCAGCCCAACTCTCTTATCGCCGTCTTCACAACTGTTGGACAGTCGTCCATGATGGTTCCCATTGCTGGGTGCATCAGTCAGCTTAAATGGCGCCACTTTCTGTTACGGCCCAACAGACTCAGCCACCTGCAACTGTTTGATGAGGCAAGTCGCGGGCCGTGGGGCTCGTTCATGGTGTTGCTCAATGTCCGTGTTCGCGCATTGACGGTCTGGGGTCTGGCTATCGTGTCGATTGTGGCACTGGGATATGATCCGAGTGCCCAGCAGATCTTGAGTTTCCCATCCAGGATCACCAGGTTGACAAACGTCACTGCGGATATTGGCATGGCTACTGGCTATTGGTCAAAGGCCTACGTGATGGATAAGTCTGGAACTACAGGAAGTAAGTCATGCCCATCTACTGAATGCAAACTTAAACCTATAGCCCAGAAAGTTGCCTACCTGGCCAAGCCCCTTACCTAAGCCCTTGAACAAGTTTGGAATGAGGTGCAGCTCAACGACAGCGCCCACAACTCCTCTGGCTGACTCAATTATCAGGACAGGGCGAGCCAACAACATTCAATTCCGATCTGTTCAAACTCGAGTCATCGATGATTGATGGAATTTCCGGATCAGTTTTCCAGCCCATGTACGCTTGCCCAGGTGATCACTGTTCATGGGAAACATTCACTACCCTGGCTATGTGCAGTGCATACGAAAATGTAACAGATGCGGTCAAGGTGAACTGCACCCTGATAACCACCAACTACGCCCTCAACTGCACTTATACATTTCCGCCGAATGCTCCTCTTAATCCCTACGATCCGGACCCATTCGTTTTGCAATTCGCTCAACAAGAAGGCCCTTCTAGCCCCTCCACAGCCCTGTTCCAAAGCAAGGGTTACCTTGGAGACGATCTCAAGGACTCGGGGGCTGTGCTCTACACAGCCAAGGTCATGAACATAGACACCGGCACGGGCGTCAATTTCACAACTCCCCCGATGACAGAGCTATTCTACACTGCTTTTTACTGGTGTTCACAGACCGTGTACAACCTCACCGCCACTCCACACGCCATCGATGCGGCATCTATAACCTACGAGAGGTTGGTGTACAACGATACCTTTGATCATATCGATAGCACTGAGGATTTCAATACGTACGTGGAGCCATCAACAGGAGCTGTGTTCAAAGTTGACTGGAACGCGGATGCGACATTGTTCGAATACATAGCGAAACTCCTCACGCGGAATATCATCAACAGTTATCCATACGTAGGCTCAACATTCGACCAAGACTCGTTGGACCTCTCGACGTTTCTGTATACCGCTGATATCGGAAACGCAACGGCTAATTTAGCAACGGCCCTGACGAACCAGCTCCGAAGCGTCAACCCAGGGGATAACAACAATGCAACCATGTTTTCCGGGAATGTCTACAGCGAAGAGACATACATCAGTGTAAATTGGCCGTGGGTGATCCTCCCCGTCAGCGAGACGCTTCTGGTGATTCTTCTTCTTGGAGTCTCCATTGTTCTCACCTCGGGACAACCGTTGCTTAAGACGTCTTTGATGGCGCTACTGGTCTATGGGCTGGATGGGCGGGCAAAGGACGATGTATCTATAACGGGGAGGGAGGATGCAGATAAGCTGGAGCATATAGCAGAGCATATGGAGGCAAGACTTATGGCGGATAACAGTGGAAGACGACATTTTGTGCGAATATAGAATTATCATCGCGACAAACTTCCTTCAAGCCCCCCGTCCCCTCAAAACCCCCTTCAGATCATCCGAATGAACTTTCCTTCAAAGGTCCATCGTTATAGGCAACATGAGCTCGGATCAATCCGTTATGTGAACTTCGAACAACTCGTTGTTATCATAGCGACCCCTGATGGTGCCAACATGGCTTTCTCCCAAACATTATATTCCATTCTAGTCCTGATTTTAAGCTGCCACTCACTCTTAGAATTGCTATGAACGGGACCCTCGAGTAGTGACAGTGCGTCTATTTCAATACCAGGCAGTCTAAGTGCCTTCATCAGACCTATCAGAGGCGAGGGATCAGTGCTGTTGATTGATACGATAAACTTGTCTTCATTGTATTGTAAGGTCTGAGTATTGATGTCAAAGCCGCTGAAAATGATGCTGGATTCTTTGTAACGTTTGCAGCGTCCGTTAGTGGAGTGTGGAATGGTGTTGAAAGTGCATGTTTCGTAGAACTTTGGCCTTTTTGGTGTCGGAGGTGTGGCTTGAGTATTTCAACCGGAGCTTGTCCGGTTTATTTCGATGCTGGGAGAAGTTTGTGATGACAATATCTGATGAATCCATGAGTTGGTCAAATGGGGAATGGAGGCCAAAAGGCAAGATTCGTGCAGTTTTGATGATGTGCTCGATAGAGCTGGAGTTTTGATAAGTCGCTAGAAGCTTTGGGAAAGCGTGTAGCTGATCAGGATGTTCCTCTCGGACAGGAAAGCAAATTTGTGCGTTGTTTCGAGAGCTAAGTTCTTGAGGGGCCTTTCCCCCCAACCCGGCCTCTCACACCATCTGAACAACGGTGCCGCCACATGCATGACACTTTGATGGTATTCGCTGAAACTCTGACCGAATGAATACTTGCAGATGCACTGCCCCATGCTGATGACGTGCTCACTGCGCCGTGGCTATCTGAGATTACTTATGCAGGTAACTGTACTCTCCGCCCAGAGGAGGGTTAGGCAGACCGATTCCTGGTAATTCGCCACTTATGCTGTCCTTACTTGGGTACAGCTCGCAATATTGCATGGGCATCCAAAGATCTTCACAGCCCTCACTTGACCAACTCTATCACCGGTGTCGCAGTCATTTCCTAAACGAGCCTGTAAAATCATGACTACAGAGAATACAAGACAAGAGCTGCACCCAGATGTGCCGCAAACGCATTGCTGCTGTCAGAAGCAAGCCAAACTATCAGAAATGGAGCGCACTATATGGGACCAGACCATTGACAGCTACAAAAGTCGCCCACACAAGCCACCATCAACATATGCTGTTACCGTCCAGGACGGAATGGACGTTCGAAACAACACAGCTGAGAACAGTGCTGCAGCATTCGAAGATGAAAGTACCAGGTCCGGGTCAATCGAACAGGCTAGGAGCAATGACCACTACGAACCTGTTCCTAGCTTCGTTAACCTCGTCAGTCGACGCCGCCCAATCGAGCCTTGAGAGCTATACCGCCGGCGCCAAGGCAAAGGGGGCGCAGACGATGACCGCGGGTTTGGCTTTTGTGTCAACATAGCGGGCATCCAACGGATGCACATGCGTGTGCTGCAAGGCCGCATTAATTGGCTTGCACTATCAGCTACATTTGATGAGGACCACGGTGTCCGTCACGGCGCGCCTGACAAACTGGGTCCGGCCTTGCGGGACTACGGTGCGTTGTCTTTTGCGGCCGGTTTCATTGTCATCAAAACATAGGATGGATACAAGTGAATCTGTGCTCATGCCACTGATTTCGTTAGTACAAGCTGTCCGCGACCATGAATATATGGGCCGCTTCAGCGGGCAACGCGACGACCCCTTCAGGATATCTAGCGAGCGTTTCCAGGACCGATAGCTCCTCGATCAAGCCATGATGCGCAAACTCAAAAGTGTACAAGACTTTGAATACCTGAAATCCACGGCAATAGCAACGGGACCCTGGGAGGATGGTGAGGGCGAGATGAGACCCATGGTCGGAACGCGAGGCGAAGCGTTCCGCCGGGCGTTATGGTCGCGCATTGCAGGCGCCCTAATTGCGGCTGCTTTCCTTATCGGTCCCATGTGGCTTCTTGTTCTAGAGCAGAAGATATTCCTGCAGCTGGGGGTTGTGACGGGGTGCATACTCGCGTTTGGCCTAGTTATGGTCTTGTGGCTTGATACGCTGGAAGCGGTATTCGCGGCTACTTTAGCTTATGCCGCAGTGTTGATGGTCTTCGTTGGCGTTGTAATGCAAGGGCTGAGCGGGAATTTGTAAGTCATATTCAGTGGAGAAAGCTAGCTGGAATCAGAAACACAATTCGTAGTTATCGACGCCACCATTTTGACAGATGGTCGCTTGACTGATTGGTTTCATATGCATAGCTACTTGCTAGAAGGCGAACATTGTTACTGAACAAAAGTTCCACGTTACCAAAGCTAAGCACTATCCTTTAAGCAGTGCTGTGGAATCAACACTTGTGGGAGGGCTCAGTTCACTAGTAAATGTATGACTGTTGTTTCAGTCCCAAGCTGTCCTCCCTGCACTCTTCCAAACCCCATTCGGGAAGCCGTAAAGTACAATGCCTCTGTTGATTGTATGATCCGCATAATGGTGGTCTGTTTCATCATGCTTGTATTGCTTTCTGGCCTGACCAAAAGAGCTAACTTATACCGATCGGCAGAGTGCTGGGCCCCAGGGCAATGGCTGATGCGATGCACATTGCTCCGCAGCAAGCCGCCCGTTCCACTGGACCATGGCATCGCCCAGGGTGACAATCAGGCAGCATGGACGCAGGCGCACCCCTAGCCATGTGAATATATCAATGGGGGACTGGCCTGGAGCCAGCATCTGCAGGCCCGCACGCACAGTTGCGAGCAGGGTGATGGTACCGAAGTCTCTGTGATGAATCATGCTGATACGTAGATCCTTTGATACTGGGCTGGCAAATGCCTTGATGAGGCAGGCTGCGGTAGTACCGAAGGGATTAGTAGAGTCCTTATAAACAACTCACCGCCGAACGAGTCACCGTCTAGATCAAGCAGGAAGGATCCAAGCTCTTGACATGTTGCTAGAGGTTTTTAGCGGCAGCCTGATCACCCGAATGCAGGCTCGCCAGCGATATCGTGGACATGGACGCTGTGGTCATCGTTAATCTCCCGAAATGGCGGAATATTCCGGAAGAGCTTCTGCGAAGCTATTGTCTGAAATTGCAGTCTTCAATTTCCTGATGAGGGTTGTATTACAAGAAGAATAAAAAGAAAAAGAAGTTTGGGGATGGTCATGCGCCTTGAATTCTTGATACGGAAGACCATTAATGATTTTGCCGATTGTCGTCTTTGCTTAGGCCTGACATCCTTGGGACATATCACCACAAGGAGAAAGCCCGTCACGTTCGAGAGCGAGGTTATGTACATTCCGCAGCTACTTTGTTAATTCGCTGAAGTGTACCCACTCCTGCCGCTATATTCACAGTAATTATAATGTGTGATAATTACTCAGTCAGGACTTCGGGGCTCTTCTTAGGCTCTATGTCAGGGTCAAGCCACCTGCCTTTGTTTGGCATCTGCTCTCCGCATCTGCATCGCGTCAAACTGCTGGATTTACATCCTCGCTGAGATCCGGAAGAGTCCCTCCGTGAACCCCTCCTTCTTTTACACTCTTCGGACTTCCATGAAGTCCAGCTGAGTCTTGAGAAGGATCTTGACAGATATCTTGACGAGAAAGTTTCAAACCCTGGCTACGGCAGACGACACCAACGCAGGCCGCAAAAGGCGCCTGACGGAATTATCTTACCTTTGGCTCCACGCACATTCTGGAGCTCCAAATGCTCACCCGAACACCGGTTCCTACACAGCTCTCTGCGCTAGTGCCCTTATGGCTCTCGAGGCCATGCGTTACGATCCCAGCACTATGGTTGAGCGTGGAGCTGTCCGGGCCGAGGACCAGGACCCGTTCGGCCACGTTATGCGCTCGCAATATATGCATTTTCCGGGCATCTGCTTCTTTCGTGTCATGGAGGGCTACGACCAGTTCCTTAGTGGGCAAGAATACGACGATATGATCCACGCCAGGTCCGTTGTGCCTGTGATCCACAAGTACGAGCTGGATATACGAAGACAAGTCAAATATCCGAATTCGGTATGCAATTATTATCCTTAAACGTGAGGGCCTTAGCTATACTGACCCGCTAAATGAACCAACAGCTCATCGCAGCCTTTCGATAAGAACGCGTTGAATCGACGTGGAATAGATCTCTGTTTTCGCTCAAGCAGCAAGCCATTATCGCCCAGGTCAAAGGCTCCGTGACTCACATAGACGCCAAGTCTGGTCGTCCTATCAATATTCGAGATCTTGGTAGTAGGTGGGCGGCACTGTTTGATAGCCTAGCCAAAAAGTCTGAAAGAGCAAATGTTCTCAAGAAGAGATGTGAGAGCGAGAATTCCACCCGCTCGAGAAACTGAGCATGGAGAAAAATTAGGCCTAACGGGGTTTTCCCCCTCTCCACTTATGTAAATCTAGGCGAATCAAAAATTAACAAGTTAGAGATCAGACATGCACGTTTACAAACATCATACTCTATACCCATCTGCATGTCCCTCTCGTCGCAGCTTCTATGATGTATGGGATTTGAAAGCCACTGTTCGATCGCCGGTTGGGAAAATGGCCCATTGATCCAATCTCAATCGCAGGCTTGTAATCAGACTCAGGAGTACATTTCTGCATCGGCAGCTGACTTAGTCTACTTGTTGGACAATGAGGGTGCATTCTATATCGAGCAAATTGACATTTCACTACTCATTTCTTAATTGCTCGGTCTCGATTATATTTCTTGAGTATTATCAGGCTATGCTTCTGGACCAGCGTACTAATTACCACTGTGACCGCTTGAACCCGAATGAAAAGTCCAATTGTACAATTTGACAATTCCAGGATGCCGTGATCAATTAATTTGGCCGGAAATGCGGACTTGTATGAATGATTGTGGAGTGCGAGGAGGTGAATACGCTCGGCAGTATCTTGACTGCCTCAGCCATGTCGTATCTGTTTCAGATGCCCGGGGCGCGATTGCTTAGCACTTCTTTGGGACATCTCGCGAGATGGCGATTATTGTAGACGCTTGGAGGAAGGAACAAAATCCCCTCACGCCAGGGTAGTGTGTATTATTCCACCGAGCGATGGATCCGCCTGAGGGCCCCACAGTGGCGATAGGCTCCTTCCGCAACAGCCGGTGCTGCGCTTTAGAATATCTCATCGAGGGGTAAAGCTCGAGGTGTAGTATGTTAACAGCAAGAAGAGCATGACGATTATACCTGGTATTTCAATAAGTGATACCTTCCCATTGGTCGCCCTGATGAGGTGATGCTGCGACCTCTCGGGCGTCAGATAAACGTCAAGAGGTTGTAGGACGTAACTCAGCGGTTTGCTGAATCGGAATTTTGTTCTCTCAAGACTCAAGGTTACCTACCTCTTCTTCTAAGTGGTCTATTCATCCCGTGGCCCTTGAACGACGTTGCAGCTGATCTGGGCGAGAACGGTCGGACCTTAAACGTAACAAGCAGTAGAGAATGTATGTGAAAGGAAATTGGGACTTCGTCCCGCTACATAAAGGCAAAGAGAAGGCCAACCAGCAAATTGAGTAGCCATCTGAGGCTGTCTGGGTTGAAAACATCGGTTCCTGACCATCACAAGCTAGGACCAGCAAGGCGCTGTCCCTCGCCCAGAATGAACACGATGGAAAATGGGTTTTTTGCGCAGCCTTCAAGGTGTTTGCTACATTGGCAATGACCTCACCCACCTTAATTTCCCTTGTCTGCAGGAATGATACCCAGGGCCAGGATTAGGCCCTAAAACGCTTAGGCGCCTGCAGCCTCCCCATGATGATGTAAACATGAACGGCTACGCCACGCTGTTCCTGGCCCTGGTGCTTCTGGGCTCGGTCCGCCATTCTCCAGCGGCTCGCAAGGCCGCTGTAGAGCAGCATTCGACGAACAAGTGGCGGAGCCACCCGCGTGTCAATCAGGTTGCGATCGCATAAGCGGCACCAAGATTGCTGTATTTTATGAACCATTGAACGCAACCTGCCATGAGTCGGACGCATTACCATACTGTAAAAGGAAGGTCCTTGTGCAAGGGAGCGTCAATCCTTGCCTTCCACCACCAACCAGGTGCTCAGAAGACAGAAAAATGTAACCATAAGACGGAAATTGGAAATTGATAAGCACAAGCACAGGTATCACGTCTTCGACGGATGTGAAGATGCATGACGATGGCACAGACGCATGGGTCTGCGAGCCCTTGTTGAGTCGTGGTTGAGGGGACTATATGAGGTGCAAAATCGCCTCGAACACCGGTTTGAGAAACGCTGAGCCAGTTCACAATCGTCCTCGTATGAAATCACCCAGTAAACATGGCCTGGAAAGTCTCCGACATGATGAACTCTTTAGCTTTTGCAGCTCTGCTTGTGGCAGGGGCTTCGTCGTCTTCCCACCTTGGCCAGCGACTCGGTCAACGACAACTGGACCGGCGCTCTCAAATGCTCTCGGATGGGTACGAGGCTGTCCATAAGAGGGCCAGCAACAGTAGCAGCTCTGAATTCCGCTTCTTGAACAACAATACCTCAAAATATCAGGTGACGTCACTACCAGAGGTGCCTTTTGATGTTGGTGAGATGTACGCGGGCAATATCCCAATCGGTACTGGAGACGCCGACCGGACCTTGTTCTTCGTCTTTCAGCCGACTATCAGCGAGCCTGTTGACGAGATCACCATCTGGCTGAACGGCGGGCCGGGCTGCTCCTCAATGGAAGGTTTCATCCAGGAGAACGGTCTGTTTACTTGGCAGCCGGGAACCCTTGCGCCAGTTGAGAATCCTTATAGCTGGGTCAACCTTACCAAGTAAGTGGTTGTCTGTCGACGCCTGAAATTACTATCCACGAACACCATGACCGCAATTTGAGGGAGATCCGGGTTGGGCGCGGTTCAAGAATGCTAACGGGCGATGATCTCGTGATTCGTGTAGCATGCTCTGGGTGGATCAACCTGTCGGCACGGGCTACAGCACTGGAACCCCTACGGCGACGTCGCAAGAGGACATCGCTGCTGACTTTGTCGCTTGGTTTTTAAATTGGCAAAACGTGTTTGGGATCAAGAACTTCAAGATTTACGTTACCGGCGAGAGTTACGCGGGCCGTTACGTGCCTTATGTAAGTGACCACTTTGTCATGTCATGAACCATCTTGGGTTGACGCGCATTAGATCTCGGCGGCGATGCTGGATCAGAACGATACGACGCACTTCGATCTCTCAGGCGCGCTGATGTACGACCCCTGTATCGGTGACTGTGGTTGGGTCCAAGAGGAGGTGACAACAGTTCCTTTCGTGTTGGAGAACAGGTCAGTAATGATAACATACCAAACACCACTTCCTGATCTGAAGACTCAGACGCGAGCAAAGATCCTAGTCATCGTTCTTGTGATGGCAGGTTTAGACAAAGCACCGGTATCAGTTGTTTCCGGAAAGCACCACTGATGTTTCGTACAATATAGCAATCTCTTCAATCTCAACGACAGCTTTACTCAAAGCCTGATAGCCTCGCACGAGTCTTGTGGGTATGCGGCCTACATTGAGGAGTATCTTTCATTCCCGACAGGAGGTATTCAACCACCTTCGCCATATTGGGCTGAGGGCGATTGTGATGTATGGGATCTGGTCAACACCGCCGTGCTTGCAGTCAACCCGTGCTTTGATATCTACGAGATCAACCAGAACTGCCCGTTTCTGTGGGATATCTTGGGCTTCCCAACCGAGCTGGTCTATGCCCCTGCTGGGTACAATTTATACTTCAACCGGACTGATGTCAAGGAAGCTCTTCATGCACCCCTCGATATCGACTGGTCCGAGTGCAGCAACGAGAATGTCTTCGTGAACGGAACAGACAGCTCGGCCCAGCCGAACATCTACGTTCTGCCCCAGGTCATCGAGGCAACGAACCGCGTTCTTGTCTCCAACGGCGATTTCGACTTTATCCTCATGACGAATGGAACACTTCTGAGTATACAGAATATGACTTGGAATGGAGCCTTGGGTTTCCAGACCGAACCAAGCACTCCGATTGATATTCAGATCCCGGATTTGGCATGGGCTGATGTATATGCCGAGAACTACGCCTCTGGCATTGACGGGCCACAGGGTATAAGTAAGTCACTTCGCATCTTAATTACCCAGGATATATTTCAAGGAGAAAGTGACTGACTGGCTTGCATCATTATCGCAGTGGGCATTCAGCACTATGAGCGTGGCCTAATGTGGGCCGAAACATACCAGAGTGGACATATGCAGCCTGAATTTCAGCCTCGAGTAACTTATAGGCACCTGGAGTGGGTGCTGAATCGTACCCAGAGTCTCTAAAAGACATGTCCATATACAACGACAGTAACCAATGATAACTTTTACTTAATGCCATCAGAATGCTCAACTCTACATGCCGTTCAATGAATTCTAGTCTGACATTAGGAAGTCCACCACAAGCTAGGCTACAAATTTAAACCTAAGAGATATCAGACATAGACCGAGAGATCGTCCCTGACTGCGGCCAGTATTTAGAGTGTATGGAAGACTGAATGCATGGAAAATGAGCTACTGGAAGGAAAGAAGAGAGGCAAAGAGGGCTGTCTAGGTGAGGGCAGGCGCCTGGCCCCAACGCACAGGCCAGGGCAGTGACTCACTGGCCCTCGCACAGAAAAAGTGTATAACGGTACATATGGCTGACCGTACTGATACGGCACACTTGTTATTGAATCAAAGTTTGTAGCAGCGATGGACAGGCCGATGACCCCACAACGTGCCTAGCTTCCACTTTATCCAAATCTGCAATCCTCAAGTGCGTATGTCGTATATTGCATTCAGGCAGTCGTTTCCTGTAATTTGGGCACGAGTTGAAAGGGCTATGAAAGAGGGAACCGGGAAGGGTGATCGGTAAGCCCAGCCCTTGACTTATTTCTGAGCAAAAGGTGCGGCCGGGTTCCCAAGTCGAGAAGCGGCGTCCAAAAATATTTCCTCGCAGTTCTACCAGTCTGCCGAGGATTGATAATGAATACATATGGTCCCTCGATGGGACATAAAGCAGTAATCCGCACTGAGAGGAGGTGTATCAGTCTAAACACACTTGAACACTAGACAGTGCTACACCGTCTGTTAGATATGAGAGCGACTCCTCTAACGAGCACTCTGTTCTTGGGATCGCTTGTGGGTGCCGCAGTGCCATCGGTCTCTGTCGACATCATTGTGGCCCCTACTGCTGTTCCCTTTGATGCAAGTTACATCGAGATATGACGTGTTTAAAAATCTTCTGACCACTGGACAACAGCTATCACAGCATATTTGACTTGGACCAAGACGAGGACTTCAGCTATCCGGATGGTAATTAGGTACGACAAACTGCAGTTGAACATCACGTTTGGCAAGAAGTGGTTCAGAGGTTTCAACCGCAGCATGTCCGATTCCTGCTTCAAGTACCGCTGGCCCGCAAGAATCGAACAAACGCAATTAAATTCACACAGCACTGCCTAGAGACAATGGGTAATGTCATTAAGGTGCACGCCTTGCAGATAGGAAATGAGGTCGATGTTTACGCAAAATATCGTTACCACAACACTTGCATCAAGAACCCCCAGACCTGGGATGCAAGGGCCTACGCAGAAGAGGTACAAGGGCACATCCATCTACTCACAGCAAATGTTACCAGTTTGCTCCTGGCTGAGCGTATATTCCAGATCTTCGACAAAGGGACTGAGATTGACTAGCACACCAATATTAATTGGCCACTGTGAGCTGGTGAAATCTCTAGACTGCTCAAAATACCTCTGACCAGAAGTGACATGACACGCCCTTCATGCACGATATTTCCGACGTTGTGGACCTGGACAGAGTGAATCAGGTCGCCCAGCATTAGTAAGTATGTTGCTCTGACTGGGCGGTTATTTCCAAGTATCTAAATCGACCTGCTATTCAGCTACAAGGCATATGCCAGCAAAACGCCAATATTCGATGTATGTGCAATGGATTGAAAATTCATAGGACATATGTGTTGCTCTTGCTCAGTAGCTTTTTATAAACAATTACCCTTCTAACACACTCTCTACCTACAAGCACAACAAAAAATGACTTTTGACATATGATACAGTGTCCACAGCTATGGGGAGCTGAAACCCCAGCCTGAATCTGTTTTCAGTGAAGTTGGCAATACTATAGGAAGCGGTGGCAACGAATCCACCGGTGCCATCCTCGAAGAGAGCCTTTGCAGCGCTGTTTGGACGCTAGACTGGATGTTGTATGCCACGAGCATCATGAGCCACCCTCTACACAAGACTGAACCAAAATCAGAAGCCAATGCTGACATTGATATCTTGAAATGTGACTCGCATAAATAAGCAGATGGGACGCAATGTTGGCTCTGCGGCATAGCAGCCGAAACAATCGCACGTCAGAACCTTAAGATCCACTAGATCCCTTTACATCTGATAGAAAGCTTCTGGTGAGCCTGGTAGCCTCTGCGGTCACAGGTTCGAGCTGACTTATGAACGACGTGTGGCCTGAATTGGAATCGTCTATGGTCCGCTTGCTTTTGCTCTTCTCAAATCCTGCGCAAACAAAGGGTTCCAGCCGTCATCCAACGTACGCGCATACTCTCTTCATATAACGGTCATCGTCTCTGCCCAAGCTGACGTCGTAGCCTTGATTTCAAACGTTGAATGCGCATGAGAAAATCTAAAGTCGTGCAATCTAGCACCACCCGCAAGTCACAATTCATACTAAGACGTCTATAATTGGCTCAATGAGAACAAAATTTGTTGCTCGTTGTGACCTTGAGTCAGTCTTTTCTTTTTTCTTCTTTTTGTTTGTGTGAACCGACGCTTGAGGAAATTTCTTCCTTGTCCAATTGGATGAACGGTAATTGCTATCAGACGCCCCTGCGAGTGAGAACTTGTTGTCCAATGTGATGTTTCCGCCCACCTAAACAAGCCCAACCACCCACCTGACCTCGATTCCCCCAGCTCTGCTCGTCTAAGTTCTTGGCAGTACTGCTACAGCAATTTCTCCAGACGATTACCCAAGAATGGTGAAGCCCGTTCTGCAGATAAAATCGAGGCGAAGGTATTTACGCCATTGGAGAGGCTGACACGATATGGCCCTGGGCGTGCTCAACCCACGGGAGCAGGAATGCTCTACGGGTTATCTGCGCTTCTTAGCTTCCCCACTGTAAAAGTTAACAAGAAAGGGCATGTCGTTCTTTTCTCTCTGTGTCGCTCTCTTAATTTTCTCTGGTCTTGACTATTAAGGGGTTTGATAGGTTGCCAAATGGTAACAGGTTAGCAACCCCTGGACGTATTATCTTAATATTCTCTCGTTTAATACTTTCTGTCCCAAGCGTTTTATTGCGTCTAAGAGAGCCAGTATTAGTGAATCGAAAAGTGCTCTCAGCCACAATCGACATATAACTACATTGGTACCTTAAAGGTACACTCTGGTGCCCTATTTTTCTATGAGTGAACTGAGTTGCAATAAATCTTTTCTTTAGTCAATTCCCAGTCGCTCCAATCGCTCCAACCTTCTCAAACTGTCACAGCCCCCGCCCATTCCTCATATATTTATGTACCTTCAGGTTCGTATTTGACTGTACCTGCTCTCTCCTTGTCGACTTTCTTGATATTTTTATGCTCTAAAGCAAAGGTGGTAAGCAGAGCCACGCCGGCTACCACGACGGGGAAGATGTATGTGTTATGAAGAGCATTCATATAGACTTGACGGAGTAGGTTGTAGAGTTCTTCAGAACTTGTTAAGCTTTTGAGGTTGTATGCACCGGCATTCACAATAGCACTATCCGGGATTGATGGTGTCAATGCTTGCGCGGAGGCTTTGAGCTGGTTCAAGAAGACCGTCTGTCCAATAGAGAGACTCAGTGCACTGTGATCAAATCATTAGATTTCCGTTCTTGCTAGAAATGAGCGAGTTCCCTACTTACGCTCCAAGCTGAAACAGGAATTGGAAGGCCGCTACAGGTTCGTTAGCGTTCTCAGATCCTGTGCCATGCGTTTCATAATGATATATGTACCGTTTCCTGTTGGGACTTGGTCTTCCCTATATATAGGTTCAGTATAGTGACTCTCAGTACGAGAGTAGTATGAGAGAACTTACGTTAGAACAGCCTGAGCAATTGTATATGGCAGGTTAATGGCAAAGCCAGTACCAATGCCACATACAACGAGGAATACAGCCCACAGAGCAGTCGAAGTATCTAAATCAAGCATCAAGAATAGCCCAGATCCGACCATGCCGACAGCTGTTCCAATAATCATGAACGGAACCTGTCAAACCTGTCAGTTGAATGGGATTTCATGCATTCAGAACTTCAAAATGACTGGAACTCTCACGTAGAAACCAAGCAAAGTGATGAGTGCTCCCGAGAAGACCACTCCGAACATCTGCGGGATTGCAAGAGCCAGAAATTGCGTTCCACTCTCCGTAGCCGTCGATCCCTTTACAGCTTGGAAATATATAGGGAGGTAGTATCCATACTATCAATTTATTAGTTACTTGGAAACCGTGTCAAGAGAATAGATACTGACAACATATGTAGGCATCGCAAAAAAAAAAGCTGTAAAGTCCACCTGCGAGCATTGATCGCTGTTTGAGAAGCCATAGTGGCAAAGTTGCGTCCATGCCCTGCTTCCACTGAGCCAAGCCAAAAAGCCCCAGAATGAGCAGGAAAGCTACCAGTAAACCAATTATAGTAGCTGACTTCCAAGGCTTGGTCTGCCCACCCCACTGGAAAGCGAGAAGTAAGCATAACACAGCCGAAATGATGAATAGCGATCCCAATGGGTCCAATCTAGACAGCTTCTGAAAAAAAGATATAGAGTCGAAGTCGTTATTCTGAGGCCTTTTTGGATTATGAAACAGGAAGAAGATAAGGATCAGAACAACTCCTCCGATTGGAACATTGCTATCAAAGTGACTGTGTTAGCATAGATTCAGTGCAAAATTGGTAAATGCGACGGCATTACTTACATCCAAAAACACCAGCGTCAGCTGATATACTGAGTAAATGTCCCACCAATTACAGGACCGATGCATACCGCAACTGCAAAAGTGCTGGTAACAATGCTGATGCAAAGAGGGCGGTTCTTTAACCTGATTGTTTTAGTAATAATAGCAAGCGATCCTTGAAACAAGCCTGCAGCGCCAGTACCAGCAATAGCGCGACCGATTATAAAAATAGCAGATGAAGGCGCAGCAGCGCAGAGTATTGATCCAACTGGGGTTATTTTAGCTGGGGACTAGGGTTGTTAAGAAGGACTTGAGGACTTACTCTCAAAGATAGCAATACAAATCATAAACACAAATTTAATATTCGCAAAGCGATAAAGCTTTCCAAGAGTTGGCTGGAAAGCGGTAATCGTTAGGAGGTAGCCGCTGCCGTACCAAGCAATATCGTCAAGAGAGTTGAATTCGGTCGTAATGCTCGGTATAGCTGTGCCAATGATGGTCGCGTCGAGCGCCATGACGAAGGTTCCGCAGAAGAGGCTTGCGACGAGCAGGTAAAGGTGGAGGCTGTTGGTGATCCCGTTTTTCACTGTTTCATCGCTGTCGTTGCCCTCGACAGATTCAGTCCTCTTTTCTTCGACCATCGTGGAGACATTTGCCTCTATTCTTTCGTGAGGGTTAGTGCCGGCCATCGTTTTGTCGTCTTTGGCGAAGAGATATCGAGCTCAACACAGATACCACTGTAGAGCTGGACCTTCAGGTGACTAACGAGCGTTCACCCTTTAAGTGACTGAAGTAGGGCAGGTAGCACGAGGAAGTAATGTCTCGCGTAAGACGCGCTGAAGCGACGATGCATATGGGCCCTGGCGTCCTTCAAATACAGGCTGGACGACTGTTGACACACTGCATCCAAATCACTCTTTCAATTCCAAGGTTGTGCTTTTATGGGGGGGCGCCAAAGTGCCAACCAGTGATGGGGAAAAGGCTGAGATTTTACCGGGCTAGTCACCCGTGTGCAGCCCAACTGGAAAGAGAGGGCTTTGTTGACAAAGTCCTGGTGCCACTTATAAAACTTCGCGACCGGTGAAGGTGGCCAGGCCGCCCCGTGCTTATGTTGGGTGTCATGGTAAGGGGTACGACGCGTCTTTGGATCAGCGCTCGGGGCCCTATATGACTGAAAAATGGGCGCAGGTTTATTATGCACCATGTACTACATCGAAACAGAGAGGATGTCAGAGTCGCAATGATTAGAGCCTTGTCCAGGATGTTACAGCCAACCAACTCCCAGCTTAGTGAACAGGCAAGTTTTTACCGCCCCCAAGCACTGAATCGATTTCCGGCACTACTGTACCAGCGTAGGATTGAGGTTGGGCGCATGTTCAGATTGTTGGCAGCGTCCTAAACCTGCGCTATCACGATGTATTTACGTACCGCAGTACGCATATACTGTATAATTACATGGTATTGCTGCTTCAACGGAGGGTCCCCACAGAAAGTGCCAGGCCCCATTGAATGCCCTGCTCTACTACGTAGCATGTAGTTCGTGTCGAGTACAGTATCGATAGAAATTTCCCAGAGGGACGCTAACCCCGTAACCTGTCAGGCTGTGTTGCCGATGGGTACCGTGCAGTCTGCGTAAGCACTTACTTCTGCACGGTAGTGTTTACACATTGTAGTGGAACAAGTTGTATTTCTGAGACTGCATACTAATATCAAGTAGTACCTGTACTACCAGCCGGAATCCTTGGAAGTAGTTTGCGATCGCCTGATGTTTCAGTCACCCCTTGTACCCATTCTTGGATGTCCCCCGGGGTGTTATTATCATGTCATCGTATGACTGCGTGTCGTCGTAAAGTCTTGTGGTACCATTTTAGCCGCCACACTTGGGGCGCAAATTCGTTAGGAGCTGTTACCTCACCCCACGTGGGGACTTGAGTTCGGGACTTCGGCTCGATCCATGCTGCTCAAGGTGGACCCCAACGACTGATCGTCTCCAGAGCAGGAGCTCTCATTGGCTCCATCGCGCCAAGGGAGCAGCGAGCTTATGCTCGAGAACCTGCACAAATGCCGGGGACATTCAGACTAGTCGTCTGGCACACTTGGTCCCCACTACCAATGGCCGGCCATGGTTGAGACCAGATAGCGATTGATAAAGATGACAGAATGATGAGCAAGAAGGAAATTGCAATGCAGTTGGTCCCGTTGGGCGACCCTGGGGTTACAGTTAAGGCTTGATTAATCAAACTTTATGCTTGGCACATTCATGTGTTCGTCCGCCCACACCCAGGCTGATCACCACCCAACTGGTTCTGGGGGGGATACTGCCAGTGCTAATTATTGGACGAGCTGATCGACCGACCCCTGAGAATCATCTGAGGTAATTACCTCCCAGACCCTGAAGCTGATGCTCTGGTGTGCTCATCGATCTTCCAGCATTACGAAAGAGAGCAGTGAGCCGGCAATTTCGATATAGCAGCTCATTGCATTATATCACCCAAGTGACGCCCAAAAGAAGTTTAATTAATAGCTCTTTGATTTCCAGACTACCCCACAAAGTGAGAACAACCCAAACCCTGCTAAAATATAAACCTTTCTTACCCTAGGCTTGTCTGTTGGATAACCGCTAGAAGATTATACATAATCCTAGACATCAGAGAACAGATTCCGCAACTCTTTGATAAGCTGGCGGCTGAGTATTGTCAAGTTCGCGGAGGTGGACAAAGAAGTTCTTCTGAAAGAATATGCCATAGCACTGACTAAGCCATGGTTTGTGTGGGTTGACAATAGTGACATCAAAATTTCTGATAAGCTGGAGGTTAACGTAGCATAAATTTGCAGAAGTTAGTTAATTCTGTTTTATGTTTATGATGGGGATTGTACAAAGAAAAAAAAAAGCTTCACAGGATTGAGGACTATATGTAGAGGGGGGAGAGGAAGGGGGAGGTGTCTGCGAAGAAAGATCAGAATAAGTCTTACCTCAAAAACGACCTTTGTAATCTCCATCATGGCCATGGCCACGCCTAGACACTTGGTAGAGCCATACCCAAAGATCAGTGAATGAGTCTGGTACATGTCCTGTAATTTGTTGATGTCGTCCGTCAACCAACGCTCCGGGCGATACATATCGGCGTCCGCTCCGTAGGTAGTTTTGTTGAGTTGAACACCCCAAGTATTCAGCCCGACGAACGTTCCTCCCGGCACGCGGAAGGGACCCGGCGTGTCTCCTTGAGGAGGAACCACACGCTCGCGTAGTTGACTCAGGGGCGGAAATTTGCGCAAGCCTTCTAATATACAAGCTTGGAGATACACGAGTTGCTTGGCTTCCGTGTCTTGAATGGGATTTGACACCTGCCCTCTTGCCACTGCCCGGCGGACTTCAGCACGGAGTGTGTCATAGACCTGTGGGTTGGATATTATGCATAATAGTATGCTTTGCACCGAAGTAGAGGTTGTGTCGGAGCCGGCCACCCTATCATATGTATGGTCAGCGATGTAGAGCGAACGGCGTAGTCTGAGGCTCTCGTTCTTACAATGCGATAATCAGCTCGGAGTCGATCTGCTCTTTGGGCATGCCTCGGCTGAGGAGAGAACTGACAATATCATTTCCCTTATTACCTTGTTCAGCGCGCTTTCCCACTACGTCGTGAACAATCTATTAATGTCGCGTTAGCATTTCCCGGGCTCACGCCAGTCAGCCTAGCAGGACTCACTCCCATAAGTCGACCAACGCCTGTGGAGTCGGACAGGTTCGGAAACAGCATCCTTCTCAAGATTGGGACTCTAGCTAGCTGGAAGAATAGTGAATTCAGCTCCAAAAAAACTGAGAAGTACTGGCAAGCTTTGTTTCCGGTTTCCACAGTCTCAAGAAGGCGGTGCATATCTTTATCATGACTAACGCATCCAATTTCCTGCCCCAGACAGATCTTGGTGATGATGTCGACGGTCAGAAATTGTATTTTCTGGCCGATATCACAACGCAAGACAAATTGCGCTGTGAATCGCTTCCTCAATTGATCGAGCCAGCCGAGCACTAGCTGGTCTATGATCGGTTCCATCGCCGCTACGGAGGTGCTTGTGAACTGTATATCAAGTTAGAGAGATTTTCACAGTCGCTGCTTCTTATATACGTACGCTTGGCGCCAATTTGGCTCGTATTTTGTTATGACTCTTGACATGCCGCTCCGAGACGATGTTTGGAATGTGTGGATCAATGCGGACAGAGTCAAACCACGGTCCGCGGACGTATCCCGACCTGACACTGAGAATCCGGCGGGTGATATCAGGATCGTCCGTCATAATGTGGTTGGGACCGATTCTAGCTACTGGACCTGTACAGCAGGGACTGGTAAGCACTGAAGATACATCAGATGTCGCGGGCCACACGCTCACCGAACTCCGAATTCACCTCCGTCCATATTTCGTGAGACCTTCCGGATGCCAGTGCCTTCGCAATCCACAGTCGCGACCATCGCGCCAGGCGAGGACCGGGCACCTGGGATAAGTTCGGCCTCAGTCGCCAGCCAAGTCGGATCCAAAATCCTATCTGCAGGATAATGCATAGGATAAATAGGCAATACGACACCATGACATGTCCGAGCAACTGCAGGGCCGTCGAGTGAGTCATCTTGAGTATTTGTACGCTATGGCTTGGGGATACTTTTCAAGACTTGGGCACTTGTGAATCTTGGAAATTTTTTGAATCGTGCTTGTAGTAGAGTTTGAAATCGAGACCGGACAGCCTTGTTTGAGAGGGTGAACAGGTCGAATCCAAGGAAGGCTATTATTCTTGTTAGCTGTCCCCAGCTTCATCTCATTCAAGGGCACCAACATGGCCACTCTTGCTCATTCCGTCCGTGAAGCGTCCCATTTGTGCCAGCAATGCAACGTCAAGTTGCGGGATTTGCGAATTTCTTGCTCGTCACGCGCGCTGTAAGCCTGTAGTGTGAGCGTCGTGTATCTGTATTGGAGAGTTTGACCTTCCGTCAGTTCTCAGGCAATTGAACCGCAGCTGACTCAGACTGGTGCCCACCATTACTATGATAGAGCTGCCACGCATGAACGCGCACCTTTTGCCCCAACGCAGATGGGGGCGGTTGTGTTTGGCCAACAGGTGGGGGCGATTCTACTTAAGAGGGATGGCTGCCGAGCAGGTGGGGGACGTCTGCATGGTACTTTTTGTAGTATTTCGGAACAAGCAGGCCTAGTAAACAATGTCGTTACGTCGACGCAGCTAAAACAATCGACTCTTGCTCGCCGCCAGTTCGGTGTTTCCTACATATCTAGAGTCTTATGTTTCTGATCATAATCGTATCATAATCAACAGCCTCATCGTTAATCATTATCATAGCCATCATGGACAGCGAGACATTGTCGCAGTATCTTGGCTACCCGATCCAGGCGCCGCCTCCGGGAGTTACGCCCAACTTTGTCAATCCAAGCTCCACTGCATACCAGGTGTACATTACCGCTGGTGTGTGTATCTCACTGATGGTGGGATTTTCATTGTCGAGGTTCTTGTCGAAAGTCTATCTGGGTCCGAGATCTATCAAAATGGATGAAAGTAAGTCCTCTCCAACCCCGCCGTCTTCATTCATGATACTGAAAAGGGCACTTCCTAGTCGTCTTCGCTACAGGATTAGTAGGTCGCCATCAGCGGTACTTTCTCATCTAATGAAAAGAACCTCATGCTGAGTTGGCTAGATTCTTTGTCTCCTATTTATATCCATGACCATAGCTGGTACGGTCTAGTATCTGTTCAGCTTTGGCACCATTTCAGCTGATCCGCCGTAGGTGTCTCTGGAAGTGCATTTGGTAGGCATGCTTGGGATGTCCTCCTGGGCGCTTTTACCAAGTCGCAGCTTGTTGTAAGCAATCGTTGCCCACAAAATTTGTGAAGCGGCTTGCAAGCTGACAATCAAGATATCACTTCTTGTCGAGATCTTTGGACCGTTGGCTATCTGCTTCGTGAAGGTCTCGGTTCTCATCCTATACTTGCAAATCTTCCGCGTTTTGAATTGGATGCGTTTTGCATGCATTGCAGGCATTGTCCTCATCACGGCTTTCCAGTTATCGCTATCCATATCCTTTGCTGCCATGTGCGCGCCATACAGTGGCTCTTCGCAACTCGACTTCCTAGCCGCTTTCATCTCCGACACATGCGACCGCACACGGATCCTTGTTGTTATCCAGGGCGTCGGGAGTGTCGTTATTGATATTTTTCTGGTCATTCTTCCATTACCCGCCGTATGGACTCTGCAGATGCCACTTAAGCGGAAAATTGCTGTTTGTTCTATGTTTTTGGTTGGGTTATCGTAAGTATGGTCACACTGCACGATGCCTCCCGAACCTTTTCTAACACGCTACAGCGCCTGTACATCTAGCATCATTAGCCTTATTTATAGAGTTCAGTACTACACGGCCGGCGGTGACAACACCCGCCTTGTAGTACCTTTATGGGCAACAGCGTGTGTAACCCTCTCAACTGTTTCGGTACAACATCTGCTAATGAGAAGCCGTTTTTCTCCAGGATGGCCGAACAAGCCGCCGGCGTCATGATTTGTTGTATGCCAGCTACAGCCGCCCTCTTCAAAGTTATCAAGGGGCCCGTGAGATCTTGGTTGTCATCTGCAAGCGGGCGGGCCCTGCGTCTGACTGCTTCTTACCGATCCGAGGTGCCTGATTCCGGGAGCCAGTCCAACCTCAAGATCAGCTCAGAGAACAACCCACATCATCATCCCATTCACGACTGTCACGCCGCTTGGATCGATACGGAGGCCGACACATACTCGCTGCAGCAGCTGAATTCTCAGTTAAATCCGGGAAATGCCGGTGTCTGGAAGAAGATGGAGTTCAAGGTTTCCCGAGCGCCTTGAACAATACTGGCGGCCCATGTGCCGGGGTAAAGCGTGGAGAAGGTGAAGGGAATTCTATCCTTTGAGGAATAGTAGACCGAGAATGAGCGTACTGAACTATCAATGGATAACATCTGGCATTTGCCCAGGTTCAGTATGAATATGTCCCATAGCGATTTCCCAACCAAATAAAAGCGACCCAATAAATGTTTTGGGCCATCATTGGATGTCTTTGACCCGAGAGTCCCAGCCATATGGGCACCGTTAAACTCAATGCAGCACACTATGAACCGTGTATTATATGCCTGAGCATCGATAATTTCATCCGCTCGCTACGATGCTGCCATCACAGGTCGAGTGCTTTTGCGTCTCCTTACACACAATGTTGCTGTCGGAGGCGGAATAACACCGAACTCGATCCAGATATTTTCGGGACGCTTTTCCAGAAGCTTGACCTCATAGCCAACAAGCACGTGCAACATGACAATCTTGATGAGATCGACTGCAAAGAATCGACCTGGACACGCATGCTTTCCGATACCCCAGGCAGCGAAATGCTGGTCTGTCTCCACCGCAGAGGCCGGTCTCGCATCAGTCAACTTCTGCTCTGCCGTCCTTTCTGATGTTCGCATAAAACGTTCAGGCACAAATCTGAAGGGTTGTTGATAAAATGTCTTGTCATGGTGGATGCCCCACCCAGAGACACACACTGTGACACCTCGTGGCAAATATTGTCCATTCGGTAGGGTGATTCCATTTGGATGCATAATCTTCCGACTCATGGCCTTGGGTACAAGTGCCCATAGACGTAGGCTTTCCCTCATCGCGCTGTCGAGGCACGTCATCTTATTCAATCGCGCATGGTTCCAGGGCTCGCTGCAGGCGCTGCTCAAGACAGACTCATCGTAGAGAAACGATGCGGTGGTCCACTGAGAAAAGACATCGAGCAAGAGGTTACAGATTGTCAATGTTGAAGTGTGGATCGCCGCGAAATTCAGGGCCATGATGCGCCGGCTGAGAAAGTCTGGTGTACGCTCAGGAGAGGTATCAGGATACCTTGCCGAATTGGAGATCAGCCAGGAGATGAAGAGTTGTCGAGAGGGTGAGACATTATTGCACATCAGGTTTGAGACCATAGGCAGAAGGTGTTTTGAGCATTTTGAGTAAGTCATCTTGATTGGGATTGTGAATAAGACACCAACATGACGTCTGAGCCAGCTGGGGAACAAATTTATCAGGAGACCACACGTTGAAACTCGGGTGACGAAGCCGATCGAGCTCTCGATGAAGTCGCTGTTGCGGCCTTTCTCTACGTTAGCGGCAGAAATACATGGCATGGATGCTACAATTGAAACCTACAGAGCTTGTCTCCGACAAAGACCCGATTTGCTGCTCGCGCCACGACACGACGGATAGTATAGTCCAGATTGACAACAGTCCACTCTTCAGTCTTTGTGCCCCACTGTGCCTCCAGCGCCAGTCCCGCTTCTTCCGAGAGGTGGGCTGCGATACTGTCGAGATTGGCAGTGAGATCACGACGAACTAGCTGTTCATGCACAGGATCTAAACCAATTTCGGGGCGTAGGAACGTCTCTCTGATGTTCAAAGCATCCAATTGTGCCCATTTAGCGCTGAGGTGGCTCTCGGGTTGCGATAGGAGCCATGGCAACATGGAAGGCGGGAGTAGGACACTGTCACCAAAGACACCGCGCAGATTGTACGGTCTGCCATCAACGAGTTGCTAAGGCGGGAGAAGTAAGAGAGAGGCATCAGTATTTTGTTTGTAATACCACTGATTTGTTTGTTTGCGGACTACATACCTTTTCATATGCCCGATACAGAATTTCCTTGCCCCAGAGCAAACTCTTCCACGGCCCAAGGACTAGCCACGTATGCTCAATAGATGGCAGGTCAACAGAGGGCGACATATAATGTTGAAGACATGACCAAGTGACCAAGGCACACAACAATAAAAGAGCGCTCCCTAAACTGATCATATCCATTGTCTCTTTGATTTAGTCTTTCTTCGGTCTCTCTCTGTCTCCCTGGCCTCTTTCTTTCTCTTTTTTCTACTCTGCGCATATGGTTCCACACAGCTTTCAGGGGAGTCGTTGACTTGGAGCAAATTAAATATGTTTGAATGTGAGGTATTCGGGCAAGGGCTTCAAAGGAAATGGGAACGCTAAGATACCCGAAAAATTGAGGCTATGTATGCTTCGTGTACATACCAACTTGTGCCAAGTACTAATGTATCTACTACCATCACAAGGTACCATTGTATAAATCAGACCATTGCGGGCCCACCCGTGGCCATATGCCTTACATCTCGCCCCCAAGAATGCTACTTGGGGGCAGCAATGCTGTATGTTGATTGGTGGCATGTCTTACCTTTCCTTTGTGCATATGCACGTTGGGACAATACCAGGAGTCATCTGCAATCTATCATTTAGCCACATCCAATTTAACGAAAGCTCGTATGCCGCCCAGCTGGCCTCAGCATCCTAGTGCCACCTCCAGCTCCCGCACCACTGAAAGTTTTTGTACTGCTGAGCCCAACCAAACTTGAACCCTTCTTGCCCCCCGCGTTCGTCAACTCAATTCTCTAACTTGTTCATTATCCACCAACTTGCCACTCATCAATCCACTTCTATTCCACAGTCACCATCATGCCCTGGGTCACTCCTGACACCCATCTCACTCTTCTTTTCCTGGTTGCTATTGCCACTTGCACCTACTTCACTGCTGCCAAGATGTTCAGGCATGACCCTCGTGAGCCGCCGCTAGCTCCGCAGTCGATTCCCATTGTTGGCCATATAGTTGGACTATCTCGCTCCAAGTTCAACTACTATGTCAGCCTGAGGTATGCTCTTGTCCTCCTTATAAACTTTACTGAATTTTACTTACCCCTGGAAAAGCCAGCAGATACTCTCCCCAATCTTTACCATGTTGCTCCCAGGGCAGAAGATGTATGTGGTGACAAAGCCTGAGCTCATTCAGATGGTGCAGAAACAACACAAAGTTCTTGCCTTCCCGCCTATTGAGGCCAAATTCGCTACCACAGTCTGCGGTGCCAGTCCTGAGGCCCAGGCCATTCTGAACAAGAACGTCAATGGAGACGAGGGTGATCATGGTTTGTCTATGGAGTCATATTCAGCAATGCGGTCCGCGCTCAAGCCTGGTTCAGAGCTTGATGACATGAACCGCTTCATGATCCGCGAAATTGGAAAGTCTCTTGATTCACTGGAGCCTGGCAGTGGACAGACCCAGGTGATCGGCATGTACTCATGGTTAAGAGATGCTATTGAGACTGCAACTACAAGGTCTGTCTATGGTCCGATGAATCCATATGATGACAAGGCAATTGCCGATGCTTTCTGGTAAGTGGAACATAAGGGAATGGATTTTTGTGGAGCTCCATATCTAAGGTCATATCTAGGGAATTCGAGGCTGGTCTCATGTCGATCCTAGTTGGGTTTCTTCCTTCAATCACTGCTAGGAAGCCCATTGCAGCTCGAGCCAAGGTCGCCAAAGCATTCGAAACATATTACCGAGCCGGTGGAGTACAACAAGCATCAGCTCTTGCTCAAAAGCGATATCAAGCAGAGATCGACAATAATATCTCGCTAGAAGATATTGCACGCTTTGAAGTTGGAGGTTCCATTGCTATCTTGGTGAACACTGCGCCGTCTGCATTCTGGACACTTTTCCTCCTCCACTCTCACCCTGATCTGCTCTCAGACGTCCGCAAGGAAGTTGATGCTTGCACTGAAACAACAAATGAGAACGGCTCCATCATCAATACCATTGACATAACAACTCTCAAGGAAACTTGTCCTTTACTGCTTTCCTCTTACCAGGAAGTCCTTCGTTACTGCTCAATGGGTACATCTGTGCGAGAGGTCATGGAAGATACATATCTTGACCAGTGGCTGCTGAAAAAAGGTGCCATATTGCAAATGCCAAGCCGCATCATTCACCAGGATGCCAGTCTCTGGGGTACCAATGTTGCTGATTTCAACCCTCGCCGATTCCTTCCTGAAGAGAAACAGAAACGTCCAAGCGATGTGTGCTTTCGTGCATTCGGTGGTGGTAAGACCCTCTGTCCCGGACGGCACTTTGCCACCAACGAGATCCTTGCTGTCGTTGCTGTCTTCATTGCGAGGTTTGACATGAAGCCTGTTAATGGACATTGGGAAGCCCCTACTACCCTCAACACAAATGTCGCGGCAGTAGTCATGGAACCGGATCATAACATTCAGGTCGAGATCAAGACACGAAGAGGATTTGAGGGTACACAATGGGCTTCGAGGCTTGACAAGTCGGAGAAGATCTTTGCTATGGTAACAGAGGATACTAGCGCGACGGATTAGCTGTTCTTGTAGCTAATGCAAATTCTATCATGGACTGAAATTGAGGCCTTGGTTTGGACATATTATAATACTGTTTGAAGCGGCATCTTAATGAAATCGCCAGCATTCAAGAATGGCTGTGATTTATGCAGCGTTTTCTAAATCCTACCGCAACAGCGCGAGTCGGGCAGGTGGCAAATTTCCTGCGATGCCTAGAGCTGCTACCTAGGCAAGCACGCAGGATGTGGTCTAATATCAGACTGAAAGACGAGCGACCCCCAGCATGATTTGTGCGTTTTTGGGCGGGTTTCGGAGGCCCAGAAGGCTTAGTTACGATGTGCAAGATGCAAGAACAGCCCCGGTCAATCGGAAACCTCATTGTAAATTCGCAGAATAAACAGTATAAAAGCCTTAATAGTATCATTTGTCGTTATGATCTCTCTGATAGTATAGGTCTAGCCGTCATTGATGGTTATTATTTATGGCTTTCCTATGATTCATCTTGCTGTCTAAATTTTGGATCAGCCTCGAAACTATCCACAAATCCATTACCACTGCTTCTCGCATTGCCAACTGTCGAGATCTTAAACTCAATCAATGCACTCGAGACGTACTACCACTGTGCGAAGTATCGAGGGATGATAATAATTACGTTTTATTTCCTTCCAGAAATCGTTTCACTTTATGGATCATACCTGCGTGACCCGGCGTCTAGCTCTACTGGTGCAGCCCCGTCAACGCCGAGCTCGGCTGGCGCGAAGTGGTGGGCGTCGAGCTCACTTATACGCGCGCTGATATCCGCGATCGAGTTCTTGGCATCATTCTGATGGTCGCGAGGTAGGCCTTGCAGTTCCGTAAGCGCTCCTGGATTCTCTCTCGTGTTCTGTTTCCTCCGTTTGGCCCAGACAACAATACCAGCACACGCGACGGCACAAAGACCAGCGACGCCTATCCCGACACCAATTCCAACGCCGGCGCCAGTAGACACCCCACCGGATGTAGATGTTGATGAGTTAGAGTCACCGAGTCCGGTCGCTGATGACACATCTGAGGCTTTTGTTGTCTGAGTGGCAGAACGGCTCGTACTAGTCGCAATAGTAGTAGTATCTGTAAACGGCACCGTCGCAGTGACACCAGAGGTCGTTATGGTTAACGTTGTAGTAGGAGAAATGGGAGGATCATCTTTGCTGATATTGAAATAGGCCGACGAGACATCTGTGAATGCAGTATCGCCCTGGTGATCTGCAGATCCGTTGAATATCCAAAAGAAAAACACATTGGAGACATTGAGGTCGAAGTCGTACAGTTGAACGGTCCATGTGAATGAGTCGCGAACTTCGGGAAGACTAGTGCCTGGCTCAAGAAGGTCAGTCTCCTGTCTAGATGGCCAACGAGCTTGCGCCAATGCCACCTACTATTCACGACGGGACCTACGCTGGCTCCACCATTTGTGATATCTTGTTGCCAAAGCGCCACTGTGTAGTCTTGCAGCCCAGTTCCGGTAACGTCATACGCCACTTCTTTGCTCTGACCGACATACCAGACTATGACATTATCGTATACCCCAGAGCCATACGGTGTCACGAAATTCGGACTACTGAAGCCGGCTTGTCGTGATGCAGCAGCGAAAACGGTCAGCGTTAAAAACGGAAAGAATAGAGACATCGCACGCGTCGAGCAGCCTCAATAACCAGGCTTTCAAGAATGGGCATTCGTCGATCTCGTTTCGTAGCGTCCGAAGTAGACAAGAAGCACTTTTCAAGGCTGGTAAGAAGCAGGGAAATGAACTAGTCGAGTTATAAGGAACAAGGCAGTCATCCTATCACCCTCCAGGTGATGGCCGAAGCCCACATACCGTAGTACCGCTGATTATGTCTAGTACAAAACGAGGAAAACTTTGATTGCTCAGGGCCACAGGAGTATGGAAAGGTGCTTCGAGGTACCCATCAAATCATGATGGGTATCAGGATCAAAATTAGGTATTGTGTGCAGAGTACATCGCCCCAGACATGAGTACAGTCGCAGCCGCTAAGTTGTAAAGTTGGAACCAACATGCATAGAGAACGACCCACTAGCGTTCCTTCGCTGACCGCATCGTCCGTTGGTTCTGTTAATATGCAGGGGCTGCCGTCTCATTATGCAGATTTTCTCGCCTTTCTTAGAGGATGTCCTGAGCCTTTTCTTGGAGGTGGGGATGGGAGGGGGGGTAATTTCGGGGGGGGGGGGACATTTCGAAAAGGGACTTAGGAGTACTGAATTCAATGATACTGCTCCAACCGTTCTGCAGTTTCTACTGCAAAACCTCATAATGTCGGAGGCTTTTCGCGACTTGGCAGATATACTGTGCAACAAGCTCATGCCGCTCACGTTTCTGTCTCCGACTTGAGTGTGCCGGGCTCATTTCATGGATGCTACATACTCTCTTGGTGGCTCCTCCAACCTTCAGACGGGTTCGATTGATACTAGCCCTTGACGAGGTGAGTAGCCCATGTCTAAGCCTCTTCACGCGACAAGGGTTCATTCACACCGGGAAGGGGTTATAAGCTTGAGAGTTAAACCAAGGGCGTGGCGTTTTCGCCTCTTATTGGTCATTTTGCATCTGGCATGGTGGGAAGCGCGCGGTGTACGTCTTCGGGTTCCGCCCCCCAGCGGGGGGGGGTTCCCCCTTCAGCTCACTTTCATTACAGTCCTTCCTCTTCCTTGCAACCTGTTCTCCTCTTGCTCCTACTTGTTACCATGAAGCTGGACCCAGCTGAGCTGAAGACTGTAATTCTCTGCTCTTTCCAGAAGTTGTTTCCTGCACATTGAATGATATTTCCAACGTCGGCTCCGACATTTTTTTCAGATGGACTCCTTAGGTTATCGATTGAAGATCACTCCTATAATGTCCCGTAACATCTTTGCCAGCGTGACGGCTCTCATTTTCGTGGCCATCCTTTACTCGACCATCCACAATAACTTCACGACGTCCTATCTTCCCAACAACTCTCAAAAGCCAGTTCAAAGCCTTATACAAGATAGGCTTTATGGCAAGACTTATAAGGGGCGGTCATCTGCCGAAATAAATCGAGTAGCCAATGACACTCTTGGCTTTTCCAGAATCTTCGTCGTGGGTCTTCCAGAACGGAGCGATAAACGTGATGCGCTTGCGCTTACAGCAGCGCTCACCGGCTTTCACGTTGAATGGGTGGACGGCGTGAAAGGGGAGTCTATACCCGACAAAGCTGTACCTTTTGGCATCAACAGACACGGCATAATGGAGAGCAATCTTGGCAGCTGGAGAGGCCATATGAATGCTATAAGACGGATCGTCGAGGAAGACCTTGAGTCTGCTCTAATTATGGAGGATGATATGGATTGGGACGTACGACTGCGCTCTCAGCTTGAAGACGTCGCTCGGGGATCTCGAATGCTTCTCGACAGCGCACCAAATCCCAGTTCGCCATATGGAGATGGTTGGGATATTCTCTGGATTGGCCACTGCGGCGAGCCTTTTCCTGAAGACCTCGACGAGAATAAGAACAAACCAGACAATCACCCAGGTCTCCAGTATATGAAGAGAAGATATGCCATCGAAAACGATATTACGGTCCCGCCGCCAGAGAAGACGACTGGAATGATCGATTTCCACGCTTACCCATATACTCGTTTCGTTCATATCTCTGCAGCCCCCATATGCTCGTTTGCGTATGCACTATCGCAGTCTGGTGCTCGAAAAGTACTATTCGATCTATCCGTCAACCACCTTACGGGTGCATTCGATAATGCACTAGCTGGCCTCTGCAGTCGCTCAGTCTCGTCTATCGGCGAGGAGGTTCCTGGCAATGATCGTGGATTGAATACCAAGTGCATTAGTGTTACTCCACCCGTTTTCTTTCACCATAAGGCAAAAGGCTTTGTTTCTGGTGATAGCGACATCTATAACGTGGATTCTGCTGACATACGTGAGAAGGGAACGACAGAGAATATTATGTGGAGTGCAAGGAATAACATTTACAACATGATAATGGATGGAGAAATGGAGGCACAGTTCTGATAATACAATTCAATATCAAGTAGCCCTCAAAATCAGCTGGCATTCCGCAATATGAGTCCCTGAACAGTATTCTGGACGACGATATTTGAGAATAAGAAGGCTTTCCTGACTACATACTGCTGATGTAATAGAACAAGGAATGCTGACCGGCATACTAAGCAGGGACACTAGCTTGGCCCCGCGGATGGCAATCTGGGTGTCTTCAAAGTGCAAATCGCACCGGGATGGGCCACAAGTAAGGCGTCTTTGTCTAAGAGGACAGATGGTTTCGCAATTCAAAAGTGACAGTGGTCTTCGAGATATCCCCATCGCTGTACTGAAGTGGGCGTATACGGAATGGCTGGAGACCGGGAAACGGGATATAGGAAAGCTCTGCTGGAGATACCCCATTGCTTCCATCGCCCTCACATTTACGGTGCATTCAACTTTCCGATCCACTCTATATAGCTAGCTAGAAGGCGTGAGAAACCAAAGAGGGGTGATCAATTTTCATGCATACAGTCGTCGCTGGGTGACTACAACCCGACCTCCAACTATGATGCACGGTGCGCGCCAGTCAGATATTGGTACTATTGTTATGCAAAGTACTCGCGGAACATGCCAGAAGCGAAACCGGAGGATGTGAGAATCTTCCCTCCGTCTGTTGTCTGGTACCTCACCGAGTCAATAGCCTCGCGCAAAACATCATCCAAGTGCTGACCGATTCTCTAGTCCGTTGCCGACAGCAAAATAGCCACAACAGACAATGACCGAATTCTCCAACGACATCTTCGGCCGCGCAAACTGTGCATATTGACATCTTATGATGATACTAATGGCAAGTTCACCTACGAACAGCGGGAAACGGAAGATTGGGATCGGCAACGCCCTGATAGTCAGAGTGGCGCATATATATTGGTTTCCTACACCCGGAAACAGTTCCAGACGTACAATGACGAAGACATTGCTTCGTTCGATCCGCCATCGGATATACAAGACGCGGAGCTCCGGAAAGGCATGCCGGGTTTCTATGAGAGAGACCTCCACCATTATGCACGATCGGAGCCATGACCGTGCGGAAGGCAGGATTTTATGCCTTCTGGATCGACGTCGAGTGCATCGGCGAGGACGAGAATACATCGGCTGGACTGGATGCTCACGACTCTCACCGAATATGTGACGTAGCCCGAGGTGCATACCGCATGGTGATCGCGCTCAAGGACAAGGTGTTTGACAGAATCCTGGATCCGGGCTCGACGCCAAGATTCGACGAAGAGCTTCTGAAACACTGGGCTACACGGCTATGGACACTCCCAGAGATGCTCTTGGCGCCAACAGTCCATGATCTGGAGGTCTACCGCGCCAACGCAGAACCAAACGGAAAGATATTTTTGTGTGACAGGATCACTAAGCGCAGCATGGCCGGCAAAGCCTATCCAGACGGCAAGAAGGTGCGCGAGCTCGTCGACCACTTTGAAGCGAGTCTGCATCTCACGTAGATCGAGCTGCTCACGCTGGGTCTCGAATGCCTCATGGGGCGCGAGATGAAGAGGTACAGCGACGCCGACGTGGTGTACGCGCTCATGACCCTGGCGCGGCTGCAACCCAAGCTTTACAAAGGCCAGCCTCCTTTCGAAGCTTTTGCGCTGCTGGTCTTCCTCAACGACACCAACATGCTCCTGGAGCGGCTTATTTGTATGCTACCGGAGGAACAGGACATTGAAGTGCCGTGGCTCCACGTTCGTGACTTCTCGGGCGTACGACTCTGGGATATATTCCCTAATTGCCAGATCTCCAACGTCGCCGGCGGGAATGCCGACCAGACTTTACTCTTTGACGGTGCCTATGCGGCATCTATTGAGTGGAGTAGGTGCTTATAGCACTTCCTCCCATGGGACAAGACCTCTTGTCTTTGTTCTTCAAAGAAGAAAAGGAGAAAAGAAAGTCCAGGAATTCCTCTTTTGGGCCCCACAGAAGCTGCTGTACTGTTATTTTGAGTAGGGCATTTGACAAAGGTCTAGTTTCTCAATCGCCGCACCCTCTAGCGTATGATTGGAGAGGTGGTGTCGCATGCTGCCCTTGTGTGGCTCTTCATCGCTATTATGAGTGTCTTGTCCATGGAATATCTATATCAAGGACAAGAGTATTCAGCTTCCTCCTCTATCGCAAAATCACCTCTCATCGCGGTACACATCACCTCATTCGTCTTTGCCTTCATCTCCATAGCCGCCCTGCCGTATGCTATGTTGTCCAAGTTCCGCGACAAGTTCTGGCCTACGCAGGCGGTGCTGTATGGCCTTGAAGGTCTACCAGACATCGACTGGTTAGAGCATCAACTTTTTGGTTTTAGTGCGGGCTGCCTCACATGGAGTCTACATGGAAGCACGCTCTCTTGACATAGGGAGAAGGAGGGTTCAGACGAGAAGGTGGACGAAGAATGCGAGGCGCTGAGGCCACTGCTCGATCACGACAAGAGTTCAAAGAACTCCAGCTCCGGAGCACAGAGACATATTTTGCAATCCGAGGGCAATGGAAATTGCCACATGAGGACATTCACACTGGTGGACACATACGCCATGACAGCCACCGCTTTTCGAGCAGTCCATCCTCTAACAGTGGCACTGGTGTTGTACGTCTACCTCCCTGATTACCGGGAAACCTACCATGACAGTTCGTGAACAAGGCCTAGGAGCCACTCCGCAAAGTCCCACACTCTCCCCTCCTCCTACCTCCTGATAGATGCACGAGAAAAGTAAGACTGAAATCAGAATGCTGATAGGAATTCCAATGTTTAGGGGCCATGAAGGCGGGATGCACCGGATCGCACTTTGTTCGTATAACACACTAGACGTAGACTTTTCATCGCGAAATAATTGTGAGCATGTCCACCAGAGTTCTTGACAGAATGGATAGGGTTGATAAATTCCGGTTCTCGAAGCAAAGTCTGCAGCTTTAAGCTTTTGAATGCCATGCAGTCAAAGTGACCCTTCTCGCAAAGTAGTTCATGCGGACTATTGGATTTGGCTCTAATTATTTTCTCTAACGATCGAAGATGAAGAGAAAGACACAAGGAGAGAGGAAGGACCGGAAAGGTCTCAGTATAAGATTTTCTATGTGTCCGGGTGTCGAAGAACACAATGCAGACTGCAGTAGTCCGTAAAGCAGAATAAGAAGAAATCCTGTGGTTGTATAATAAAACGAAATCAAGGGATAAGGATCATACCCGTAATTCATTGAGCTGAGCCAATACGACAGCCACGTCCCGATCGCAGTGTTGGTTATCTGTCGTGACTCGCCGCCCTTCTCTCATCCTCCAGGTGTCTAGTTTGAGCAGCATCTTGTTGTTCATCTTTGCGGACAAGGCGATTAACTTGGCGTCCTGGAGACTCCCGGAACAAGAAATTCAGCGACGGGCAGCTAGGCCAGCTAGCCTTGCAGTCCAGCCCGCTAGATGTCAGTGAAGCCTGGGAACTGTCAGCCACGGAGCCTCCCGAGGTCTGGGATGGGGAGAGGATGCTCCTGAGGTCTTTGTTTGGGCCGTTCTAGACATTGAGGATTAATTTCCATGTTAAATCCACATGCAATTCTGGAGACCTCGTCGACTAGATGGTAGGTGCGGATCTCGTGACTATGAAGCTCTCCTGAATGATCGCGTGATTGGGCGTCTGCAGTTGGGCAGCTCCGAGATGGAGGCCAGCTCGTCTCGGGATCAGTGAACCGGGTTGGTTTTCAGACAAATGTCAGATGAACTGCAATGTAAATATCTAGGGCATCTAAGATGAAGAATTTCGGTCTGAAAACTATACAAACGCTGGCTTGGCATCGTATCGTTGGCTAGCTTAATTATCATTCTCGGCAGCCCGTCTTCTCATCTCGTTGGCAGACGGCTTGTAATGTTTGGCTTCTGGATCCACTTGCGTCTCTTTCTTGGTCTGGCTCCGACTATGCACATTGCTCTCAGAGGCCCCGGGGGTCGATAAACCAGCGCCACTGGTCTGCATACGCCCCAGATCGCCATAAGTAGCGCCAAAGCGGCTGCTATAACGGTCTTTTGAGACCTGTTGAAGTGATTCATCCGTCATCGAGCCAACCAATTGTGCTGATCTGTTCTTGGCTGCCACCTTTCTAACATCAAATAGGTCTGCGAGAGTAGTGATCACAACTTGGTCTGTGTCGTCATCTGCAGTAACCTCACCAACAGTATGTATCTTCTGGTGGGACACTTGGTCAGACGCATGTTTGCACACTTCCAGACACTGCTGTGAGATGGCGATATCCTCCTTCAATCGCGACCTTTGGCGTTCGTTTTCGGGGCCGTCATCTCTGATAATGGAATCCAGCCGGTTTTGGAGGTGGCCGATAGTTTCAATAACCTTGTTCCGATATTCGTTCAATGTTTGGCTTGTCATGCGTTGCGCCTCAAATTGGCCCTGCACGACATCTGTTCGCACATCGGCTTTGGACAAAAGGGAAGGCTGCTGTTCTTGTAGAGTCTCAATGTAAGCCCTAGCATCTTGACAGATATGGAGACATTGCCGGGTGACTGCTCTCTCGTCCTGCAGGTCGACCCTTGTGTCTGAGCCACCGACGCTGCCTGTCGTGAAGTCTGCCAGCTTCTCATCAACGCGCTGCAGGTGAACCTCGAGATTGTAAGCCGTAGTCTGGATCATCTCGCTGTACTCCTCGAGAATCTCATGACTAAGCTTGGAATGCTGCCTTTAAACCGATGAGTTCGAGTCCTGGATACCTAGAACGAATGAAGGACTTACATAGTGACAGTGCCCAGGCCAACCATAATTGTCGATTTGTAATTGGCTAAATTCTCCATAAAGCCATTAATGTCTCCCTTCATGAACTCCAACTTAGCCCAATCTCTGAGTCCTGTCTTCGAATTCCCGCTAAATTTCTTCATGGCGTCTTCGAAATCGCGGCAGACTTGACTGCATCGATTGATGGGGCCCTTGAGAAGCGCCAATATCGGGGTTTCGGAAGCGGCAGCCCCCTCCAGCGAGCTGAGAATGTTGACAAGGTCTTCAACCTCATCCTGCAACCTCCCCAACGTTTTGTCGCGACTTTTGTAACGTTTTACGGTTGCGCAAAGCGACTTCGCCGACTGAATGGCAGCTGTGACGACAGCGAGCACTGACACGCCAATGCTCAGAGGATCGGCCATGTTCGGAAAGCTGAAATGATAGTGTTTAGTCTCTTGCCGGGGCCAGTAAACTTGGGGCCCACGCGGGGTTTAAGTACAGTTTCTTCTGCAGAAACGTCAGCTGATACGTGTTGAAGCGCCCCACATTCCACTCAGAACCATTCTGATTGCTGCTGAGGCAGCGCCTAAAACAGCGCACAACCCATTCTGGTTCCGAGACTGTTAACCAACCCCCCCCCCCTTTCGGGCGCTTACAGCATCTTGAGTTGGAATCTGCGCCGGGGTAGCCGGGCTGGGACGAGTCGGATAAGCGAATCCAGTTCTGCATGGTCTCGAGGTGATGCCCACGGCGTTCCAGTTCGACTAGCATTCATGCCTTTTTGATCAAGGATTCCGATCAGCACCTGCGTGTTTTCATATCAGAAACGATACATACATGAGAATAGCCGAATTTCCCAGAATCCTCATCAGTCGAATTCCGCGCCTAGAAAGGATGTGATAGCAGCCAGACATACATGTGCCTGCTGGCCAAAATCGTCACGTTAATTGTTGCACCCACGTGGGCAGCCCCTCAACATATATTAATATATGTCAGCCCTTGACAACGCAAGGTTAGTGGGAACCAAAGCTAAGGACAGCCGGTTGGGATGAAAGACATGAGCACTTTTAAATGACGAATTCCACCGTTAAATGTATAATAAAAATGACCCTTGATCATCAAACAAATCCTCCCTCGCCTCCCACTTGTCCCACCACATCTGGGGTGGTTTACTGAAGAAACGTACCATCTCTGCTAGTAGTTCATGCTTATCAGAAATCATGTAGAAGAGTGGGATCTGTTCCCTAATTTCGAACAAAGTGCATCCAGACGCCCATAGGTCGCACGCGAGGCCGACAGCGTTGTGCTCGTTCAGCAGCACCTCAGGCGGCAAGTAGTCTTCAGGGATGCCTAGGTCCGCAGGGGACGACGAGATCGGAAAAGACTCTCCCATGTCGATGATGCAAATTTGATCTGTCAGACTTTTGTCACCCAACCGGAAAGTACCGGCGGGGATTATGAGGTATTGCGGCGAGGATTCTGGAAGGTCCTCTTCGGACTCCGTGCACACATGGACCTTCTTAGGTCGCCCGAGCAGGGTGAGCAAGTCTTCCTCGGATAACTGATCTATGTTGGTCAATTTGACAAGAATGTTGGACGGCCGGAAGTCTAGAATATTCTTAGTCTTCCGATGGGCTAATAGAGGGGGCCGTGAGAGCGAATTTACCTCCGTAGCAGAGGCCACGGTTATGCAAGAAGTTCATAGCCAAGACAGCCTGATGGGCCATCTTCCGAATAACATGCCCGGGATCATTATTCAACTTCAACCAAAGATGAGGCGATACGCAAGGACCGAGGACTGGGAGCACGATGCACTGGTGCAAACCATTTGGCCCTGCAATGGGGAAGGAGTCCAGTGGGGGCGCAATATACTCGATTCCAGACGCAGATTGATCCAAGTACGTCAGGGCCAGATCTTTGACAGTACCTGGAACCACATCTCCAGCCATGACCTTGACGGCAACGTATCCAGGATTCCCCGTATCCGGCAGAGCCACACAGTGCCGAAGCCGCCGTGACCTAGCTTGTGAGGATACGATAACGGCCGAAGGGACCGAGCATGTCGCAGAGATGAACGGGATGATACCCGCCATCCGATATTCTTCTAAAAGCTCGAGATCCTCTTTCATTCCGTCGAGATAAGTACCGTGAGAATTTGGTGGCGCGTGGTCAAGGTCACTCTCGTATTTCAACGACGCGTCGTTGTCGAGGAGCTCATCGTCGACAGCAAGCGTATCGTCAATAGCGTGGTTAGCTCAGGGGAATCGAGGCTAGCTCTTGCACGACTTTTCTTGAAGAGGCGAGATCTTCCTGGCCGCTGAAGAGACGACAGACCGTGTTGCCGCACCCACTGTGATATACTAAGTACATACATAGTGATTCCTTTGCCGGGGTACCCAGGTCAACGTCACCCATGCTCATTGGTGAGCATTTACAAGTCCTTAAGCGCGCGGCAACATGGCCTATCGAAAACGTGAGAGTGGAGGCACACCACTTCCTACGAAACCCATCTTGGCTTGCCTTTTCAATGTCGTACCTTGTTGAAAGCATTGACTCGCAAGAACCTCGTCACAATGTGATGCTTTTATGGAAAAATTAATTATATGATTTCTGAGACCGGGGTTTCGCTCGACCGCATACTGTTCGTATATCAGTGTGTGAAGAGATCATTTTCATTGCTATTTGATCCTCTTCCTATGCGTTGCCAATGAGCCCCGAAAAGTTCCCTATAAAGTCGAGGGCCAAGTCAGAGTCCTACTGGCTCCAAAACGTGCATGGCAGATTTTATGTAGAAAAAAATAGATAACGGAGATCTCGGTAGTTGTGATCGTCGGATTCTATGACAAACGACTTCTTCGAGAAACGGCGTGATAACATTTCGACTTGTAATAACTCTATGTCATGAGGTTGTGTAGGGATCTAAATGAGTAATCACAGATCTCTAATATGGAGTTGATATCAGAGCCCGAGTCCTGCGACTTCGATGCCCTTGCAAAAGCTTGGAGCCTTTCCCAAACAACCCTAATTATCATTACACGGCTAGGCTCGGAGCATTGACTTATAACTGAGAAACACATTTCATAGGGGCATATCTGACAAGCTTCTCCAGCAATATTATGCCTCTGAGAAGAATCAATCCAATTTCGATGACAACACAGGTCATAATTAAGAAGTATATAGCTAACGCCTATTATCTCTCTAGACGCAGATTCAATAGTTCGGTGTATAAGCAGGGGTTTAAGCACGCCAGTGTACGCGCCGCTTCTGGTTGGTTTTCAACTAATTAACATACATTTTCATTCTCTTAACGAACCACAGCCCCAATCCTCTCTCCACATATGCCATAACTTCCTTACTCGTAATGCCTCCAATCCGTGCACATCTTAACGCCCAACATCTGTAGCCTCTCTTTGCTGGTCGACTATTCAGACATCCTTTTTCGATGTAGCAAGAGTGCCAATTAGTGTTACATTCTCAGCCATAACCATTAAGCAAATTGCATGCATCGTGAAGGGTATTTATTCAAGCAGAGGTGTACATGGGAAAACTCCCGGACTGGCTTGAGCCTCCAAGATCATGATATGTGCCGGCATCCGGATAGTGTTGCGTGGGATCGTCGGAGTTAGAGCTTGCGCGGACGTTTTGGGTAGGTGAAGATGTTCACCGCCGTCGGGAAAGCCCACATAGATTTTTCAGTTTCCACAGTGCAGGAGAATAAGCTCAGACGATTGTCTACCACTCTGCATGTATTTGGGTAGTTTTGGAGGATTCTCGCCGCAATTACATAATTCCACGAATCTGCTAATGGGAACATACTCCACAGCAGAACCGGAGATGTGCTGATCGGACGTGATTCATGCCAGAAACAGCCGGTTTCCTATAAAAGCTAATTTATTTGAGACATTCATATATTGGTTCTCTCCATATGCCTGCACAGGGTGGATGACAGAAAATGATATTTAAGGCATCCATTCCCTCCCTACAATCAAGACACCTCTGGGCTTTGGTTGTTAACACGGTTATACACTATTATATCTCTTGCTATCACCCATTTTCACACAACTTTTTCCAAAAGCCCGGCCAACTCTTTGCCAAAATGAATGCGTTCACTATTGTCTATGCTGCCTTGACCGCCGCCATGGCTGTCGAAGCCGTTCCTGTAAGGAGATTGAAGTTTTTTACTTCGTTGCCAGTCAGAACATAGATAGCGGGCATGCAACTAACAAGACTATATAGTGCACCGACTGCCAGTACTGCAGTCAGGACTCCCCCGCCTGTGCTATTGCGGCTTGCGTAAGTTCTCTATTTTCTGATGGTGACTTTGACATATGCTGACTTGAAGCAATCACCTAGCCTACCGCTGCTGGTTACTGTTAAAGCTACCTCTACACAACTCTGCTATGTTTATGGTCTATGATAGAGATTCATAGTGACTGATTTCAATTGGGATTTGCAAAACATAAAATCTCAGGGACTTGAGCTTTAGCCTTTATGACAGCTATTTATAAAGGATCAGCAATTATTCCGTTTGAATCAACGTTTAGATTCATCCCAAAAGCGTCACGAATGTTGATCAGACTAGATTGATGTTGCACTTGATATATCTTTTAAGATGGGAAAATAGAGAAAAGAGAAAGAACAGTCGCGTCTCACGTGAAGGGAAATACGGCGCCCTCCTAATAACGCTCTATTGTGCATGGCACGAAACCTTCGAAACAGATCAAACCCCAAACATCTCACGGTCATGTATCTTCTGCTTCACAGTCCAGTATTGATCCCACCACGGCCTGGTTCCGTTGCTTTTGCTGGGGGGCAGTTTCAAGTGGATGGTATGCGCCTCACCCTTGGCCTCTGCTGCCTTCTTCTTCTGCACATGATCACGAACCTCATAGTGGTCAAACATGGACACGGCCTCGATCATGTACGCTGTGGCCACTCTCTGATCCTTGATCAGGAACAGATTTTCGGCGTTCTTTGTGTCAGCCGCCACGCTGAAGTTATGAGAGCCCGTGTACACCCGCGCGGTTGGCTTGTTGAAGTCAACGACAACGAACTTGTGGTGCATTCTTGCGCCCGAGCCGCCCGCAGACTCATTGTCGAAGTCTTCCGGGTAGGCTACGGGCGGGTTGCCGTCGTTTGTGTGAACATCAAGCCCGCCGACGGATTTGTCGGAGAGACCATAGACCATGATGCCCTTCTGGGACGTCTTTTTCTCGATGGCGTCACGGATGACGCCGGGAGTCTCGTATAGGAAAGCCAGGGAATAAAACAGGCTGGACTCGGCAGCTTTGATATCCGAAGCAATGTCGTCAAGCGTGCCTGCACTTGAGCTGTGAGGGGAGAATGTCACCTGGGCTTCGACACCCTTCAGACCAAGGTCGGCCCATTGTGCAGATTCGGTTTTGTAGAACCCGTCTGTGTCGTTGGGATGCGTCCAATAGTTATCAAAGGCCTTGTTGAACACAGCCACCGGTTGAGCTCCCTGGAGAGCAACAACGTTGTTATTTTGGACATAAAAGCCTCTCCATGAGAAGTTGGTCGACCCTCCAATGGCGATCTTGGTCTTTTCCCCATCCACGGCGATGAATTTGTTGTGCTGAAGGCTCCCCATGTGCTGGCGTTGAACGTGATCCTTGCCCGCAGTCTTCCGTAGCATCTCAGCTGCCTTTGACTCAGCGTCGTCGGCTCCATCATGCGAGTTCGAGTCATCAATAATAACTTTGAGACGCTTGCCGAGCTTCTGGAGTCGCTGGACTACCTCGGGGTTGTTGAAGTCGTATGCCAGGACGCGAACCTGGGCAGTAGTGTCCTCAATGGCGGCGTCGAGCGTGGCGAGTATCACCTCACGAGCCTCAAATCCCATCCAGGCCAAGGCCTTTTCTTCGATCTCTGGATCTTTGGGCTTGAACTCGAGGCCTTCATCAGCTTTATCAGGCAGGATACTCCCGATGCCGCCATCGGCACCAAACTTTTTCACGAAAGCTTTAGAGGAAACGAAACCTCGTGTAAAGGCCACATTCATCTGGCCCGGGTACGTCTCGGCCATAAGCTCAATAGCGACCTCCTGAACCTCCCCATAATCCAATTCGTGGTCTTCGCCTTGACCCTTCATGAAAACAGGAGTGACACGGTAGCGGAAATGCCCTGGGGTATCGACGCTGAACGGGAAATGCACCCAGCGAAACCTCTGGATGGGTGAGAGACGGCTCGAAAAGGCATCAGGCCCTGACCGGGCGGCTTCGCCCGGAAATGTGAGGTAGTTGGGGATCGGCCACCACTTGTGTGATTGAGGTTCTTTGTACTCGATGGCGAACCCGACGAAGTCATTGGGAGGTGTGTCCTTTTTCCAGTTCATAGCCAACATGCACATGCCCTCCCCGCGGTATGCTGCGAAAGTGAAAGGCGCCGCAGGGTTGTCGCCTTGTACGAGGAAGGTGGGGGGCTTCTTGTTGGTGGCCGGAGTAAGGCGATGCTTAGGTCGGGGTCCAGGCTTCTTGTGGTGCACGGGACTCCCTGCTGAACTTGTAGCTGGTCGCTTTTTGGCTTTCCTTGGAGTGTGCGCTCCAGTTGTGGGCTCGTCGTCTGAGCTATCCTCGGTCTCGAGTTCCTCGTCTTCTAGATCCTCATCTTCCGCTTCTTCACCACCTGGCCTCCAGATTCCATCATCTTCGTGTTGCCTGGAATGAGGCGCAGCTTTCTTGGTACGAGTGGACTTTGTCTTCTTTGTGGGACTTTGGGGTTTGTCAATCTCGTTGAGTGAGAGCTGTTCGTTCACCATCTCCTCAACCTCCAGCTCCTCGGCATCAAGATCCTCATCTGTCGGTTTCCAGGTCTCATCCTCCTGGTGCTTCGGTCTCCGGCTCGTCTTGTGATGCGTGACCGGCGATTTTTTCGATGATGAAGCGGCTTTCCTACCGCTTGACGCCTCATGCAACAGCTCTTCGTCTAGCATCTCATCAGCAGCCAGGACGTCAGCATCCTCGGCCGATGGTCTCCAAGCTTCGTCCGCCTCTGGTGCCCGCCCGCCTCTTGTCATATTGAATGGTCGCTTCGGCAGTTGACGAAGTTTGACAGCTGGACAGCACAAGGAGCCAAGTATGAAAAGATTGAAAAGGGCAGTACTAGGTGCGATGCTGCTTTACTGCAAAGTGATGCTATAAATAATCTTGGAGCACCTGTAGCGCACGCAAAATTTGTCTGGTGAATCGCATGATGGAAGGTGCTCTATACCACATGATGAGCCTAGGGAGAGAACAGAGTTTGTACTATAGCAAATAACATATTGACACGTCACCGCCTCCGCTATGGGGCGAATCGAAACCGGCTCCATTTATTATTGTGATACTATATCCACAACCGCGACAACCCTTGGTTAGCAAGGATCTCAAGTGGATATCACCCAGCATGCACAAAGCACATTATAAATAGCAATGTTTGCAGTTCTGTTCCAGGCAGTGCTCATTCTGCTAATGTCTAATTACTACCTCGAAGTTTTGTGGTCTATTAAGATTATGATGAAGCCCGCGTTGTCTATGCTATTCGGGGCATAAGGGTCGAACGAGAGCCCGGCGCTGATCTATGGAAGGATGAACATGATAGTATTCGGCTGGAGAACGATGAACGTAATTTCTCCAGGCTATCAACGAGCTTGGGGGAGTCATTTCCGAGAAGACAATTCAAGAGAAATGAAATAAATGAATAGACGCGCGAAAGAAAGAAATGTTCTGGAATACTAACTAATTGAAAACTAAGTTTAACTTTGTTTACAAAACATCTTTTTGTCAAGATTCAAGTGGAAGCAGTGCGATGATTTAATATTTAAACAAGATAAAAAATCTTCTGCTTTTCAGACAAGCTTGAAGAACAAGCTTGGCCATTCATGATACCGTCAACGTAGCACTCACCAATAAATTGGAATGTCTCGGGAGCGTTTGTCCCTTCGGTGGAAACACCCAAAGCTGCTCTAGATCGGAGTACAAAGGGAACGCTACCTCCATATAGAACAGCTACCAGATCTCCAACCTGTGTTCCAGCAGGACATAAGCCGCGCAGTCCGTTTCTTGTCCTGAACATGCATCTATCAGAACATGGTATGCTAGACGGTTTGTCAGGAGAAGGTGCACTGGTCCAGTGGGCTTTGAAGTGATCGATCAACTCTTGTGCGTGCAAATCTATCTGATCAAGAGGGCTGGTATTATCGTCCAGGGCTATTCTCTTCTGTCCAAAGTCATTCCAGACACCAAAACGTCCGACCGAGTCGAACAAATGAATGTATGCTTCTTGAATACTTTTTGGCATCGGGGGGTCTTGCTGGAAATAAGGATAGGGTGCTAGGGTGGCAATAGCATCGATTTCGAAACCTCGGAGGGGCAGATAATGCGGATGTGTCACTTTCGTACGACTTATAAGCTCCGTATCAATGGACTGAGACGCTCCAGACGCTTTGAAGTTGGATTTCCGACCAAGTCCAAGTGTGGCATAAGCGAACTCGCTGCGGCCTTCATGCCAGAAGCTCCAGGAGGGCAGTGCTTCATGAACAGAATAAGAGGTTGCGAGATCGACCCAGGTTCGCCCGTGGAAAGTCCCGTGGAAAGTATGAACAGCTGACAGTATTTGCAGCGACCTGTGACGAGCGATCCACCACCGCGTGAAGTCAGCGTATACAGCGATGACGTCTTTCTCATAGTTAGGTCGCACACTCGTAGGGAGATCCGCCATGTGATGCGTCTCTTTTCCGAATATTAATAATGCGAATATCTTGTCCCGAGAATCGGTAGCTTTCATGTCATGGCCAGCTATCAGCAAGCTCAGGATGTCCCGGTGGTCCTTTTGAACTTCGCATTTGATATGTCGAACCCAGGAGCTTCTCGAGGTAATGAACAGACCATTCCATAAGCGGGACAAGAGGTTGTCCACGTTGTCCCAGATATTGGTGCCATTTTCTCGGACACATTGGTTGGCTTGCATGATATCGTTCAAACCCAGACGGTTTGGTCCACAGAGCACATCGATCTTGCGGGCTCTCCAGGCTTCTTGGAGAACCCACAAATGCCCAAACCACGGCTGCCGGAAGATACGATCGAAATGGAGCAGCCGTTGAGAGCTGGGTCCGATGTCCAAGCAACGGTGGGCGGTGACAGCCTCCACGGGTGAAGAAACATCCGCTTGCTTATAATGCTGAGAGATCTTGCGGATAAGATTGCAGTCCTCGTCGATTCCCTCACTTTTCTCTCTCCTAGCCAGACTTGGACGGATTCAGCAGTCTCAAAGATCTCGCTCATAAGTGCAACCTGCTCCCCACGCTCGCCAAAGCTCGTCTGACTAGGGTAATGCAAATGTAATCGATCCACAGTGTCCGAACCATATCTCTAAGTCGTAATTGTGTCAGGGCGGCATATAAGTTAGGAGTGACGACGAAATTCAGTACGCCCGTATCACCCATGCCCTTTGTTGCCAACTCCACAGCAGGTGGCTCCTGGCCCGAGTGGCGTCCCCAGCAGTATGAAAGTGCTTCATATTTAGGGTGGTTTTCTGCCTTGAGACCCTCATGATTGTTGGTGCATCGTTGCAACAGTTGGCAGAGGCCTTCGTGAATCGCCAACAAACAGGCCACGACAGTTTTCAGGCAAACCATCAGCCCCGAAAAAGTACCCCATAGAGGGAATTGTGCCAAAAATACTTGGCAATAATTCAACGTCAAAGGAAATCAGTCAACATAGAGTCGGGTCAGGGTCAGGGTTACTCCTTATCTCAGCAAGAGAGGCACTTCGAGTTTTGTAAATGCAGCCTACAGCTAAAGATCCGATGACGGTCCGAGATATCATCGTTACCTTTTTTTCAAAGACTTTTGCAACTGACTGACATAGTCACACCACAAACCTAGCTTCTTAGTGCTCCTTGTAACCATACAATTACATAGGATATACAGCTCTGTGGGAGGGCGTTATTGCGAGCTACGACGCCAAGAGCGTGACGAAGCTGCGAGGGCTGAGAGAGCGCGTGGACCATCAACATATCTTCACGCGCTTGGTGCCCTGCGGCTTCAAGATCCCGTTCTTAGGTAGCATATGAGAAACAGAATATCACACATGCCTCGGCCTTTTCCTCTGAACCAGTAATGGTCTTCAGAACTCCTGTCTCTCTCACACTTTCTCCGCAACAGCTGGGAGGACTAATTGTAGACAGACCCCAGGTTCTGACTGCCCCACCCCCCATCTCCGGAATTCGGCAGCCACTTGATTCCCACTTCCGCTGCTCGTGACGGTAATACTATAAGGAATGAATAAGTAGTTTATTTCGTTGTAACACCATTATCAGAGTATCGAGGAAATCAGATGATTTGCTCTGTTGTCTTTCGTGCTGCCGTGTAATCTATCCCGCTCCGCAGATGTTGGATTCATAATGATATGTAGTGACAGAGAAGGGCGTGCGTGTGTGTGTGTGTGTGTGTGTGTGTGTGTAGAATTTGTTTGCCTGGGTGGCCCCGTCTGACAATGGAGGGAGGAAGATAGGTGCGATGCATAATTGGGAGGAGTCTGCAGAACCTAATTGGTTTACACTGCTTTCTGAATGCTCAAGTCTCGTACCCTACCTCCTTGCTGTACCACAACAACCTTCCTAGCTGCCTGCGGCGACAAGACGGCGGGAACTATCTACAGCATTGCCCTCGCCGACCCGACCCTTGCACAAGTTCCGGCGCAGTCCTCGCAGACCAACGGCATTTAGCAAAAGATGCCGCATATTGCCGGACGGACAGCCTCGGTGCAGCTGGTAACGCAAGGCATAGTTATCAGCAGCAAGAAACGCATAAAGGCTCCAATATAATGATAGCGTACTGCCTAATGCGTTTACTAATTATGGCCTTCTTTGGCGAGCTGCTCTACGAGTCCCGGCACGGGCGCTGGCCAGAGCATAAGGGCAGGGCTACGGGTAGCCCTTGATTAATATCAAAAGTGTTTTTCTCTTCTTCTTCTTCTTTCCCTTCTCTTCTAGCTCAAAAATATTGCCATATATTCCCAAGCTCAGGCTCATTAAAGGCTTAGCAGAAATAAGCAATATCTAAGTATCTTTAAAGACTACTTTTAAACTCCATTCCTAGCATATCTATACTCTACTGATTATCAACATCCTTTTCCATCTATATATCACTGCATAAGCGAAGCAATTATTCTTATAAGTCTCAAATCTCTATAGCTAGGAATAAGGCATTAAGGCCCGGTAAATTTTAGGCTAACTTTAAATTCACAATATAGTAATTATACTTAGGAATTTATTGACCTATATACTATCAAATTGCCTTCTTAAGCAGCCTGGGATACGTTAGTGCACTAGGTGCATCCTGCCCAGGTACTCACATCCTTCCATCCTCTGAAGAGGAATAACTATATCTCCCACCTCGTGCGTATACCTAACCCCCTCCTGCGAACTACCCTCGGCGAACACTTGCCCGAGAATTCCCTCGCACACAGTCTGCACCCGCACAAGGTCCAGGGCTCCGCTAGTATTATTTTCAATATGCGGAACGGCCCGCAGAATGCGAATGTACTGCAACAAGGCATTCACCCAGTCCAATTCTGCGCGGGCCCCCGCTGCGTCACGTGTGCCTTCTTCACAGAGTATCGTTGACGGTCTGTGAATGCATACGCAAAACCCCGGCATAACGTCATGGGCAACACGCTCTAGGAATCGCTCGGCTACCCATTTAGAACACATATAAGCAAAGGATTCGAACTTAGGTATTGGTGGCATGTTGGCAACAGAGACCTCTGGAAAGGCAGGCACGGCGGCAAGGTTGTTACTAGTAGCAGGCCCATTTCCTTGGTTATGGGCTTCAGCCTTGCTCTTTTCTGCGCCATACAGCACTGCAACACCCACGGATGAAATATAATAGAAAGGAACTCGCCGCGGCAGACAGAGCCGAACAAGAGCCACTATAGAGTTGACATTGCTCGCCCTCAAATCGGCATACCTCTTCATATGGGATATATCAGCACCATTGTGGATCACAGCCTCTGCCTCAGCAAAGAAAGTAGCGGCTTCCCTTTCCGTCAGCCCGAGCAAGGGCTGCGAGAGATCACCTTCGAAGTAAGTGACACGTAAGTCGTTTTGTGGGAGCTCCCCGGCCTGTAGGCGCAAGGCCAGCCAGCGAACAGCCAGACAGAAGACCTTTTTCACCCCAGGTCGCGAGAGAAGATAACCTAGGAGATGGTGTCCCAAGAGCCCAGTGACGCCAGTCAGAACAATCACTTGTGGCAGCTTGTCGCTGACAGGCATTAACAAGACTAGTGACTTCGAGAGAGACACGATATCGTTGGGCAGGACAAATTCGGCTTCCCAATCAACTGCCAGGCTTATTTCAGCATCGGCCTGGAGCACAACACCTGCAATGGCTGTTGCTGTCCCTGATCCTGCGCTGTCCTCGTCACGCGCGGGTCCGTCTTTTTCCGGCTTCAAGCTTGGTAAAAACTCTGGTGGCATCTGGTGGACCGCATGATCTACAAGAGTCGCCATAGGCTCATTGCTCATAATTTTCAAGACTGGGACGCCGACCTGCAGCCTCTTGCGAAACCAAGATGCCACATCCACTGAGACAAGCGAGTCGAGCCCAATCTCGTGACTTCTTGCAGCCATCAGGTCATCATCCGACATGCTTATTCGCAGCTCATTGCGCAGCTACGCTGCAAACTCCTCTCTCACAATTCTCAGGGCGTCATATCGCGTCTGGCACGCACATAGTCGATCCGCGATAGGCGCGGACGACTGCCCTAGGTCTCGCCCGTTCTGGCCGCCGTCTTCATTAGACTTCCGGTGGTCGATAAATGACGAGAACATGGGGTTTGAGTACTATAACGGCGCATTGGGGATATCAGACAGCACATCCGACACACCCGTCGATATTTCGGGTCCGTAGGGGCTATCAACGCGGCTTGCATCGATGGCCTCGCAGATGGACATATGCCAGTCGTCCTCGGACAAACGCATCATGTGGAGCTTTTGAATGATCTGATCGAGGGTACGGCGGGACTCGCGCTCGATATACCCCGCGCCGACGATAGCACCTCCGTTAACAGTGGCTGCCCTAAGGCCGCGTTTCCGGCGGTTAGCTGCTAGGCTGCACATGAACGTATTAGCTGCTGCGTAATTCGCCTAGCCCCAGTTGCCGACAATACAGTTGATAGAGGAGACAAGGACGAAGAAGTCGAGGTCCACATCCCAAAAGATGCGATCGAGATAAAGACTCCTATCGACTTTAGGCTTAAGCACATCGGTAAGCTAGTCAAAGGTCATGTTGCGGATAGAGATATCGCGGAGCACCATAGCACCATGGATCACGCCGATAATAGGGGGCAACTTCGCATATATCCCATAATGAACGGCTTTCAGTGCAATCTCATCGGTTACGTCACATGCAAGGACGACTACAGTAGCCCCCTTACGCGCATGTGAAACTATCCAGTCTAGCGAGACATCTGGATTCCGGCTAGTTATAACGACGTGCTTTGCGCCCTTACTTATCATCCAGTCCACCAGTAAGAGTCCAAGTGCACCGGTCATGCCGACAACCCAGTATATACTGTGGACGCCTTTGAACATCGAGTTGTAGTCCAGTCTAGTAATCTATGCGGGAACTCGTGGATCAACTATCCAGTCCAGCACAGACAACAGATCGATAGGGCAATCTTCTCCAGATAGAAGTCTTCCAAGACTAATCGAAGATGCTTGAGCACATAGGATCTCAATTCTCGCACTTTCTTGCGCGAATTCAAGGCTCTTTGTTAAAGCATTTCCGAGTATGGAGGTGCTAGACGGTAAAATGCAATCTAAACGACCAATCGGCAAACACAATGTCTTGGCTATCATGATAGTTAGACATGTACGAGGGTGCTGCTGCAGCATAGCTATTATGTTTGTCTCGTTATCTGAAGTATCCGTCGCTGTGCTGCTAGAGAGCCCAACAAATGCTGCTGGGCTATAGGGCTGAAGCGTATCTTCAATATCATAATAGCTTGCATTGCGCGGCAGCCTGAAATGGCAATCAGATAGGCAGCTATATTTTATAATAATTCCGTAATAGAGTTCTTGTCTATAAAGTATTCTTTCGGGTAGGGCGTGATAGACTCGACAGGCATTTTCAGGACTAACATCAAACAAGGGACAAGAGCAAGCTACGCTGCCTTAGTATTCACTTCCTCTCCATATACAAGGAATCTATAGCCGAGCGGTGTCCTGATAGCGGAGTGGGTTGAATATATAGTGCGTAACTCAACCGTATCCATCGTTTCAGAGCCTGGGCACGCGGTCTCATCGTATCTGGACAATTTCCAGGCAAAACCACCGCTCAAATTGGGACGAACTGCTATAGGGAAGCGGTTAATATCCAGGTTGCGCATGATCATCCGGTTCACAGAGTTATATCGATCGTTCAGCTCGGGGATAGGCCGCTGCCGAGCAAGTAGCTGCCGTTAGCTTGGTTCGATAACTATTTCAGGCTCCAGGCTCCAGGCTCCAGAGAAGGTCATCCTAGGATATCCTCAGGACATAGAACTAGAGACAAAGTAAAATCTTAGCTACGGTCTCCGGACTCGTTCCCTCTGGGTCTGAGAGGTCGAGTTGCTGAAGGCGAAGGTCCGGCGTCTCGTTAGCAGCGCATCGTCCAAACCCCACTATCATATTAGAGAAGGGCTCGTCCTCCAGTCGGCCGCTTATCACCCACAGCAACGTCTTTCCTGATGCGAACAAGCTCTTCAACACATAAAATAACGTGTCGTTAATATCTTTAAAAATAGGACTATCTAGTTCCGAAAAGCTGATAACGGCTAAGTTAGAATCAACTAGGGAAAAGTCCATATCCCGTAGGTTATCGAATGAGTGTATCAAAGTGGCAAGTTCTCCCCTTTAAAAAATCTCCCGGATGCCCCGAGTCAGATGGGAACTTCGCCTCGTTTGTCCGCCAATAATGACCAAGTTTGGTATGCGAGGCATAATCCGCAACGACGATAGAGACAGAGGATCCCGCAAGAACTCAACTTGTTCATTGACTGCTTGGGAGACAAAGGGGAACGCACTGAGCGTGTGACGGAAGCTAAGAGGAGGCGTATGATCGACGCCAGAGAAGCCATTAGATCTGAGGAGCACGTCCCACGCCTCAGGGGTGACGTGGGGCGACAGACTCCGACCTATCTCGGGCCCGCGCCACCAACCAGGCAGGGTGCCAAAGATGTAGCCGCTGCTAGCGACACCATATGTCCCGTCCTCGAAGCCCTCTGCGGTCACCAGGAATCCCCCTGGCCGCAGAAGCTTGCGCAGGTGGCGCAGACACCCTCCCAGGTCGCTCGTCGCGTGGATAACAAAGGAGGCGACTATCAGGTCGTAGGTGCCCTCGTGAAATCCTTGCTCGGACGGCTCCACCTCTGCGTTGAGAGTCTTGAAAATCATACGGTCGCTCTTTTCAGAGAATACGGACGCAGCCGCCTTGAAGAAGGCAGCCGAGATGTCCGTGTACGTGTAGGACGTGAAATCGTCGCCGATCTCGTTTAAGATGGCCTTGGTCGCCCCGCCTGTGCCAGCGCCTGGAGACACACACGTCAGAAGGTTCCATTGCGTTTATTTTGATGAACCTGCGGAAGCAGGAGAAAGAACACGACGTGAAGAACCTACCGAGCTCCAAGATGTTCAGATGTTGGTAGTGGTTCACGATCTGTCTCACGGATTGCGCCACCCATCGACTTGTCTCTCTCAGGCCAAAACCGCCCGCGTAGTAACGATCGAGGATGTTGCTGCCATCAGCCCGAAACACCTCCAACATAGTCGTCTCCCCTTTGAGCACCCGCGGCATCTCAGAAGCGACGAGGTGCATGATTTCGACATCTGGAAGATGTGAATAGAGCATGCTCGCCTGCATTATATCATCAGCGCTATCCTCGAGCCAGGCTGGCAGCGCCCATTTGCTTGCCTGACTCGACCAGGGACGTTATATGCCGAGCAAATCTCATATACCAGCTGGTAGGGGACTGAGACCTTTTGAGATGGTCCTCTGGAGTCTCACGCTCCATCTTTCTTAGGTAGAAAACCGAGATACGCTCGAGTAGCCGCTGCATCTCTTTATGAGTCTCGGTTAGGTCGATACCAGATGCCGCAGCCATTCCGTCCGGTCTGCTGTCGAACCAACACGTCTTGGAGAAGACGCGATGATCTTGCTTGGGTGTCGCCTTGCAAAGCGCCCTGAACATCCCTGCCTGCATCTGGATCATGGAATATGCGCTCTTATTGCCGTAGACATCTACATGCCCCACAACAACACCATGCTGTCCACTTGATTTTGGCGCTATTATTGCGTCGACGGCTAAGAGCTCACCCTGGATTGGAACATCCACGTGACATAGAGCCGGATTAATTCTGATACGCTTGATCGAGGTTGGGAGGTACAGAGTCCGCAATTTCTCGTCGTAAGGGTGGCTATACGCGAGGATAATGGACTGCAGTGCGCCGTCGAGATCTACTGCGTGCACGAGCAGTGGTGGTCGATAGTGATGATTGTCATGGACCGCCTTTGCCCTCACTAGGCAGTTGGCCCTGCCATTCTTCCTCCGCAGATTTTCGAGGGTGCGAAGATCATCACCGAAGTTGTATCCGAGATTGTCAAGGGCGGAATAGAAGCGCTCTGGCTCAACGTCGGTCATATGAGGGATGGGTGGCTTGCGCCTGGGGATGAGCGAGGTATCAGGTGGTCCTAGGATGACTTCAACTTCGCCGCTCGCAGGTAGCCTGACTGCTCGCATGTCGTCTGTTGTGAGGGCAAACGAATAGGTAAAACGGGCCCGTATGCGGTTTGGATATGCTCGATAAATGTCTGTCATTGACACAAGAACCTCGACCCCCCGATCGTCGTCCAGCACTAGAGCTTGGTGAATAGTGAAGTTGCGGACCTTGATCAGACGCAAGCTTTCTCCTGCATTTTCAGCGAGGAGCCTCGAAGCCTCAAAGGCCGTGGATAGATAACCAGCCATCGGAAAGACTACTTGGCCCTGCACCTGGTGCCCAACAGCCAATTCAATTCACCCACCCGGAGCAGATTCTTCCAGCTCGTCTGGTGGGGACCGACATCTGTCGATATATCCCCGAGAAGAGGATGGGTAGACTGCTCTCTCAAACGTAGCTGTCTCGAGCCGCGGGACTCGTATGAGTGCCGAACCCCATGGTCCCACGGGTATGTGGGAAGGTCCTTCAGCATACTGAACTCAAACGCCTTGTCCGTCATTGCTCTTTGGTATTTGTCAAGATCGATGCGTTCGGGGCCCAGGCACGACCACAAGATCCCAAGCGCTGCTGAGCAGGCTGTTACAGCGTCTGTTGCTCGCGTCAGAAGTCCAATATATGGAGCTTCCTTGCCCAAGATCTGTTGGATGGTGAGGTTGGCTGGCGCCTTGAGAGCAGCGTGTGGGCCAATCTCGATCGTCAGACATGAATCAGGACGAGTGGCGAGGGCGCGCTCGAGAGCTTGTGAGAACAGAACTGGCTTCGTCAAGTTATCCGCCCAGTACATGCACCCAAGTCCTGTGAGGTCGGTACCGACAGCTCTATCATAGACGCTAGAGAACCAAATAGGACAGCCAGCTCCAGGCTTCTCCGATTTAACACCACAGCGCCGCAGCGATGTCATATAGGGCTCTACACAGGCCACCATCTGCTGTGTATGGTACGGTTTATCGACCCTTAGTCGTCGGTAGAACTCTTTTCGTCCTCTAGTATCAGTTCGAGATTGGCAATGGCGCTGTTGTCCCCCGCGATGGTTATGCTGGTAGGGGAGTTGACAGCTGCAAGGGCAATGCGGCCTGCGAGCACTCTATCGTTGCACAGCTCAACTGCATCGTCTCTAGTGGTTCCGACCGCTAGCATGGCACCTGTCCCGGCTCGATGGGCATGTAAGCCCCTAAAATAGGCGATTAAAAGGGCATCCCGCCCAGAAAGAAAACCTGCTGCGTAGGCAGCTGCGATTTCTCCTGGGGAGTGGCCGATGACAGCTTTAAGTTGAACACCGGCTAGCCGCATCAGGTCAACCAGTAGAATCTGGATTGCGGTGGATAGTGGCTGGGAAATAGCGGCTTCTTGTATTCGTGATGACGATTTCCCCGCGAGGATCTCTGCCCGGAGGGACCAGGCCGGATGCTCATCTCCAGGAATCTCATCAAGGTAGGACTCGAGTCGCTGGATGATCTTGTCTGCTGTTACCGATTCATCAACAAGTTTAGCCCCCATTCGCGCATAATGTGCCCCTTGGCCGGTAAAGATGCCAAGAATATATGTATCGCTCGTGCGCAGCGCCTTCATGCCAAGGGCTGAAGTTTTCCCTCCAAAACTCCGCACATACTTTCACCCTCAACTCTTCCAAAGATGGGGCAGCAAGCGAAATGCGCCACGGATGGACAGTTCGCCGCTGCCGTATGACCCAGGCAAGATTTCGAGGATCCGTGTTGGCCGCCTTGGCTTCTAGAAGCGCCAGGCATCCGGCGAGGCTAGCACGAAGTGAAGTCCTTGATGCAGCTGAGAAGACGAACGGTGTAAAGGGATGCACATTTTCCCGGCTCGGATGGCTCCGCAAGCGCTTGTCTTCGTAATTCTCGAGGATGGCGTGTGCGTTAGCACCTCCGAAGCCAAAGCTATTAACACTGGCTCTCCTTATTGTGCTGGCACCGGGCCAAGGAATCGCATCCCGCAGGATTTCGACTCCGTGGTAGAATGGTGCCACTCGGTCACTCAGTCGTTCGAATAACATGTTTGGGGGAATGCAAGAGTGCTGTAGGGCTAGCGAGGCCTTTAGGATGGCAGCAGTTCCCGCCGTGCCCTCAGTGTGGCCGAAGACTGTCTTGATGGAACCAACATAAAGTGGAGTATGAGCGTTGGTAAAAGATGGCGCAAAGACCTTGTGTATGGCCTCAGCCTCCCTGGGGTCTCCAGCTGGCGTCCCTGTGCCGTGGGCCTCGAAATATTGAGGCTGGTCGCTCGCCACAGCGAGATTGAGCCCAGCCCGGACATAGGTTGAGCGAATCAGGGCTTCATGCGCAGTTGTGTTCGGCATTGTCAAACCGCCTAGAGTGACACCGTCTGCATTCAGGGTCGTATCTCTTATAATGCACTCGATATGGTCTTCATCCTCGAGCCCAGCGCTAAGCGTCTTGAGAACGATTGCAGCCATGCCCTCGCCGCGGGCATATCCGTTCGCTTCCTAGTCCCACATCCGCCCCAACCAATCAGGAGACAGCATTCCAAGTTTGCTCTCGACAATGAAACCCTCCAGTCCAAGGATCAAGTTCGCTCCGCATGCCAGGGCTGCCCTCGACTCGCAGGCACGGAGGGTCTGGACAGCCATATGGACTGCCACGAGACTAGAAGAACAGGCTGTGTCGATTGAGACTAAAGGTCCATGCCAATCATAAAAGTACGAGATACGGTTGGCAAGAGGACTCCTGGCAGTTCCAGTGGCGTAATATGTTGGTATATCCTGGAGGTCACGGAGAAGTAAAGCTGTGTAGTCATCAGACATGCTCCCTACGTAGACGGCTGTATCGCTGCCCTTGAGCTGAGCCATTGGTATGCCTCCTGATTCAAGGGCTTCGAAGACGACCTCTAGCAGAAAGCGCTACTGTAGATCTATAGCATCAGCCTCTACAGGCTTAATACCAAAAAATCCAGCATCAAAAGCTATCGGGTCTTCGTCGAGCAGGTAGGCATACTGCACGTTGGTATGGCCGTGATATGAGGGGTTGGGATGGTAGAAGCCATCAATACTGAAACGGCTCTTGGGTATGATGCTGTGCAGGTCCTGAGGTTGCCGGAGCAGCTCCCATAGCTTCGATGGCGACGAGGCCCCTCCGGCGAAGCGACAAGCGCTTCCCACCACTGCTATTGCCTCACGAGGCAGGCGAGGGGACTAACAGGAGGGCATGATAGAGATATGAGTATGTTCTAATTATCCTGTCAGGGGCAATTAATTAGGTGCTTGCTTTCTGGCTGAGCTTGTGGCTGCAAGTTACCCAGAATTTAAGGTGAGGGAGGGAGCTTAGCAGCAGAGCTTGGAGAAAGACCTTATAACAAATCTCTTGCCAGTAATTGAGGTAATCAAAGCTTAAGCTATAACAGGAAGGAAGTGAAGGCTTGCATGCTGCAGGCCACAGCTATATTTATAACAAACCTCTTGGTCCAAAGTACTTAAGCCGAGGCCATATTACTCTATTAATATGCAAATCGCTAATTATCCAATAGAGAGAGTGGCATTAGATATGCTATCTTAGAGCCAGCCGCATCTCGGGAAATTCCTAAGAGCAAGTTTAAGGCCAATGCCTGTTATCCAGACTGTAATGAGCACTGCAGTAATCCGAAGATCCTTAAGTACTAATTGGGTTTATGCTAATAAGAGCGATATCAAAGTGCTAAGTCCTTAAATATAGAACTATATAAGTCTGTAATAAGCACTATAGTATTGATAACAATAATCCGGATGTATAAGAGGTTTATGCTAGCAAGAGCAATGCTAAGTTTCTCCTTAAGTACAGAATATAAGAGTAATTTGTAATTGCAACTGCACTGCAATGCTTACTATCTTTAGAGCTACTAAATAAATATAATCTAATACTTAAATTAATAACTAAAGAGCTATATATAAAGTTCTATTTACTAATAATAATAACTATAATTATATATTCTATTTTTTAATTAAGCTTATTTAGATTATTTATAATTCTAATAATTTAGGCTTATTAAATTACTTAATAATTTAATAATTTATTCCTATTAATTCTAATCTTAGATTATATAATCTTATCTTTTTATTCCTTAGATAAATATTAAATATTCTGCACTATAAAATTTGCTTTAAATAATCTTTATATCCTATATCCTAATTATTATAAATTATAATATTATTTTCCTTTTATTAATTATTATTCTAAATAATCTTCTATATATTTTCTTATAATCCTTTATTATTATATTATATTTTTCTAATTTATTATATTAAGTAGGATTAATAAATTTTAAGCTTTTAAAACCTATTTTTGCAAAACTAAAAAATATAAAAGTCTGCTTTCTACTATTCTCTAAAATTCTTTTACTATATCTTCTTATTCTTTTTATAAGAATTATAGTATCTCTTTTTACTAAATTTCCCCTTTAAATTTATTCTATTATACTAAATATATTTATTTTAATTATTTATATTATAATATATAAGGCATTAGTCTATCTAAGCTCTAGAAAATTGCTGCCTAGCATTAAAAGCTAGAGAATAAGCTATAAACTGCTAAGAAAAAAGTGCTTTATTTGCAAAAATAAAAATAAATATAGTTTAATAAAATAATATATACTATATATTAAGAAATTAATAATATAGAGAAGCTAGATTATATAAAGGCTAAAGAGAAGCGCTATTATGCTTTTAAAATAGTATAAAAAGTAATTTTTAAGGAAATAATTATTTTTACTAAAGTTTCTAATTTTAAAGAGTTTAATTAGAATTTTATAAATATAGAAAATGCTATAGTAAATTAGTTTAGATTTTTAGCTAAGAGATTACTTGCTATAGCCTCTAGCTCTTATTCTAAAGCAGGAAGATCTGCTAAAGAGGCCTTCTAAATTATAATTTACTTATTACTATTTTTCTAAATTAAATAATTACTATTATAATTATTCCTTTTTAGCTTAGTATTTTGCAAATTATTCTAGCATATTAGTAATATTTTCTAGAAATTTTTATATATTTTTGCTTAAGAAATAACTCTTTTATTTAACTAAATATTCTAATATATTATTATATTTTTTATACTTAAGAATCTTTTTAATTTTATATTTTAGTTTATTATTTTTAATTTTTATATTATTATTAATCTTTATATTCTTTAGTATTAGCTTAAATAGCAAAATATAGAAAATTAAATATATTCTTATATTATTGTAATGAGCACTGCTGTAACCGGGGTATACAACAAGTACACAAAGGGTTTATGTTAGGCAAGAATAATATTAAAGTGTAATCCAAAGAATACAGAAACAACTTTCAAAGTCTTCTACAGTGTGTTACTAGCAGTAAAGCTATTACTTATATCAGAGGTAATACTTAGATTAATAACTAAAGAGCTATATACTAAATCTATCTAATAGTAATAAATATATCCTTATATATCTAGTCTTCGAATATAGCTAACTTGGATAGCAATATATCTAAACTATCTAGATATCTCCGGATAGCATATATTTAAAGCTATCTATCTTAGTTAGTTCTTGTTCTAACCCTAACCCTGGGTTACATAATCCTAGCATAGCTCTATAAGTAAGTATTGCATTTCTTTATACTAAGGGTTCCGTTCTGGATAGCCCTAGTATTCTATATTATAATAGTTGCGGGTTATAATATTATCTCTCTTCTATTAATTATTATCCCAAATAATCTTCTATAAGTTTTTTGCATATTATTCTATTGCTAGATTATACTTTCCTAATTTATTATATTGAATAGAGTTAATAAATCTTGATTTTTAAGTTCTTATGCTAAGAAAATAAAATAAAAGGATTCTCTTCTTTTAATTATTCTTTAAAATGCTATTACTATGCCTTCTTATTCTTTTTGCAAGAGTTATAGCATTTCATCTTATTAAGTTTCTCCCAACAATTCTTTCTGCTGCTCAGAATATATTTGCCTTAAATATTCTTAATATAATATCTAGGATCTTAGCGCCTTAGAGATTTAATAGATTAGAGCTTAATACTAATATTTAAAGGAGCAGTTGGAGGATGCTAAGGGCCGGCTTTGCAATGCTGCTATAGAGGTTAAGCATCTGCAGAAACAAAAGCGTATATAATTTGAGAAGATAATGCGCGCAGTTTATTATAGTCTTAATAGCATAGAGGCATTAGAATATATAGAAGCTAAGGAGGAG